>OV815977.1:21202500-21802500 GCA_929112965.1 Mythimna albipuncta | reverse complement strand
GCAGCCACAGCTCAACACCGCCCTGGGGTTCTCGTTAACCTTAAATGATTAATAAAATCAAGGTGTATTGTGACATAGATAATATTTCCGTGAATAAATCTCTAATATGGCATTCGCACTAAAACCGGTGAGTAGGAGGAATGTGACCGCGACCTTCGCCTTGCCTCCACCACTGTCAACAAGTCCTCGGCCTGCACAGGTCACGGCGGCGGTGCTCGCGGCGCTGGTGACCGTTACAGCGCTGCTCAGGACTTCCGTCCTCCTTTCTTATATCTATGCTTCCGTCTCATAAGCGTATTTATATGGACGATGATTGTTAATGACCCAGTGCTTGCAGATTGACCCGGCCCTGGGGTCTTACCATAACGTGGTAAAGTGTCAAGCATGCGAGCGAGAAAGAGGGAAAGAGCTACCCTCCATACCGTTAACAGTTCAGTTTAGGTCGTCAAATGGATCGCGTAAAGAGCTCATGGACCCGATTGGACATTATTAGACGGAGAGCTATTCATTAATCGCCATCCGCAATCCTACGCCCCTGCGACGCGCAACTGCGACGCTCAGAACGTCAGGGGTTAAGTGTCAGGATTGCCAACACGGATATCTATGATTGCCAATAATGTCTTTTATCTGTTATAGCGACTAGGACGTGACTAAACTAAAATTATAACTATGCAAATGTACCTTTGACATGAAGAGAAGAAGCGACTATCACGTGATAGCACCGAGGTAATGGAATAACAGCTTGGTGGCGGTGCGCGGCGGATGTTCACTTCAGCGCCCATGCAGGCTGGGAACCCAACCCATGAGGCGCACGGCGTGCCCACGTGTGTGTGTGTAGGGTTGCTAGGTCTTGACACCGAAAAACCGGACAGACTATCCTATTTAGTCGGACATTTGGTCAAAAAGGCCGGCTTTTATTTAAGTTTAACATGTCTTTTTAATTACAATCATCATCATTTATTTGAGCAAGTAACTAAGACTCATAATTACATAACACACCAATATAACACAAAACGTGACACCAACATACAATCAAATTAATTTATACATCACACACGACTACAGGTAACATGCAAGTCACTGCAGCGCCTTATATAAGGACAGTCGAGCCTGTCAGCTGTCATGATCAGCACACTGTTGGGGCTGCCGCGAACCCTACGCACCAGAGATGCACTCCGCTTACGTATAGTCGCATAAAAGCAGTCGACGCTAGCGGCGGCAAACATGCCCTAGGCACTACAGTGTTGCGGCAGCCCTATCAGCGCCCTGAATGCGTTATTATATTGGACACGGAGGGCTTCGTATGCTTTTCGGGTGTGTTTCACCCACAGGCTGCACTGACCTGGAACAGCGGCAGCGTGCAAACCTGCGAGCTATAATGTTACCTCTAACAGCCAAAGCCCTCCGCTCCCCCTCGATGTCAGCATCGTTTCTGAGTCCGGATGCTACCAAATGCCCCAGGTATTTGAATTGCTCCACTTTGACCAAAGGAACACCATAAAGTTTGATGGGAGGCACTGCCGCAGGACTTTTAGTGCCGGCCTCAAAGATCATAAAGAACGAGACAATTTTTTTTTTTTTAAATTCTAATGAATAAACAACAAAATTAAGTGATATAATTGCTAGACTAATTGCATGTAAGCTCTGCTTGTGCTAGCGAGACAAGGTAAGGCAGAACTCAGATGAAAATTCTTAACAAAATGGTCTTTAAATAGCCTAACGAAAGCTGGACGGGTCGGACTCCGCCTAATTTGGCCGGACGCGCAGCTAAAAAGCCTGACTGTGTCCGGCTTCATCCGGACGCTTGACAACGCTATGTGTGTGTATGTAGCTGCCTATATGATAAGTTCCCCTTGCTCTATTTGAAGCGTTCTTGACATGACAATGTGCAAGTTTCATGTTCACCAATCAACACTTACAGGCTGATGTGATGATGATAATTGGAAACTGTGTCAAGGGTATAATATGACATGTATTAATTTTCATGACATGTACCACTTCATCACGACATCAGATTATTTATAATTATTGAAAATATAGGTTAAGGTTTGCAAAATCATTTCAGGATAAGAACATATAATTGATTATATAGATTGATTGAACAGTGGGTTGCTATCGTGTTTGTTAGTAGGCAATTAAAATGGCGGCTTTAATTACAAACGCATTAGAGACAACCTACACAATTCGCTTTATTCTATGGATGATGATCTTTTTATTTTTTTTTATAACCCAGTATTTGACTTAACAGTCAATAGTCATGAACCCAATACCAAATATTGGTTGTCACTAATGTTATGCAGTGTTATGCCATTAGTGATCGAAGAACCAGAATGGTGTTTAGTAAATCGAATTCCACGCAGCGCGTCACTCAGCCGGCACAGTGTGACGCCCGCCATACATTATACATACACACTGGAATCCTATCAAGTATTGAAACCTCGCCAAATCGAAATTGCGGTCGAGAGCCGATATATCAAAAATCGCGTCCGCTCGCGCCTGCCCGCGGCCGCGCATACAAAGCGGCGGGTTAAGCATATGTGGGCACGGTATGCCCAGCTGTAGGTGTGGGCACTGGCCCGGGCCGGACGCTTGCCGCACCGTTACTTCACTGACACCGATTAATTCGGCACTCCTCCAAAACAATCTGTATAATTTGCAAAAGTCGTTTCGAGTTTTTTTTAACTTTTTTTCTAAATGAGAATGGCAATCTTCTTAATTTTGGCAATTTCTTCGGGAAACTGACCTTTAAAAGGCCTCATGAGCAATGAGCGATGTAGTCATTAGCACGGGTCATCGCTTTGTTCTGTTTAGTAATACGTTTATAAGATTGCGTTGCTGTAAAAAATCACATGAAAGTGTAAATCATCACAAGTATTGCCGGACACGGCTTCATAAAATATGGTGTGTCAGGCATGACCATGGAGATTATTTTTGTTACCTTGTGATTTTAAATAAATCTATTTTAATGGTCACCATGCCCACCATCGTAACCCATTTAATGGGCTGTGGGGGTTACAGAGGCCGTAGCTTTATGTAAAGTAGGTGCAGGTACCTCCTCAGATGTATCTGGTTAGTCAGAATGGAAATATACCCCAACGTAGTTGAGGAAAAGCTAGACAGATTGTTAGGTTAGGTTAGGTTGCAGGGGAACTGCACCCCCGAACCAAGTGTACGAGGGAACACCGGGGTGGTTTTAGTCAGTAAGAGTCTGACAGACCCCTCCACCTACTTCGAGGCCGAGGACATCCATGAGGATTCAACCCCGACAAAAAAAAAGGTTAGCTTAGGTTAGTTCACCATTTGTCTGTAGAAAAACTAGCTGCTGCCGGCGGCTTCGCCTGTTTGGTAGCAGAATCTCATCCCCAGGGAATATACTCCCGGGATAAAAAGTATCCTGTGTACACTATTCCGGGACATGATTTACTCGTGTACCTCATCGAAATCCGTCCAACCGTTTGCGCGTGAAGAAGTAACACACGCACACAAACTTTCGCCTTTATAATACATATTAGTGCGATATCCCTCCGATGTCCAACAGCAGGTGCTGACCATCCACCAGCCGCCATCCGTTCTGCCAATGTACCGTTCTTCGGATCAGTGAACTCTCTCGTTGTAAAAATAATTAAATAAAACAACAATTAAACCGTTTCGTCACGTCGCCGTGTCTGAATCTGTTCCCACATATGGTGTAATCGATGATTACGTATGTTCCAGCTGTTCTGCTTTCGCCAGTAAGAAAGAAGCGTCGTGATATCCTTCCTGGTTAATAATAAAGTAGCTGAGCCAGAGTTGCCCTTCTGTCAACCTCTCTTGGATAAAGAGGAGGACTGTGGTGTATGTACCTACCTATGCCATATCGTAGGGACCCAGCAAGGTCGATGCCCGCTAGGGCCGCAGGGATTTTCTGAAAAAGAAAGCCGTGCTCTTAGAACGCAAAGGGCATCTGAAAGTCACAGGTGTGGTTTGAATCGGTAAAAGTCTGACAGCGAAAGAAAAGAAGTCATTGGATGATTCCCACTTCAAAAACACATACCTATGCTATGTTGCATGGTCACATTGGTAACTTTTTTTTTATGGACCTCCAACTAAGGATGTACACACAAAAGTAAATAATTAATACATTTAACACTCCCTCAATTACAGGAAGCCACAGCATAATTTGGAGTTTATACAATTTAAAACTAAATCAAAAAATTATACTACTGACTAAAGTTTACTATTAAACTTACAAAAATAAAAATATGTAATTAACCTAAAAACTACTTATCATTTAATTTTTTATTTATTTAGCCCACACTGTCCCACTGCTGGGCAAAGGCCTCCCTCCACTCCTTCCAAAGATCACGGTTCCTCGCTTATCATTTAATTTATAACTTAATAAAATAAACTTACAACTTAAACAAGTAACTACAAATATTAATTTAAGTATTTTTTGTTTTTAATTTAGGCAATGACTGACTAATATCGATGTCGTGGGTTTTAGATAAAGTAGTACATTGCCTACAGACTACAGTGCCTGTGCATAGCGGCGTAATGATCCAGATTAGTTCTAGAACAACTTAATGCTAGAAAGTAAACAGGAACAAGCAATCACATTATGGGTACATAAATATGTACAATTATACAAGTCGTCTGCCCGATGGGTACTCGATGGGTTAATTTGCAACAAAAATTGCTAACTCCCTGTCTCATCCCGTTTAGAACACCTCCAGGAGAAGTATAGTGCGGTGGGGTAAGATCGGCATTGGGGTAAGAACGTATAAATGTAAATTATACCACTTATTTAGCTTTATTTTTAATGCTAGTTATATTGCGTGCCGCGTCATTATGTTCCCTTACCCAGCAATGTGGCTGGCATTAAAAATAAAGCTAAATAAGTGGTATTTTGATTTATACCTTCTTACCCCAATGCCGATCTTTCCCCAACCTACCTTATATTCCTTCAATAAAATCTTTGTGCTTACCTTTGCTATTCAGGAACTCGGGCGTTTGTTTGCGCAACAAACAAATGTCCGCGTCTAGATCTAGCGAGTAGCGATTCAGCCGTCGAGCAGAGAATTCGTTTATCTATACATATAAATAAAATTGGAATGTCTGTTTGTTATATTGAAATAACCGCTTTTTACTACACGCATATGAATTATACGGTAGGTACATACACCAAAATAAAGTTTTTTACAATTTTTGTCTTTCTGTCTATCTGTCCTTCTGTTTGTTCCGGCTAATCACTGAAATGGCTGAACCGATTTTTACGGGACTTTTTCTGGCAGGTAGCTGATGTAATAACTTAGGCTACTTTTATTTTAGAAAAAATAAATTCAAAATCCTGTAGTCCACGCGAACGAAGTTGCGGGCACAGCTAGTATTAGCTACAAAAGCATTGGAACAATTTGACTGCAGCAAGTCTTCCTGTCCGATTAAATAATTTCAACGATTAAGATTGCATCACTGCTTACCATGTTACCTAGTTTATTATCATAAAAAAAATAACATAAGAAATGACAGTTAAAACACGTGTACTTGGCGCGCTCGTTGTCCGTGGAAGGTGCACAGCGCGCGTGCAGCCGGCTGCAGCGAGTTGCGCGTGCGCCGGCCGGAGGTCAGCGGTGACTCGGAACTGATGCAGACTGCCGATAGCTGCACCTAAAAATAAATACATCTAAAACTAAAAATAGCTTAGAAAGCAAACTAAAAATAAATACATCTAGATCTGTATCTAGATGTATTTATTTTTAGTTTGCTTTAACGATTTGTTTGATAAAGCAACTATGTAGGAACTTATCAAGTAATGGATCTTTTCATTGAACAGGAGCCTTTTTTATTTTATTTTTCTATGGTGGGAAAATCATCTAATGACAACTCCCGCTCTTGGGCGGAGTGGGAGATAGTGTCAGACTCTTACTGACTAAAAACCCACCCCGTTCCTCCAAGCCTTCATATCGGGGCTCGAGCTATCTTTCGAAACTATAACCCTGGCCCCAGTAGGCTTCGACCCAGCTGCTGTTGCTGACAATTCCTTGAGGGAACAGAGGCCTTAACATGACGTGATAAATTGTCAGTCGTACAAACGAGAAAGAAGGATGGAGCTATACACCCTATATAGCTTCATCCCTTTAACTGTTCAGTTTAGGTCGTTAAATGGATCGCGTTAAGAGCTCGTGGTAGGGCCTCTGTCTAGTCTTATAAATGCGTATAAGATATATTATTGAGGATTTTCGAAATAAACCACAAGTTGTTTCTCTGAAAACAAAGTTTTGTTTTATTCAACACGCTTTTACAGTAAAACAATTATCGTTTAACTAAATTACACTTTTATCTCTATTTATCTCTCTACAAGTTTTTATGGTTTTTATAACAATAAAATGCACAAAATAATCTAAACATCATCTGCCATTGAATCTTAGGTCACCCCGCATCCACAGCTTAAAAATTAAATTTATGAAATGTCATTTCCAAGGAGGTCATTTCATTACATGCGATTTATGATTTTTTGAAAGTAGGTATAATTTGTAAGTATACTAGCAGTTCAGTCAGGCAGACGTTATCCCGCCCGAAAGCTAGCTTATCGTCAAAAAAATTGAGAAACTGATTGCAGCGTCACCTACCGGGTCCAATATTTGTATTTTTAACCATCCAGAAACCCGCTCAAATATACACACTAAGTTTTATCCAACTCAGTTCATCCATTTTGGGGAGTTATGTGACAAAGGTGGACCGATGACCTGGTGAGGGTCGCGGGACCCCGATGGATGAGAATGCACAGGACCGGCCATTAGGTACGACCACCATTGGAGGAGACCTATAGCCAACAGTTCTTTAGTCTTTCGACTGAAATGATGATGATAATGGTAATAATGAATTTGGTGTTCAATAAAGAATATAAATAAAGAAATAATGATGAAGTGACAAACACACGTATAGAAGAATTATATAAAAAGATACTAGCTTTTGCCCGCAGCTGTGCTCGCGTACATAAAATATAGCCTATGTCACTCAGAAGTAAAGCAACTTTCTATTGGTGAAATATTTTTGCATTCAGAGATTATCTCCTACAAACAAAAAAAACTTTACTTCTTTATAAAATTAGTGTAAAGTGAAGATAATGACTAGTACGGGATATCGTTATAATCTTTGGTTATTTAAAATGATGGGCACCTCATTCAGATAACATGAACAACTTATCATTTACCACATCGGAAAGTTGTCAGTGTAGCTGGCGACCCTTTACTTCCGCCTCTGTAATGTCTGTAACATGTTTTTGCTTCCGACTTTGAGCGAAACAATTAATTAGAGCTGTCCGGAGCGGAAGCCGGCCGCGCCCACTGCGAGTCGCTGAAGCATGCGTTAGACGTGAGCCAAGGCTTCTGTTATTTGCATTTAAACTGTTTCAGTAATAAACACACACATCACTAGATAAGAGTCTATATAACCGTGAGCGTGCCTCTCAAAGCTCGCGAATGATTGCCCTTGCTATGAGTCACGCAGCTTTAGATAATACTGCACTAAGTAATACTAATAGCACAGCTTACTACTAGCACAGAATAAGTAATAGTACAAGTCTACTAGTAGCATTTCGCCCCCGACTGCATGGAAGTAGATTAATTAATTACACCTATATGTACTTATAAATCATCCCAAAATGTCCCTTCCTCTCCTCCTTCTCTGACTTTCCATCATTGAAACAATATTAGCAAAGACATGACCCCATTACGCAGTAGTGTCACTATTATCTCTGAAAATACTGAAAATTATTCACTCGTAAGGAGTACGTCTTGTCTAACTAGACTATTGGTTTTTATTTTTTTATAATGTGTGTTGAAACTCTCATTACAAATTACTACTGTATCGTGAATGGTCCACAAACAATTGAAACTCACAAACTATCTGTAGGCTAAATTGGGCTAAATAATTGAGGGTGTTTCTAATATCGTGCGGATTTCATCACGAGTTAAAACCCGCACGATATTAAACACCTCCTAATTGTTCCGAACGGAAAACGAACCCGCGACGCGTAGTGCAGCTGCCTATCATCCAGTCATCCAACGACAGGGTCAACGTGTCACTAAGAGCACAGCATGCCGCCTGCGTGCCTGCCTGCTCCAGTCATCCAGCGGCGCGGCTGCCCGACGATATTATTAGCACTAGCACTGAACACAGCAGCTCATTGCTAATCCAAGATTCAATTACTCCCAAGTACACATACCTACTGCTTAATCACAGGCCACTTGTGTTGTGCTGACTTAGTTATTATTAGGGTAATTAATATTCACACGTACATGTTTACTATGTAATGGGAGGCTTAAACGAACCATTAGTGTCGTGTGTTTGGCCTTATGTTAATTGCTAGAGAAAAATGTAAAAAAAAATTAAATGTAATTAAGTAGAGCTTATTTTACACGAACGGGCACATAAAACAGTTATAAATTGAAATGGCTGAACCTTCGTAACCATTAAAATATTTTGTAAAACCTGAAATTACGTTTTCAGTGTTTACCTATCAAGGTGTATAAATGATCGTGTGTCAAACTCACGCCCTCTCGTTTGTTCGGTTTTTCCAGCCACCTGAGCTATCACTGGTTTTGAATTGAAAACATTCCGCACCACTAGCGGTGGCACACACAGATCATTAAAAACGAATCTAATAAAACGTATAAGGACATCTGATATTAGATCACATCACGGCTGACTGTCGAGGCCCGACCTTGGTATTTGAAGACCATTAGCCTCCGGAACTAATCCGATGCATCTGCTCACAAATGATCACTTATATTGTTGCAGTATTAATTTTAAGGTGAACCTGTTCTGACGAACACACTGACACACATTAGCAGAAGGTCAATGACACAATAGATAACCTCTACTATTTCGTTTATACGTAATAGCCACATATAAGTAGTTTCCATCAAAACAGTAGGCAAAGCTTAGGTATCGTCGAGGGGAATTATAGGAATCCGCTAGAATAGGGACGCGGCACGACCGTCCTTCATAATAATTTCTCCGTAGCGATATGAGATTCCGATGTGATATACAGACAGCCGTTTCTCACGTAAGTACGTGTGCTTCCTCCAGCACGACCGCTGTGTGCTATCGGCATGATCGATGATAAGCTATTTATTAAATTCATCTCGTTTTTGCACGCCTTGAACTGCGTCATCCATGCGGCAGTGGAGTGGAATCCAGCAATGCAGATTAATTAAATACTTTTAGATAGAACAAAAGTGAAACTGTCCGCACAATACTGATTGTACTTTACATTCTGTAGCAGTTCCCTCGACATTACTATAAATAAGCGGCGTATAGTTAATGCGATAGTAATCGCCTCTAATACAACATTCCCGGGTCGTATCTGCAATTAATTAGTACATTCGGGTACAGTCGTGTTTCGTGAGACTATTCGACCTTTCCCAAGCACTAGTTAGCATTGCGGTCACAGGCCTGAGGACAAAGGAGTATTATTGTAAGTCTGCCGTAAGTGCGGCGGTGGGCTGAGGTGGGCGTGCCGCGCTGGCGGGCCAGGTGGGGTTGCGGTCGCTCGGCGCTCGTGACGGCGGCGCGCTCCTCGGATGCTGCTGATAATCGGCACGCTGTGCTGGCACGCTCGGCACGCACCCCGTGCCTCCCCGCCCGCCTCCCTCCCTCCCCCGCTCCCTCACATTCCCGGCCTCCAGCCCGCGACTGCACGAAACAGCGGCTAAACATTTAAATTATGTTCCCTTTGTAATTTTAAACATCTTAAAACGGAATTCTTATGTTGCGGCGCCGACGCAGCCTCCGCCCAAAGTCTCGGGAATTCGATGGAGTTGTCTCATCGAGTTATTTATGCGTGAACATCCAGTTTTCGAAACGATAGCTAAGAATAGAATATCTGATGGAGATGAGTTCTTGGTAGGGAGTGGTTTACTAAGACTCTACAGTATTATTTTTTATAAAAGTTGTCAGTTCAAAGGAGTCGCGTCGTGAAATTGAGTGTACCAGGCCTAGTATTACCCCGGCTCAGCTGGTCGAGGGCGCTGTCGCAGTAATCCGAGCCGCCATGTCGGCCGTCCGTCCGGATCGCTCTGACGTCTCATATCGATAACCGAGCTGCTCTGTTGCCGGGGACGGGGAGGCTTGATTGATAGAACGTGTGAGTCACGCAGAGTGGCTGTCAAACCAAGCACTCGTGAAAGTCGAGCCGGGGAAAGGTTTTTGACATTAAAAGGTTACTGTAATTTGTGGGTAGTGACGCACTAATACCTATGTACCTACTTAGTACCTTAGAAATCCTCCTAATGTAGTCAGTTTTCTTTTCATCGACGACGTAGACATAAGTAGTTTAAATGTCATGATATGAAAAAATACTGATACAGCCTAACGCTACCGTTACGATCACGGTCCATAATTTTCAGGCGATCTCTCAATGCTTCTCATTTTAAAAGCTGCTTCGTCACAACAACTATGTCAAGTAATTAATATCTTATCTACTGGTAACTGCAATTTAACATAACCATGGACGTGACGTAGAGCGCATGAAAATAAAATTACTTTACAAAAATGCCGCATCACGCTGTGTGCTCACGTCATGGCGTCAGCATGTTTGATTGGAAGTCAATTTGCACGATCGGCAGCCGTCGACTACTTCCGAGTGGTTCCGAGGTTAGCCGAAACGACGCTGAACACGACTGTAGGTACAGTCACGAGCATTGTGTAGCAACTAAGTAAAATTCGAAAGTCATATTTTCTTAGAGTATTGGTACACAATAATTATGATAAACCTAATTAATTATGTAGTTTTTCTGAAACCGCATTATTATGAAATAGGTCTTTTCTCAAAGTGTTTTTCTCACCATCAACGATTGTATCACTCCTTACCGTCAGGTGGAATCGCAGTCGAGCACTTGTTTATATCAATTAAAAAAAGTAATAATCTACGCGAAATTTGCATTAAAATATTTAGTAAGTCTAAGACATTTCTGCTGGCGACTGTACTAAGCGGAGACGGGGAAGAGCAGCCTTACTTGGCGTTGTTTACACAGACCTTAACATTAGGCCGTCAAGATCAAGTGGGTCATTAGAACTTCAAATCAATAATTGATGATATTGTACTCTTCTCTCAAGTCCATGTGTTTTAGCTGCGGCCGCCATCATATAATAAAATGCCTACCTAAGTACCGACAGTGAAGATCAGTCGTTTGAAATTGCATATTTCCTTTCCTGATTTCAAGGCGGTGTCTGTGTTAACTGTCTACTGTAGGTGCAGGCTTTAATAGTAATTGGTACCCAGCATCGATATACATGTACTAACCTAGTTATATTTTTTAAATACTAGGTACTTCTGACCATAGCTGCAAAAAACAACTTTCTTTGAGAAAGTCAAAGCAATGTTCGCTTCCAAAATAAAAATCAGACCCTCATAAACAAAGTTCTTATAATAGCTCTGTATAGAACGACCAATTCCTTTTTGGGACTATGTTTAACTTATTTTTTTTTTACACAAAATGTAGGTGTTGACTTTGTTTTACGAGTCTTCAGGCCTCGGTGGGCGCGACACTCAAATCAGTGAGGAAGATAGGTTATTCCTGATTAATTTCTCAGTACCGTGAACTAAAAATATAATCATATCAAAGGCGATAGACAACCAGTTTAATAAAACATAATAAGAAAAAGCATGGCCCCGGAAACATAATGAGGTAAATAGAGCAAGGGACGACGATAGCTCAACTGTATAAATTGTTCAAGATATAAATAGAAATATAAGCGGTCATTGAGCAAATAACTGCCGTTAATATATTGAATACACAATCACATCAATATGATTACATATCAAAAGACGTGAAATGAGGGAAAACCTCCACTTTACGTCAATTTGCCGAGTGGTTAAATTATGGCAAAATTGTCCTATTACTTGGTGTATAAGATGGGTGGGCGATAAGAGTTGGCACTCGATCGTGATGGTGTGGACAGTAGTGCTGTGCTGCCTCGTCAGTGGGCTGGTGGTGGCACCGGCGAGGGGCGACCCTGTGGTGAGTGCTGCATGAGGGTGCATAGATATAAGCGATGCACTTAGCTTCACTTTATAGGAAAGTGTAGGTCAGATGGGTCCTGACTCAGGAGGGAACGTTTGACTATAAAGTGGCTAACATTGTTACTTTATATTATGTTGTGAGGATGCAATCTGAAATACTTGTTCTATAGAGTTCTGTGTTTTTACTTCATCACATTTACCTTAACTGAAAATGAAGAATGCAATTAAGAACTAAGCTAGCACTGCACCTTCTGGTTTTAGGGAAGCTTACCTTAGATAGATTTACTCTTTATAGTTTATGACAAAAAAAAAAATAGGGAGTATCAATGGGCGGTCTTATCATTAAAAACGATTATTTACAGACAAAGTTTGGATGGACTAAACAGAGAAGGAGAAAACATGTGTACCTGGTAGTAAGTATTTCGACAGATCTAATTAATTTCAGTGCAATATTCACGTATTCCTCCGCAGCCCCTGCAGGGACTTCAGTCCGACACCCCGCACCCTCTAACCCTGGTGTCAGACCTGACCTCCCGATTGGGTACACACCCCTCCCGTCTTCAAGATGCCGCTCGCCTGTCGCTGCCTTCGTTGCCTTCCTCACAGGACCTGGAGGCCATAAAGAAAGTGGCGCAGATTCTCGTCACGCTCGGACAACAGGTACTTGGCTAGGGTATGTTGAACCCATTGCACCTTCCGTAGACAGTCGAAATAGTCTGCAGATGTTTCTTTTTATCTTGTTTCCGTTCGTCAATCACAAGACACCTCTATTAAAAGTCATGAGAAGGCTGGCTTGTAGCGAACGTTTCCCCGAATAAATCCAGACAAAAAAAACCCGGACCATTTGTGAAAGGATAGACTGAGGTAAATAAGGTAAATTACTCTTGTACGTACATACATCCAGAGTTTGCCAGTAACAATAAATCGTAAATAAATAAAGTGACAGACGTGACAAATAAAGGATTACCGGCGTGTCGGGTCACGGTATATATCCCCAGCGTGATAGACAGAACAGATGTGTATTGTGCACGAGTGTACTTTTCATTGATAAATACAACGTATCGGATTCCGATGTAAAAAGGGGTTCACATTAAACGCGGCCCTCGGGCTATTCATCGGCGAAAACTTCTAATTCTTGTGAAAGAACGGGTTCCTTTGCGAGTGATTGCCATTTGTTTTGTCGACGTTTCTGTAAAGCTCCTCGTGTACGTTTTTGTTACTTTTCTTTCAATATTTTTGCCCCTATTTTAGCAAAAGTACTTCACACAATATTTATCTTATAGTTTTTTGTATCGACGATTCTATAACTTCCGTAATTATGGTTCCCAATGAGAAATAAACATTTTATTGTCCACCAAATTTTTTTTTTACACAAGACAAAAGAAATGTAGACAAATTGAGAACCTTTTTTGGAAGTTGATCAAAAAGTGTCGTAAAATACACAAGAGCGTGAGTAGGAAACTATCTATCTTCCAAGCATGCAGAGGAAACTTTCCCTTTCAACCATATTAAACAGAGTCTTGAGATCAGCAATATCGATGATGAATTGACGGCCTATACTCTGTTCCTGCAGGTGATACCAGCGATCATAGGCGAGCCTGTCTCCAGCGGCGGCAGCGAGCCCGGAACCGGCGGCGGCGGAGACTTCGACACACCCAACGATCCTGTCAACATTGACAGGCAGGCCTAAGAACTACTATCTTTCTTTGTTTATTATGTTTTCCGAGAATGTTAACTAGACGACATGCTCCTAATCTCTTGTAATGATGATCTATGCTGTAGTGCTTGCCACAGATTAGCAAGTCTAAACATCAATTTTAATGGAGCGACATAGTCAATATTGTGACAAAGCTCCGCAATAAAGAATAAATACTTTAACAACTGAATTTTAGTATAGACATTCGGTTAGGAGCCAAAAGCTTTTCCAGGCTCTATAACATGACTTACACAGATACAATTTGTTTTGTAATTGTGAAGGATAATGCTTGTGTAAAAATTCAAGATCTATTTTAATTTTAAATTAGGTTATCCTGTCTTCACAGTCTCGGAACATAATAAGTCTAGAAAAAAATGTGAAAAAAAAAACTTAGTGTGCATTATTCGGGTTATTAGTGTTACTTTGTAAATATTAGCGGCTTCCGTACATGTAAGTTTTACTCAAGGTTAATAAATATTTGCTACAATCAGATTTGTTTAAATGTATGCAAGTGTAGTGGTTCGCATGTATCCGTGTGTGTATCTGTATATGTACTACGTACGGAGGAGATAGAGATGAGTAATGTTAGCGGACGATGAAATATGTCCGGTATCTGTGTGATGTACGGCGGCCACGGCGTCGATACCGTACTCTATTATGTTTTTTATTCTATAATTTATTCGGTACATGTTTCTTGCTTAGAAGCCATGTTATTAAAGGTTCAAAATTTCCTAATAAATTGCCGCAAATGAAACAACAGAGCCGCTCCCGTGTCGTACATGTGCCTCATCAACAGTTTTATTATTTACTGAAAACTGTACCTAACTAAGGAGATACGATATCGAGATTCATACATTAAGGATTGGCCAAAAGTTTCTAAGGATAGAAAAGAGTGAAATAACGGAAGGGTGGCCTTTGTCCTACAGTGGAACATAATAGGCCTATAAAAAAGAACAGAGAATTAAGAACCACCAACAAAAGATGTAGGTAACAAAAGTAAGGTCTAATGAAAGGAGTTTTAAGTAAGGACTCTCTTTCTAATATAAGAGGCCGCCGCATTATCTTATTATTCTCTTATTTGCTATTCATATACCTACTTTATGAAAAGTATGTAGTTACAATAGGTAAGTACATAATTCTCTACTGTGAAACATCTATAGCTGCAGTGTAAACGGAGCAACTCCACCGCACCGGCAGCCCGGCGCGGCGCGTCCGGTATTTGCACGGCACCGTATTAAATTCTCTTTCATCCGCCGACGCTGCGCTAGTGAGGTGATACCGAGTGCTGAGGCAACGCACTGTAGGGCATTGATACCGAAAAGCTGGTCAAAAACCCAATTTAGCAAGTCATCGTTAGAATGGGGTAGAAATAACAGATTCATAAACATATTTTTTTTCAGAGCTTGAGTGGTTTTGGAAAGATATACCTATACATATTTTTTTTGTTTGCCCCATATTAGGCTACTGTATCGTCGATGCCTTTAAACATAACGAACCATATAAATATTTTATTCCATGCGGGAATTCAACCCGCTACACGAAGTGCAGTAATCTATTGCTCAACCGAAACCCCAAGCAAAACCGCTCTAAAAAGTCTTAAAAGTGTAAAAAATTTACAGTTTTCAAACTTTTTCGATCGTTTTTGCCGACTGAGGTACGAAACCTTTCCCATTGCCCAGGCGACAGGACGGTGTATTTGCGTAATTGGAAACTAAGAGGATCTATCTCCGAGGATTTTGGGTCTACCGTCTCAGGATCCTTCGAATGATAAAACACATTACCAGTTTCGTACAGAAGAGCGGTCAGGGTGTCATTTTTAAGTACACGTTCTATGATATAAATTGTTGCATTTTTCAGACACGCCTAATATAATAATAAATCTTCAAGAAGATACGTCTCCAACACGTTTACCATGACACACACTTTGAACACACTTAGGCCCAATTTGTGAAATGTAAAAGATCGTTATTTAGGTATGTGACAGTTTTTGAAGAAACTGGTGCTTAAAATGCTTTTTCAATACAGTTGCTTAGAAAATGACTCCTATTGCACTGCACTTAGGTACATAATGGCCCTTGTTACCAAACTGTGACATTTTGATTACCACGCACTAGTGCTATAATGTAGTTAAAACCTTATTGTTCAACTGCTCCCCCGCCATAATTTTAATACATTATCGTATCAGGCTGAGCGCAGGTCGTCCCCCACGAGTCGCCGGTCAACCCCCGTTAAAAAGTTTACTAGTTTTACAGTTATTCTTTTCACAAGTATATTGAAAAACGTCGTATGATACACGTTAGTAATTAATGATTACCGTTCTCGGCCATGACTTGGGTCTTAATGCCGCCTCGACGGTAGGTAATCATAATATACTATAAAGGAAAGAGATTATAAAACGAGATGAATCTCTTGTTTTGAAAAATATTGACATCAGCAGTCGAAGTGTTTTGGTATCGAACAACGTATATGTTTTGGTATCGAATAGCAGACTTGGGCCCCTGGGGCCCAAGTCTGCTATTTTTATAAATTCGTCATTCCTCCAACGCGATGCCATTGTCATTTTGCTAAAAGTTCGTAATCTGCTAATTCATAATGATCGATCATTGATCGGTCAATGGTCACGCAATAGAGTTGTGGTAAAATGACAATATCGAGGTGACAATTCAATGATCAAAGGAACTGTCAAAATTTTAGTAGATTGCCGCATACGTCAGATGTTGATTTGTTATTTTGAACAAAATTACCATTCTATGCCATTTCTTTCAATGGATTATTATCATTGGTTGACCATTGGAAAGTCACAATGACGCCATTATATTAGCAGATTACCAAAACTTGTCAAAATCAACCATTATGAAAACCATGATAGACCATTCTGACTCTATTGTAATAGCCGACTTGGGGCCCTGTACCGATGATTAGAACATTTTCTAGCATTTTGCAATGACAGTTTAAAAATAATATTTTTATTATAAATTGTACAAGTATTTACATAATGAAGCTTGGAATTCTGTGTCGACAATGCGTTGTCATCGTGATGAATTCGATTACAATTTACATGTAATCTGCTCATTCTAATGGTAATTAGTTTCATTTGAAGGTTTTTCTCTTTATAAATAAATATATCTACACAATTTGCAGGTGTATACGTGACGTCACTAATTCCTCCGCCACTGTCCAAATGATGGCTCACTCACAAGAGGTTGCTAATTATTTTGTCTTTGACTATGACTTGCTAAATCTGACTGAAACTACAGTAATTAGTCAGTCAGTCCCTCATCATGATTGTCACCGGCCCATATCATAACGGTAGTCGGTACATGTTTATACTTTTGTAAGTTAGTGTACCTATTGCAACACCGACCTCAGAAAATTCATAAAAATAATCAAACATTGACAAAACCTTTAAAAAATTCTTGTCATATACATAAATCAGTTCAAACGTAGTTATGTCAAAGTTGAGTTTGTTCAACTCGGAGGATCGGCTCCTTGACCCGCTTCGGCGCTGACCGCCGGATGGCTCGCCGCCACCGCCCGGTCGGAAGTCGTCGGAGCCACTCGGAACCGCTCGGGGTTGTTATATAATGGCTGAAGGTGAACTCTCGTCTCTTTCAAGGTTTTAACTAAGTACCTAATATGTAAATGACGGCTAGATTCCAAGTGGGTGATGCATGAAGTGGTCTATAATTGTTTTTAAATTGCATGTTTTCATAGCGAATTAAAGATTATTACAGTTTTCTGCGAAACATTTCTTACAGCTGGACCCTCGTCACCGAGGATTAACACATATTATGAGACATAAAAAAAAATGATTTGTTTCCATACAACTTGGATCTTGCCTCTGCCCAACCTTCCAAAGCCATGTTAAAGATAAAAATAAACAATAAACCGAAGAGAAACTTTTTAAATCCATAGGAGATCGTCACCTTGGATCACAAACGCCTACCTCTGGCAGTCTGGCAGAACACAATCCCACGAGAAGGTAATTAATGACTCGAGGAATGTAAACAAAAGAATAATTCATACAAAACCTTACGAAAACAGTTATACTGACTGACTTCACTGGTGTGTTAGAAATGTAAATGAGAGCTAGATACATCTACAGCGTATAATAAATGCAATCTGAGCTGCAAATTGAAATGAAGACGAGCTCCGGTGAAGGTTGTCGGTGGCACGGAATAGATGCAGGTGAGCTCACTACCATACTGCTCTAAAACTATGCGTCTTTGAATTTTAAATATTATGTAAACAAACAGTTTTATTTGCTCAAGTTAATGCCAATGCCACAAGACGAGTCAACAGCATCCACGAGTAGTACCGAGGTGTCCGACGCGGCGGCAGCTCTCTAGTACTCACGACGACATAAATTTGTATCGTAATTTATAGTTCACAAGAATGCAGCAGTTGAAGAGTTTACATTCAGACAGTTTATATTTTATTATTATAGATTAGCTTTTGCCAGCGGCTTCGCCCGCCTGAAGGTACTGAAGATTCTCTTTACACGTTGGACACCTTTTTAGGGTTCCGTAGCCAAATGGCAAAAAACTGAACCCTTATAGATTCGTCATGTCTGTCTGTCTGTCTGTCTGTCCGTCCGTATGTCACAGCCACTTTTTTCCGAAACTATAAGAGCTATACATTTGAAACTTTGTAAGTAGATGTATTCTGTGAACCGCATTAAGATTTTTACACAAAAATAGAAAAAAAGCAATAAATTTTGGGGGTCCCCATACATAGAACTGAAACTCAAAAAATTTTTTTTTCATCAAACCCATGCGTGTGGGGTGGGGTATCTATGGATAGGTCTTCAAAAATGATACTGAGGTTTCTAATTTAATTTTTTTCTAAACTGAATAGTTTGCGCGAGAGACACTTCCAAAGTGGTAAAATTTTATCATTCTCTTATTTTAGAAGTTAGAGGGGGGGTCTAACTTCTAAAATAAGAGAATGATAAAATTAAAAAAAATATATGATGTACATTACTATGAAAACTACCAACGAAAATTGGTTTGAACGAAATCTAGTAAGTAGTTTTTTTTTAATGCGTCATAAATCGAAAAAAATACACTATTATTAAAACATCGATCAAAGTTACAACACATTACAAGAACTTTTATATTATATTACTTGCTGCTACGGAACCCTTCATGGGCGAGTCCGACTCGCACTTGGATGGTTTTTTTTCCACTCAGGAGGTGAATTTTTGCGTTTTCTTCTTCTTTATTTTTTATTTACATAAATAGTTAATAAATACGTTTTACCTACTATCTTACCTGATGGTAAGCGAAGATGGTCGACGATGGAGCACGCTCCCGTAGAAATAACCTATTCACTGACTGCTAGGTTGTAGCTATCAGAAAAGACAGACTCCGGCAGGGAGTTCCGGGGTACCGAGAATTGCTGTAGGTACCTGTAGAAAATAAACGTGTTCCCTAAACGTTTTGTACGTATGAATGCCATGAGTGGGATGTCCAACATGTACCGGACCGGTATCCCATCCGGTACTACCGGTGGTTCGACGCCATACGGCCACATCAGTAGATTTACTCATGTAGTAGGTACGGCGGTCCAATGATGGAACGGGCGTGGCGGAATTAAATTGTGCTATTCCAATGCACACTCCCCGAAAAGTAAACGATAGAAAACCATAACCGTAAACAGTAGAGCGTTCAGGTAATAAAGGTTTAAGGTGTTTCTTGGTAGCTACGACATCGATGCGTCAGAATGACACCCTAACAACTATATTTGCATAATTATGTGTAGATTCGCTGTAACATTCTAAACTAGAGTAGATAATTTTCATCTCTGACAATGAGATCCTTATCACCCCGAGACAGTGACAAGCTCGACCAGAGCAGCATAAACTTCCGGACTACAGCAGAATATTTATTGTGACGTCAGAGTGGGCGCGGTGGTCTGGCCCACGAGCGCACCAGGCCGCGCCGCGCCCACGCATCCGCGCTCCCTGATGTATGGTGGTGATACCGCGGCACCACGCGCCTACTGCCGCTGCCACCAGTATATGCCATGCTACATGTCACGCGGTAGGTACTTGTGTCTGCTGGTGCCGAAATGAATCGAAGGTAGGTGAAATAATACGGAACTTAAGAAAAAACTTGTTTTAATACTACCTACCTTGAATATTTAATGTACGTAGGTAGGTTAGACCGATCTTTTACGTTCATGAAATCATAGCATCTTGTAAACTTAATTTGGTATCACGTTGGACAGTAACGGTCACAGGCGTCTAGAATAGCTAGTGATATGACAGTACGCCTGCCGACGTCTACGTTTTTTTTTGCATAAAACTAGTACACCATATTATGACAACCGATTTTCCATACTAATAAAAAGAATTACGGCATGTTGTAGCGTCACCAAAGGTATAATTAAGATTATAATACTGTCACTAGGTACACATTTTTCAAAGATTCCTTAAAGAAAGTACCTCCACGCAAACATTCAAGTTTTTATGGCCCTCTCCCTATGCACACTACGCTCGTGGGACTGTCGCTACTTTTTCGGCTTTTAGCGCCTTACGACGTTTACGCCGAGATTCGTGTTGACATATCATATATGTTTTACAATGCATTGTGAAACTACGTCCGTGGGCAATGTATGAAAATAAGTACCTAGTGTCTCAGTCGCTGCAGTCAGTGAGATAGTAAAACGTACCGTCCCCAACGTGTTAAGGGCCAAGCGCCCGAAAAGTGCCATAAAACAGTAATTTTCTGAGGCCTACTCCTCCGTAACGGCTTAGTCAATTGGTTTGAAAAAAATATATGTTTACTAGCTGTGCCCGCGAACTTCGTACCGCCTAATTTTTTTTTTTTTTATTATGAAAAATAGATGTTGGCCGATTCTCAGACCTACTCAATATGCTCACAAAATTTCATGAGAATCGGTCAAGCCGTTTCGGAGGAGTATGGAAACGAAAACTGTGACACGAGAATTTTATATATAAGATTATAGATTCATGAACAATAATATCGACATTTGATTTTTCCGTGCAATTAATACTATTGTCAAAAAAAAAAAAAAAATAGTAATTTCGCAACTTTTCGCAACTTTTCCCTACTCCTTCGAAACGGCTTAGACCTTTAGAAACATTTTTACACATAAAAATCGATGGTTAAATATTCTTCAAAGTGAACATTGCACATGTAAATCAATCAATATCTCGCAGAGAAAATTGATTTAAAGCGCTTTCCGGGCGCTGCTGGCCGCAAATAAATGCACAGATTTGCGCACTGCCGCCTAGGCGAGTGCGGGAGTTGCGTTCACATAATTTCGGCCAGATGGTTCAAGGGACTATACGCCTTAAATAAATACTCGTCGTAACAGACAATATCTTAATTATAAACGTTCTAAATTGAAACGGATTATGGAACCCTGATTCGGTAGGTACCTATCTACGAAACCATTTTTATTGGGAAAGGTAGGTATATCAACTCCATTTTGCGTATTTTAAAATGTGTGTTGGTCTTGGTATAAAGTCAAAAAAGGTGGTTAGCGATTTGATGATTTTATAAATAAACACATCGTTCAATTTCCAAGGATTAGGTGTTAAATCTCAAATCAATATTAAAGCAACAAACATGTACTTACTACAAACAATACTTAATTAGAAACGAACAGCGCCATCTGTTACGTTTTTGTATTATTCGGAACTATTGTCTAACTTTTCCAACAACTCCACTACTAGATGGCGCTGAAAGCACTCAGTTTATCAAATGCTATTTAGATGTCGCCACTAGCTGCATTCTAACGATTCTGGTGCGTCTTACAAAGTGGTGCAGCCACCTGAAGGTGCCGTGATAAAGCAGCTCCGAGTAGCTGAGGATTGACACGCCAGTTATCCCCATCCATTGAGTACCTAGCTTCACTGGAATATACAAGATACAAATTAAAATATGAGCTAGTTAAATAAAGGTCGCCCAAATCTTCTTGCTTCCTTATCTAACTTACCGAAGTTTTCAAACCAACGCGCAGCGCCCTCAACCTTGTACCACTCCTGATGGTCGATGCTGTAGAACAGACGGACAGTCGTCGAGTTCACCAGAGATATGTTCGCGCTGTAAAGTAGAAACATCAGTTACTTTCCTACAGTAGTTTTCACACGACTGCGCGACCCAAAGGAGAGTAATGTGTTTATTAGCCTTTTATATTATGTAAGTTGGTTCCTTTGCGCGACTGTAGAAACCCAACACGACCGCGGGATACTTACGAGAGGAAGTTCCGGAAGATGCGCGACTTGTCGCGGTAGGAGGAGTAGAAGACTGCAGCAGAGAACAGTTGCCGGCGGCACTGCACCAGGCAGTCGGGGCAGTCCAGCGCGTCCTGCAGCTCCTGGCTCAGCGAAGGATGCGCGTTCTCGCCGGGGTACAAGTACATGAACTTCTCTACAACACATACATCATCATCATCATTTCAGCCAAAGTGTCATCATCATAACAGATTAAAAAAAAGCCGATATACGTCCACTGTTGGCCTCCCCCATAAGTGTCGCCACAATGAACGATCCTGTGCGTCCCGCATCCATCGGATTCCCGCAACCTTCACAAGGTCATCGATCCACGTTGTAGGAGGCCTTCCAACTCTGCGCTGCGTTTTCCGGTACGCGGTCGCCACTCCAGAACCTTTCGGTCCCAACGGCCACCTGTTCTGCGAGCAATGTGCCCTGCCCATTGCCACTTAAGTTTGGCGGTTCTTCGTGCTATCTCGGTAACCTTGGTACTCCTACGGATATCTTCATTTCTGACTCGATCACGCAAGGAAACTCCGAGCATAGCCCTTTCCATTGCTCTTTGGGTGAGGCCTTCTGATGAGGCCCATTGTGAGCGACCACGTTTCGGTACCTTATATTGTCATCACTGTCAACATACACTGGTCATAGACTTTCGTCTTGAGACACTGTGGTAGCGTATGAGTAACATCTAGATTAATTCGTTTGGTAGCATTAGGTATAATAAACGCGGACAGTCACCTCTGTGTTTGTTGAGGCAGCCGATCTCGCTGAGCGTGCAGGTGGGCACGCTCAGCGGCACGAACTGCGGCTGCAGCGCGTAGGGCACGCAGCCGCACAGCGCCTCGGCCGTGTCGCGCCGGCACTGCGTCAGGCACCACGACATGCCGCCGCCCTCCAGCCGGCAGCCACGCTAATCAACCACACACCCTTCCAAATCAAGCATAGCAACATCTCTTCAAGTGACATTCAGTAACTCTGACTACTTATGGCGTCCAACAAGTTGCAGACATGCCGCTTCAGGCGCTGCAAACATCTTTAAAGCGAGGAATTCACTACCAGATTACCCGCGGACCGCCCGGCTCGGCCCAAGTCTGTCGATGGCCCAGGCATTCACGAGCAGACATTTGACAAACCCGTCGCGGGCAGTCTGGTAGTGAATTCCCTGCTTAATCGTGTGAATGCATTTGTTTGGTTTGAATGAACTCACTGTCACACCCCCTGGCGTGACAGTGAGTTCAGAGCTACCTAAGATGAGTGAATGAGAAATGTTGATAGCGTGTACCTTGTCCTCGGTGTAGCGCTGCAAGTCGTCGGCCGGGAGCTGCGAGAAGGCGCGGATGTTGAAGTAGACGGCTGCGTTGCGCGGCAGCGGGTACAGCCGCACATCACCGCTCTCCACCAGCGGGAACTCGTCACCCTCGAACAACAACAACTGCAACAACACAGTGTTGACATCATGGGCCAGGAAAACTAGCCGTACCGTAAAAAAAATATGCTTTGGAATTGCAGAATTTCGTTCCACTAAGGCCGTTACATCATCGGACCATGAGACGTACGGCGGCGGCGTTGCGCTACCGGTACATGGTGGACGTCCCACTCATACGTACAAAGAGTTTTGGAAGTAGATTAGTTCATTATGCGTCAGCGTAAGTGGAATTCCCTGCCGGAGTCTGTGTTTCTGATATGGTCTTTAAGTCAAGAGTGAACAGGTTACTTCTAGGCAAGCGTGCTCCATTAGCGGCCATCATCGTTTATTATCAGGGAAGATAATGCAAGACTGTCCATAATAATAAAAAAAGATCTTTATTTTATTTATTTTAATATAAGACTACTCTACCTCCATGCCATTAGCTGGTCGTCGCTCATAGGCGAAGTCGTCTCGGATCTCTTTGACGACCACGCCGAGCCCGTAGTCCTGCCCGATCAGGTCCAGCACGGCGGGCTCGTGGTCCTCGTCTGCTGGTCTACACGTCGGATAATAAGGTTTAGACGTCTGGAGACAAGATCAACATGGTATGTTGCAATGCAATGTGGAAGGTAGGGACACTGGCGGAAGCACGTATGATTCCTGTGTTCTGTGGGCGGAAGTCTGGCTAGAAACATGGTGGACGAATTTATGTTAAAGATGATATGGTTAGAAATGGGACGACTCTTTAGTCACCTGACGGATGCATGGCAACATATGCTCTGTAATAAGGGCAGGAGTGTGATGAATTTAGATGATGGTGATTAATTCACTCACTGGTATCTTGAGTTGAAGACGCAGCAAAACCCGAGCGCCGTGAGCCTGCTGGCGAACAGTTGCTCGCAGGGGACCAGGTCTCCGCGCCAACTGCAGCGTTGCAAGATCGTCGAGCAGTTGGCAGAGAACTGCGTGAAACAGACGGAACTGAATAATTATATTTTAGAAGAGCTTTGATTTGTAAAATAATAATTGAATATTTTGACTATAAACCCAAGTTTGTAAATAGGACATCGGATTCAGAATTGGTTGTTTTGCAAACTCCAGAAGCGGTTTTAGATTCTGATCAACATTGCCCTATTACATAAATAGAAAATGGTAGCCGTAAACCAATTAATATCTAATTTATAAGCAAAGCACAAGCATAATCAGCTTTTTAATGTTCCCACTGCAGGGACTAAGGCCTCCTCTCTAGTAAAGGGAATGGGCCGTAATCCACCACGCTGGCCCAGTGCGGGTTGGTACTTTTAATTTAAAAGGGTTTGGAGCAATAATCAGACAAACATTATGTCAACGAACGAGGTCACCATCATACCCTGAACATGATGTCGGTGACGTTGAAGTCGGGCTCCACGGCGCGCATGAACTGCTCGAAGTCGATCCTGACGGGCGGCAGCGCCAGCGTCAGCAGGGCGCCCATGTCCAGCAGGCTGTGCGCGATCTGACTCTCTCGGTACCGGTACTGTTTGTTCTTCGGGTGTCTGTAGAGAAATTAATTTAAAGCCAAGGACTAATATTTGTCTACTTTTACTACAACATTTGCATTTATTCTACATTTTTACAATATCTACCTAATGTAATATGTACCTAAGTTCTGTCGAGGCCATTCGCGGTTTGAGAGTACAGTTAGATTTAGCACAAAGGTACTGAGATAAATATAGCTTATATTTCTTGTATTTAGACGAAAGAAATCAAGAAATAGGTTACTATTTACACATACACCATCAGATTAAAACTAAAAATGACCATGCCTTATCCAGTAGCTTTTACAAGACTAAAAAGAAGGACGGGTGTCCTTCAAGAACTATTTTAAAAAATGAACTAGCTTAAATTAGCTATAATATGTATGTTATCATGCAAAGCCACTTACTTGTATAAATATCTGGATAAGTTCTTGAGCGCGGCTTTGCTGATAATCTGGTTGCTGCAGAGCGCCACGGCCGGGAACTTGTAGTCCCTGATGGAGTTGTCGTCCGTCTGCAGGCTGACGATGAGCGGCGGCTGCGCCTGCAGCTGCTCGCTGTTGCTGATGAGCAGCGCCCAGCCCGCCACCAGCGTCACTATCAGCAGGAACACGTGGCGCCACCTGGTGGGACCTGAACTTGTACTCGGTCTGTAAGCATTTAAGGGCGGGTGCCGCGCCTTCCGCTATGCGCCGTAGTGGATGAGCAGTGCCTAGTCCGTTCGGAATAAAACTTAAATTGCACTCTTCTGATCGAATAGAATAGAATAGAGTAGAATAGAATAGAATAGAATAAACTTTATTGTACACCAAAAGTAAAATTACATAAACTTAAATCGATGTGTACAATCAGGCGGTCTTTTCGCTTAAAGCGATTTCTACCAGACAACCTTACGATGGATTGAAACAAATAAAACAATACAGGGGTAGTCTGCGGTGTACTGCTAATAGATATCATTGAAATAATATATATCTTTATATATATAATTCTTCTGTGAGTGTGTATGTCACTGAACTTCTCTCAAACGACTGGACCGATTTTGATGAAATTTTTTGTGTGTGTTCAAGGGATCTGGGAATGGTTTAGATTCACAATTTTGTCCGCTGGACAATGTTTTTTTAATTAATTTTTAATTTATTAGTAGTTGTTGATTTTGGAATGTTTTACATTGGATCCGACAGACGGCGCTACCATCGCAGTGTCAAATTTCGAATTTTAATTTTAGTCTGTCCCGACAGTTAGCGCTGCGATCAAATTAAAAAAAAGTTTTGTTATCATTGTGTTATTGTAGACCATGTGCTGGATCAAATATTAAATTACTTTTCAAATTAAAGACGTGTAGACAGGACAACGTCTGTCGGGTCCGATAGTATATATATATATATATATCGAAATTCTATGTCAAAGGAACGTGTATAACACGGGAAAAATACTGGGGGCAGCTGTCCCCCCTGGATTTTGTTTACGTCCGTACTTTCTTTTTGCGTCGGTAATTGTTAAAAAACGAACTTTTTGCCATTCGTGATGCACAGTTCCACCCAGTTAGTTAGTGCGTGCTACATCGTCGGCCACATCATCACTTACCATCAGGTGAGACAGTGGTCAAACGCAAGCCTTTCAATAATAAAAAATAATAAAAAATCACATCGGAAGCCGAACTATGGCGCATACCTATATTGGATTTATTTATCCAATACCTCTATGCGCCATAGTTCAGCAGTTCAGCAGGACTTTGAAAGTATTCGAATAACGAAGTTATACAAGTAGCAGAATCTTTTTACCCAAAGGTAAAGATAGCCCTACCAATTTTACACTACAATTTTACGCTACAATCGAAAAATCATTTAGCACACGTAGACGCGTCAAAACTTGGCTGAGATTAACTATGAACGAGGATAGATTAAATGGGCTTTGTGTGCTCAGTTTACAATTAATGCACATAGACATAAATGAGCATGGCAGTTGAGAGTTTGCCGTGCTAACTCAAATGTCTCACTGATGGTGGTTGGATCATTCGGTTCCCTTCAAAATTGTTGAGCTGAGTGATGCTAATATTCGCGTCGAAAATTGCTTAATTTAATTTAAGTTAGTTTATTTAACTAAGGACTTATAAAAAATCTGATTTGTCACTCCTCCCCAAGAACAGAACCCGGATACGCCCATGCTTCTACCATTTAAATGCTGTGTTCGACCAATCCACAATTGTTTCCAATTTTTATATTTATCACTTGATATGTGTACATAATATATTTTAAGCCATAGACACTCAATGATAGTGTAAAAATTAAGAATGTTATCAATCAACAACAAACAACGGTACTGTTCGCTCAGTGGTTGAGCGATTGGCTGCTGCGCTGCTTGTCGCGGTTACGATTCCCGCGCGTTAGAAATATTTGTATGGCCCACAGATAGTTGTCCGGTCTCGGTGTCTTGTGTATGTGAGTTTACTGTTTGTGGTCCCCATAATACCTACAAGAGAAAGCGCTGGTGGCTGGTGTGGGCCAACATTTTCTTTTCCTTAACTTTGCATTACTCATACCTATGTTTAGTCTTTCAGAATATCAGCGCTGCGTTATTTATCATTTTATATAACGTAGCATATGCTGAGTTAGGTGCCTTTTTTGCCTCGCACTGATTATATCTTTCTTTTTTTCTTTTCATTGTGTATTTTTAGTTTATATTATTGTGTGAGGCACGAATAAACGTTTTTCTTTCTTTCTTTCTTTCCGTGGTCTATATTGCAAGTCGAAACAGTTTATGCCGCTGAACAAATGAAAGAGGTTAGAATGGCCTTGTGAGCCGGGCAGGTGTGCCTCAAAAGTAGGGCAATGCTCATAGTTCAACTACCAATAGCAAACTTGCGATCTAAGTGTGCGTGCTCTATTAGTTGCGTAATGCGCATTCGTATTGGTTTATTGCCTGTAGTGGTGTTAAAGGGTGGGAGACAAGGGGCGAGACTCGTAGTTCAAATCGGAAAGTATTTCCTTTGTAACCTCTTTCATCTTTTCTGTGGTTATGCGCTGCGCAGGGGTAGTGGGGGGTGCGCATAGATATAGAGATATGTGCGAATAAAATAATAAAATATTGGTGATGCGTCAATGACTACAGCACTGAATGAAAAATATCATAGCATAATCAGCCCTATAATGTTCCTACTGCGGGACTCAGGCCTCCTTTCTAATGGAGGGAAGAGGAATGGGCTATACCTATACTATATATACTATACCTTCCGCGCGAGCCCAGTGCGGATTGACGGATGTACGGATGCACACATTTTCGAATTTTTGGTTCTGGGAAATGCCTATCATGCATGAGTATTGAGAAGTATACGGCCCGGGGTACTTGATAGCAAGAAGCGAAATCAAACAACGTCTGGATAGCAGAGTGTATATTCACAGACTGGCGCACCTTCACAATCTCGATTATTAAATTATAATACAACACTTAACCTAATTATTAATTACATACATCACAAGTATATTGAGAGCAGTGGTGATGGAATAAATTACACAAAGTAATGCGCCTGGCTGGGTTTGAACTCGTGACCTACAACTCGTAAGTCGGGGCTGTCACCGCACTCGTCCACCTCTGCTCTTCACCTAGCATGTACTTACTTCTCATATTTGTGATGGTCGATGCGGAAGCAGTGAGCGGCGGCCAGCGAGCAGTTCTTCCAGAACTCTTCGATCGCGTCCCATAGGCTTTTTCGGAGCCTGGCCTCCAGCCCGCAGGATGCTTGCTGCTGCCCGAACCTGAAGGGCCGGGTCACCTGGATTGCGGGGCGCTTCACCTTGCGCGACCACAGCTCGGGGTCCACTGTACGCATCTCGCTTGTAAAGTTGCTGATATGATAAACTGGTGAATTGTCAGCAACTGCTACAGCTGCGACAGTTGGTTACCTCTTGGCGTGAACGTGTGCCTGATTCAATCCAATATTTATAATTTGTCACCGGTAGGTATTGAGTTGTGCGATAGTGCTTCCGTGACTGCGCATAATTTTATTTACACAGAAATTATTAATTGTATGACTTTGAATAATTAATATTCTAATTTTCCATTGGTGTTGTCAGATCTCGTTATAGAATATTTGAAACTATACATGTCTGTAAGTACGACATTGTATACAGAACGACCAGATTTTATGGCAATAAGTTAATTTAATAATTAAGGAATGTAGGTGTTATCTGCTCCGGTGCTGACGATATGGTAGACCGCGGGACATTTCTCGACGTGTTTTTGCGAAATTGTAAGTTTTATACAAACAGGTTGTAAATAGTAACACTTCTATACCAGACCTCCTCCCAGGAAGGACAAAGACGGCTATTTCAGTCTTCTAGCCAATACTGAATAAAATTACCTATACGCGGTGGTTGTGTATCAAGTGATTGTTCCAATTAGGACGCAACCCTCGAATACTACTTGAAGATCAATACTGTCAAGGAATATTACTTAAGTCTTGGCAGTAGTCGACGTGTCCCAATAAGTTGTTCGAATGACGATACAATTTGGGGACTGAGTCACCCTCGTCCGTAGGAGTATACCCATCGTAAGTCCCTACACGTGGTCCCTGGGTGGTGCTAATCGGGTGACACTTACTGGTGGTAGGCTTCGGCCGATGGCTTGCGACCACCCACTGGGCAAAGACGTACCGCCAAGCGGCCTAGCCGTGTTCCGGTACGATGCTCAGTGAAGCCAATTTAGAGGAGTTGGGTCGAAGTGGTGGTTCCATTGCAGGCAGACCGACCGGGCCTACATTGGTACGGAGGTATCGGGAGACTAGTCGTGGAGGGTAGCGGGATCCGAGGCACGGTGCGCCGCTGGCCGACCGCAGGTAGTTGGGGGCGCAAGTAATGTGCTAGCCACACATGAAAGGCTGCCCCGCCAACTGTCTAAAAATCCCGGGATGCGCCATCGTGCTGGTTGGCGACCAGAAGAGAGGGCCCGATGGACACTCCCGGGGGGGCTCGGGCGTCCCCGCAGTCTCCAGACTAGTACCTCAATGATGCCGTCCTATCAGTACTTGACCGAATGATAGCAGCGTGAAACCCCATTTCACTTCCTTCTCCTCTCCTTCCTTCACTCTTATATCTCAAAATGAAAAAGATTAAAAAGAGAACAGTTAAACAGCGGCAGCACTCCCTCTCTCTTAAAGTGCACCTCAGCAATATCCGAGGACTGCACTCCAATCTCGTCGCAGTCCACCACCATCTGGAGACTGAGAAACCTGCTCTTTTTTTTCTTTCGGAGACGCAGATCAGTAGTCCGTTAGACGTGTCGTACTTATCTTACCCAGGGTTTACTCTGGAGCACCATTTTAAACCACGTGCGGGTGTATGTATGTACGCCCGGGACGACATCTGCTATCGGCGTCTCCGTAATCTTGAGGACTCCAGGTACTCTACGCTTTGGGCTTTGGTGGACACTGGCATGGATCAAATTGTCTATGCTTGTGTCTACCGCTCACACAGCGGTGATCAGGAGACAACCAGGCTCACACAGCACCTCAGTGAGGCGGCGGATGTGGCTCTGCAGCGGTATCCTTCTGCCCAATTGGTGATACTGGGGGATTTCAATGCCCACCATCAAGAGTGGCTCTTCCCATACCAGTACACAGACCATGCTGGGCGAGAGACGCGGAAGCTAGCGTTAGCGTTAAATCTTACCCAGCTGGTCCAGGGGGCTACAAGGGTACCGGATGTTGACTCACACATGGCCAATTGCTTGGATCTTCTGCTGACTACTGATCCGGACCGATACTCAGTGTCGGTATCTTCACCAATAGGTAGTTCCGATCATTGTCTTGTGAAATCTGTATCTGTCTATTCCCCGCCCGATTCCAGCCCAAGAGGCACCCGGCGGGTTTGGCGATACAAGTCAGCAGATTGGGATGGTATGCGATCTTTCTTCGCATGCTATCCTTGGCAGCCTACTTGCTTCTCTTCTGCTGATCCTTCGTTGTGCGCCGACGCAGTGACGGCTGTGTTGCGTCAGGGGATGGAATATTACATTCCATTCTCAGATGTAACAATGTCTGACAAAGCTCGACCTTGGTTTGGCGCCGAATGTAATCGCGCTGAAGCACTAAAACATGCGGCATACCGAGCATGGGTCGACGCCCGTATGCGTAAGGCGAGTGACATGAGTCAAAAGAAGAGAGCCTATAATAGGGCTGCCAAATCCTGCAAGAAGGTGATGCGGAGGTCTCGGTTTGACCACATTAGCCGTATTGGGAACAAACTTGCTTCGTACCCTGCAGGGAGTAAAGCGTTTTGGTCCCTGGCTAAATCTGTTGAATCGAACTTCTGTCGTCCCTCACTACCACCACTGCTGAAACCCGATGGGTCGCTGGCCCATACCGCTGAAGAGAAGGCTAATCTATTTGCCTCTCTCTTTGCGGAATCTTCACGTCTTGATTCTGGTAACGCGCAGCCCCCTGCCTTTCCTGAGCGATGCGAGACGACTATGGCAGACATTCGCATCTATCAGAAGGACGTCCGTAGGGTGCTGCGTAACCTTGACGTGAACAAAGCCAGCGGTCCCGATGGGATACCGGCAATTGTTTTAAAAACTTGTGCGCCTGAACTGTCTCCGATCTTGACACGCCTATATCGTCTTTCGTTTGAGGCGGGAAAAGTGCCGATGGCTTGGAAGCAAGCTAATGTGCAACCCGTGCCCAAAAAGGGCAGTAGGGCTGACCCTGCTAATTACAGACCTATCTCGGTGACGTCCATACTCTGTAAGTGTATGGAACGAGTGGTCAATAATAAGCTCCTGGCATACCTGGAAGCTAATGACATCCTCAGTGATCGTCAATACGGTTTTCGCCGAAATCGGTCAACTGGGGATCTTCTAGCGTATGCCATTCACATCTGGAGCGAGGCCATCGAGAAGCATGGGGAAGCACTTGCAGTCTCCCTTGATATCTCGAAGGATTTCGACAGGGTCTGGCATGATAGCCTTATTGCTAAGCTTCCTTCCTTCGGTTTGCCCGCTGGTCTGTGTAACTGGATCGCAGACTTCTTGAGGGGGCGATCCATCCGAGTAGTTATTGATGGCTGCTCGTCCGGGCAAATGGATATTAATGCCGGGGTCCCTCAGGGGTCGGTGCTCTCTGCAACACTGTTCTTGCTGCACATAAACGACCTACTTAAACCCGGTACCTTTGGGTATGCAGACGATAGCACTGTTGCTGAGAGTTACGTGTCCAATGCACGTACTAGTGGGTCACAGATCCAGTCTTTGAGGGAAGCTATGGTTGAGCGCTTGAACTTGTCCTTGGAGGCAGTATCCGATTGGGGCGATGCCAACCTGGTCAGGTTCAATGCTGCTAAAACCCAGGCGTGTCTTTTTTCCGCCAAACGAAGCCAATTTTACCCGGCTCCTATATTCCGGGGTGTGACCGTGCCGATAACCGACGGCCTTGAGCTTCTTGGGGTAACGTTATCGTCTACCCTCAATTTCGGCTCTTACATTGAGGCAAAAGCACAACAGGCTGCCAAAAAACTGGGGATCTTAGCTAAGGTGAGGCGGTACTTCACACCGGAACAGCTGCTCAACCTATACCAAGCGCAAGTTCGATCGTGTATGGAGTACTGCTCTCATCTTTGGGATGGGTCTGCCAAGTATCAGCTTGATGCTCTGGAGTCGATTGAGAGGCGAGCCAAGAGGATCATCGGTGATGATGCGCTTGTTGACTCAAAGCTCCAAAGCCTTGAGCATCGACGCCGAGTTGCTGGCCTGGCGGTTTTCTATCGATTACACTTCGGTGAGTGTGCGTTGGAATTGCACAATTTAATTCCGCCAAGTCCGTTCCATCATCGGACCACTAGACGTACGGCGTAGCGCCATCGGTACATGGTGGATATCCCACCCATTCGTACAAAGCGTTTTGGAAACACATTCATTATGCGTACAGCTAAAGAGTGGAATTCCCTGCCGGAGTCTGTGTTTCCTGATAGCTACAACCTAGGGGTCTTTAAGTCGAGAGAGAATAGGTTACTTCTAAGCAAGCGTGCTCCATCGTCGGCCACATCATCACTTACCATCAGGTGAGATAGTGATCAAACGCGAGCCTATCAATTCTCAAAAACAATTCTCGTATGCACAATATACTGGTACATACTTCAAATTTACAGAACATTTTAGTCCCCTACTAAAATGTTCTGTAAATGTTATGTATCTACCGCGATTCAGATATAAGCTTTATCGGCATAGTGCTATCTGGTATAGCTTGAGTAGCGGTGCGTAGTTGTAAATACTCGATGTCAATATGTTTAAGTCACAAACAAAGTTCGTTACAGGGTCTAATTAATCATACCTATTACTTCCCTCACTAAAACAGAAAGTACATTTAAATTTGCAATAAAATGTACAATTTCGTAGAGCTCGTAGCACAGCGAGAGCTACGCGCTACGCGGCTACGCTGTGTAGCAATAGTGTCACTGTCAATGGCTTGGCCACCATCGCAGATTTATATTTTGATAACATTAAAACCTAACTAATTTTAGCAACTAGGTAGCTGGAAGGTTACTAATATTAAGTATGATATTTTTTATAAATAAAACATCGATTTACATTTCGGTAACTTTTATTTCACATCGATACACACTGAGTACTGTGAGCATTTAATTCTTGTGATATGCAGTTACATTGTTTTAATACAACATCAAGATTGTTTTACAATAAACAGTTACAAACTATCGTTGAATGTAATGCATTTAGAATGTGATGGTTGAGTGTAAACCTAGTTAACTGTTGTGCAGGTCTAGGTGAAACTTGATTGTTCTAGTAACCTCGCTCCTAAAATATTTACATCTACTCATATTTCTATGAGCTCTTTGGAAGTCCATACATTAATTACACTTAGAATATACTTTAATTACAATTATACTTATGTTTGTATAACTTTCAGGGGGCACGACTAAGCGACACGCATGTGTCATTCTAGATTGGACTTATTATCGTCGTAATCGTCGATAGGATGTCATTTAACTTCAATGATATCAAAATACAGTATGGTGTCATCAATTATTATTTTTTGAAATTTTAATTACATAATGAACCTAGTTACCTAGAGTATGTTTATAGACATAATTTTTAGGTATAACCTGCTGAAAAATAAATAACATATATTATACAATCAAAGAAAAACTGTATTATACAGTTCTTTTACTTACATAAGCTGTTATCACCCTATGTGGGACCTTAAGGGCCCGTCTCGTGTCCCACTGGCGACCTGACCGGTATTAACCCTTTAACACATCACAAGCTCACTAAACTACCTGATGGTACAAAAACAATAAACATTTAAACAATCAACAGTAACTAACGCTAGAGCCTTTGGCCTCACCGCTAATAATAACTTACCGCTAGTCAAACTGTTCATCACGCACAGTTCTCATATGTACAAATCTTACTATTATATTAACTTAGTACCTCATTACGTTGCGATGTACACATTTACCCCTACTTTCATCCTGAGGATTCATTGCATGAATATTTTTCTCGTTTCATCAACTCATTTGTTTGAATAATATTAGTAGTACACTCATATTATTTATGGGTGTCGTGTGATGTACCAATTCTCTTAAATCATACAGAAAAGACTCTATGTAATGACATATACCCGGATACATTATGATGGAATAAATTATACCGACACTAGATCACGAACAGCTTTAATTGAAACTTTTTTCTTACAGGAACACCCGGATATCTATGGGATCACCACACCGCTTAGAGCATTAAGTTGGTTTAATGCTCGCTAAAGAGATGTCCCCAATGAAGAACATAATGCTTAATATAGTATAAGATTAAATATTTTATTTTATGCTTAAACCTGCACATAATCCTATGTTCATGTGATGAATGATTATGAACCGTTCACAAACAAATGAACCCTTACGGTAAATAACTATTAAAGGATTTCTCAAAAACATACAATTTCTTATTTATTATTAATAATAACGTAGGATACGATTTTGTCCTTTATTTACACAAAACTTATTATCTATGAACTTAGTAATACCTCGCTACGCTATGATGTTATGTGTGTTTATTTTGTCTTAAGATGCGGACAATCGATTTTGAGTTTGGTTTGTTTAACATAAGCAGGTGATAAAATGTTGTTCTAATATAAAGATTTTGAATTCATTAATTAAAATACGCTTTGATTACGTCACGTATATAATTAACAATTGTATCACGTTTTCTAAACCAACGCGGGATGAAATGACAACACTAAACTTCAAGAAATTGGGTTATCTGAAGGATCATTGAGAAATTTTCTGAAACAGGCTCACCCTACAACCTTACCCACGACATATCTAGGCAATGTATTCATAGGTTTTTGCCTTAGTGAAATAATTCTTATTTATAAGGACATCTAATGCTTGTACCGTAATATCCAATAGTGTACAGTAAGTTTCTAAAATTACCTTTATAATTAACTAGCTTTAGCCTGTGGCTTCGACCGCGTGGCATTAGGTACTTAAGGAATCGGGATAAAAGGTAGCCTATGTTCTTTTCCATGTGGCTATATGCATGCCAAATTTCATCCAAATCCGTTCAGCCGTTTTTGCGTGATTAAGTAACAAACATCCAAACATCCACACTTTCACATTTATAATAAGTTAGGATTATCATCGGTTTTTCTAACCATTTGAGGCTTTCTCTACATTACTTAGGCCATAAAAGTCTCAAACAGTCACCCTTTGTACCCGACAAGCGTGCTGCACGCATGCGCGATGGTATACTACGGGTAGGTGTGTGTGCCTGCTAGAAGAATATCGGCCTAACCCTAATTCGGTTTATTCCGGTACTTATACTAGTTTCAAATGGCGTCTTATTGTATAAGACGACTTAATTGCTTCAGATTTAAAATATATACTTAAATGAAGTACTTATTGGCTAGTACCTCGCTGAGAGCGTCAGTAGCTTCTTAGTCTGAACATTGATCCATCGCGTCGCACATCTTTGCTTTTATTTACAATATAGAAATATATTATAATTAGTGTTGCCAGGTCTGTTTGGATAAAAATCGGGACTGATGGTAAAACAAATCGGGATTTAGGGTTTTTAAATAAAGTTTTTTTTTAATAAAGATTTTTTTAAATGGGAAATCATCCAATGACTTCTTCCCCTCTGGGGTAAAACGAAGGGCATGTCAAACTTTTACTGAGTAAAACCGAGACCTTTTCAGTCACTCTTTGAGTTTCAGGGTTTTTGATTTATCGGGACATTCAGCGTCCCGATCACGTGCAAATCGGGACGCGTCCCCAGACCCCTAAAAATCGGGACATCCCGCGCAAATCGGGACACCTGGCAACACTAATTATAATGTACATGTACTTACATACTTCTCACTAAGACTTATAAAATTACATTTACATTTATTTTGTCTCCAAATCTGACGTATTTTCTATGGTATATCTATCGTGAACTTTGATAAAGGTGATATCTATAAGAGTTTCAGGAAAATCCACACCACCAGTTGGCGCCACTTAGCCGAGAGGTCTTCTACTTTTGAAAAAGTACATGACGATGATGTTGACGTCAATTTCACGAATGTATTAACACTAACATAAGCGTTTTGACAGATGCCTGGACCTGACGACTCGGTGCTGCCACCTGATAGACGTCGTTTTAGAAAACCCGCATTGTTAAGTCAAGTCAAGTTAAATGTACAAAATTATAAAATTACCGTTCTGAGATCTTCAGTGTTGACGATTAAACTTTTATGTTTTACCAAAGATATAAATGAATTAGATAATGTTACATTAACATATCATTTTACACTAGAGAATTGTTTGCTGGCTCACAAACTTTTGACTTGAGTTTCTTCAATGTCTTAACAGTTTGACAGTTGTCACCGATCAAAAATATCGATCTATTAAAGACAAAAATGGTGGGCATACTTGCGCAGCCTATCTGTATATCGTATAATACTATCTAACTTAAAGTACCATACTAACCGAATTGTTAGACATACAATGTACCTATGACTCCTGCTTATCTCACAGATATACTTTGTAACTTAGCTACTAGTATATTTACCCAATACTTTGCTATCGACAAAAATACTTACGTACGGTAAACTAAGCAAATATTTATTTAATGTTAGATAAACTACTTATAAAAATAGTCTGACTACTCGTCAAAATACTTCTCTATACAGATTTGACTTGACTAGGGACTGATTTTTTAATAGTCGGATATTTTTAACTCTGAAATAAAAATGACAGTTTGACAGCTTTGATATAGGTGTCCAACACACGGTAAGTTTTGCTGTCAGTTTTGCCAGAGTCAATATTCTGATTGACGAAAAGCTTACCGTCTAATGAGATGATTGACGTTTTGAGTACTGATTGACGAAAACCATCATTCATGATTGATGGAATTGAATGACGCTTGCATGACCGTGTAACGAACGCCATAGAAAATATGTCGAACCGCCATATTTATTCTTTAGATAACAGTTATCTGTGTGTTGAAAAATCAGGCATTAGTAAGAAAAGTTGTACATGTTTTAGATTCGTATTACCTACTTGCCGAGGTTGAAGTATTTACTAAAGTTTTCCGATTAGAGTGAACTGGTTTACGAGTAAAGTACTTGAATAAGATTCATTCTTGAGACTTGAAATCTACTTGAATAAGATTTAGAAGAAGGAAGCATTTTACTTAGTAATACTAAGGCCAAAAGGGGTTTACCTAAGTTAAAAAAAACGTCATTGGTAGGAAGATTATGATGTAAGAATGAATAAACTATCATACCTATGTACTAGTCGAAAGACTGACTCACGTTTCGCTCTATATTTACAAAATAGCTTCGTTTTAGTTACTCCTAGGTACTGTGCCTTACATAACAACACTTCCCACCTGTTTAGCTACTCACTTAGTTTAGAACTTATAATTAATTTGGCACATAAACGTACTCGTCGTTTTCAAATTTACAATTTTAATCTAAACATTACTCTGTAAAATGTTATTGATGTTTGATTTATAAGTATCATCATTCTTGCACCAAAAAACAATTACCTACTATCAAGACAATACGTATTTAGAGCTAGGCCGTAGTAGCACAAAATAGGTACAGAAGACAATCTCATGTATGTACTTCTTTTTTTATACCTACGCTCGGTGGACGCAAACTAATGAGCGTTTGAGCCGGAACTGTTCGACGAGTGAGCCGAGACGCGACCGAGATATCGTGTCCGTGAGCGGTGTCTATGTGTGCGTTGCTCGAGCGCGCTTTGTATGTAGATTGACTTCTATACCTATCTATTTTGTGTTAGTAGGCATCACGGTTTTGTTTTTGAGGTGGGAAATCATCCAATGGTTTCCTGGCCTTTTGCATTCTAGGACCACGAGTTCCCTTTTCAGAAGTTTTCTTATGGTTAGGGCCGTAGGCATAGGCATGAGCCCGGTTGGGCTTCTGCGGTTTGTTGACATCTCTTTGGCGCAAGCGTAGAACAACAGATATAACCCGGAACGCAAAGGGCAATTGAAGAACATTGGCAGGTTTTAGTAAGAGTCTGACACGCCCTCTCGCACCACCCTAAAGCGAAAATAGTCATTTGATGATTTCCCACCTGAAAAAGGAGGTGAAGTTATGAAAATCCTTTGTAAGCGTATATCTACGTCATAAATACTATCAGCATGCGAGCCTTATTCAGTGCAATCTGTTCAGTGGGTTGATAAATCAGCTAGTAAAGGTTGCCTGTTATATAATTTGTATATTCAACTAATTTTTGTGTAAAATGATAAAAATGCATCATATTCTGTGGTTACTTTCACTCATTTTGTCTCAAATTAGAAGTGGGCAGGTTCAAATTCATAAAGTTCTTCTTCCATTTTTTTGTCGTAATTGCAATTTTCCTGAACATGTAACATTGAAACAATGGTCAACGTACGTAAAACCGATGTAAGAAATCGATCTCGAGTAAGGGTGAGATGCACCATTTAACTATAACGATAAAAAAGCCGTTAACAGTTATCAAATTGTCGAATTGACCAATGGTGGCCGATTTACGGCTGGTTATGGTTTGGTTATCGTTATAGTTAAATGGTGCAACTCAAGCTAAGTAAAATAAAAACAACCTACCATCTACTGTTCCAGCTATAGATATTATTTTATGTATCTATTGAATTTTAAGAACTAACTTATACATACCTACCTACGTTGTTTTATGTACAGACTACTTTGTTACATACATTTGGGTTTTATTGCTAATTAATACTACCTATGTATTTAAATACATATAATTACAAACACACCTGTACTTACATTTAAATCTTGCTATCGTTTGGAACACCATGCTTTCGAAGTGGCTGCGTTTGACGAAACTATCTAAATAGTTGTTCCTAATTTTGATCTTGTTTATTTATTTGTAAAATAGACTCACGCTTGACCAGTATCTCACGTGATGGAAAGCGACGATGTGGTCGACGATGGAGCTCGCTTGCCTAGAAGTAACCTTTTCACTCTTAATTTATATATCCTCAGGTTGTAGCTATCAGGAAGAACCGACTTCGACAAGGAATTCCACTCCTGAGAAAATAAGAAATGAATGTGTTCCTAACACATTTCTTTATCGTGAACTGTTTTGGATGCGAGAATCATAGTTGATGAGCCACTTTTAAGCAAGGTGTTTACTGCTGTTATTTTTCTTTAATTAATGATATATTAATTTAGATTTATATTAATGCTTGTACTTGTGTGGTATCTAATACGGTGTTTTTTTTTAAATTTTCTTAAAATTATTCTTAATCTGAATAAATATTTGTTATTGTATGCACTACTGCCCTTGAGACCGGCTCGCCAAGTTATCGCCTACCTTAATAAATTATCTTAGATTATTTTTATAACTTTCCTTACAAGGTAAGTGCAGGTTACATTATATACATCTAGAAATAAATAACTTATCTTTGTACATAGAATAACTTACGCTGTACCATTTTTTACTTTACATTTATAATGTAAGAATATGCTACAATAAAAATACCTCTAGGTATAATATACCTAAATGTACCTCATACTTACAGCTACCTACCTAAGCTAGTAGGTACTGTATGTATACGTAAACTATAAACTTGCTTTGAATAATGGGAAGCGCAATTGAGGGTTCTTTGATTCCTACCTAGCGATTAAATACAATATATTCAATAATTACAACGTGATAAATAACGTAAAACTAGACATCTTTGACTTGAAAAAGATTCTCGTTTTGGTAACTACTTAGACGTTTTAAAATATTTTGCCAAATGACAGTAGAAACTAATCCTTAAATGAAATATTATAACAGATTCAACATTTTTTTATATAATGATTGATGAACATTCATTGTGAATGGAACGTCTTTTTATATGTATATTATTCTGCTTTCAAAACTTGTGTTTATGATGTAACACGTAGTTTAGAATATTCTAAACTGAGACTAGGCATAATTTGATTAGAATAACTAAGTATTTAAATTCTGCAATTTTTATGATCATGTAAAATTATGTTATGTCCTGAACATTCACTAAACATCGAGATACTAACAACTTAGTGCTTCTGTGCGTCAAGTTAGTACAATTTTATAATTTCAATCAAATGAATGTTTGACATTCAACATATTAGGTACACAAGCGTGCTAAGCACATCAGTTTGTCTATCACACCAAATGTCAATAAAAGTGCACATGCAAACCGAATTTATTTTAGATGTCCTAATGGAGTAATAAATTCACGGATTAATAATGAAGCATTATTCATGTCATCGAACATCCAACAGAATATTTATAGATATAGTTAGCTAAGCAGAGTCATTGTGCTATTGTAAAGGAGCATGCACAGTGGCGCGGCAGTTCAGACGAGGGCGGGCGCGAGCGCAGCGCGCGGCGCCAGCTGCCGTCACAGGTAGGCCACGAACAGCAGCATGGACAGCAGCAGCAGCGACACGCCGCTCACGCCCAGCCGCGTCGACTTCGACAGGATGCCCTTCCCTGTGGAAGCAAGTGATTCATGTTTTACATATTGGTAAATGCAATGCTAACTGTAGCGCTGAAACAATACCTATTTAGTGTTATAGAGTTGTCAGTGATGAGTCTAACATAACTGACAGCTCTTCAGCATGGTCTGGATGTTCATCAGTTTCATATGTGGAATTTGCCCTTTACCTTCCAGGTGGGTTAATTCATTTACAAACCGAACAAGAAAATGGTCGCCCGTTCTTGATCTCCAACGTTAAAGAACAATTTTTTGAACGGGCTACCACTAATATTTTCTGTGATGTGAGGCCTGAATGTAAGAGAAGTGTAGTGCACTCACATCGCTCGGCCAGCTTCCTGTAGCAGCAGCAGTCGCGCAGGCGCGCGTACTGTGCGCAGTCGTGCGCCAGCGGGCGGCAGCGGCGCGCGCCCACGTAGCAGGTGTGCGGGAGCCAGGGGAAGGGCTCCGGCACGAAGCGGCGCTCGCAGCAGCAGTGGTCGGCCAGCACGCGCGTCTCGCAGTACTCCTGCTCGCGCTGGCTGCACGTGCCGCATCCCGGCCGCGTCGGAGGAACTGGAAACATACATGGAAAGCTTAAAAATGTGTTTTGTAAACTTTTATAAAGTAGCTTTCAGGTTGCAGTGTCTGAGACCTTCTTACCGGACTAGTTCTGTGGCTGCAATGCTGGTCTAAGCTATAAACAGGCTCCTTGTTTTCTTACGTTAATTATTTGTACCCTACACAGCTACATTAGTTTGCAGGATAAAAATAGAAAGGGAATACCCATAACTTAGTTAAGCAAAATGTGAAATTAATAAATATGGACATCCTATGATGATTTTAACAATCATCAAAACACTGGGTAGAAACCAGCATCAAACATTTTTTCACTTATTATATCCACATTTTAAAAGTCATTCAGCAACCCTCCCAACTACCCGGTCCGGTACCCGGACTTTCAGTCCGTGTTCAAAAATGAACATTATGCGCAAGAGAAAACTCAGTGAACGATAGAAAAAATGAAATGCAGTAGGTAATGGCAAATGTCGAGAACTTGTGATTCATAATTAATGACAACAGTGCAATAATTTTATTTCATTTTTCGTTAAGGATTGATTGACGATTCTTGTTTGGCTGAATATCACTCTGGCATGTCAAATAATAACGCTTGGGGGAGGCCTATGTCCAACAGTGGACGTCTTTCGGCTGATATGATGATGATGATGATGATGTCAAATAATCACAGACTCGGTTACAGACTGACCAAGTTAATTAAGTATTATGATTCATCGACATATTGTCCCCTAGTTAATCAGGCATGACCCATTAACCCGCCCATGTGGCGTTCTTCTGTCCCGGTGGATATCGGATCATAGCGGGATAGCATGCATGTTGATCGGAGTTATTGGAAGAAAGTGCAGAATAATCCAACTCGACCGACCAGTCCGCCTGACAGACCTACGAGACATAGGTGATGTAGCTGAATGTAGAAATTTTTTAATTTCAATTTTCAAATATCTCTTTGAGGCAAAATGTAAGAATAAAAGCTAAGTTCCTAATGTTAAAGTTTATTTATTAGTTTTTTTTTTACCTTAGTGTAAGAAGGTAACAATTTTCATTAAAACCATACTGAAGAACTAAGTAGTTATTGTTTGCACGATGAATGCAAATTTTACGTCACGGGCGGACAATGGCGGCCGATTTAGGGTAGAGGCACACTGCGCCAGTACCGAAAATGTGACATGTTCTGCCGAAGTGCCGACACGATAACGTTTTTTCACGCTCGATTTAGAGCAAAATACACAGAAAGTTTTTAAAACAGACCAGTAAGAAGCCGCTAATAAAAATATATATTTTCGAATTAGGAACTGTTTAGGAATCTGTAAAGTGTACCTATTTGAATTCTTATATTTCACATGTCATTTGTTGCTGTGTATGTTGTTAGGAAATCGAAAACAAACGGTTAATTTCCATTCGAAGATTTGCCGACAAAAAAGGAAAGAAGGGTTAGAGTCCAGGGCAAGTACTTTGCAACACTTGTCCTAGAAGATAAAAGGACTGTTACTGCAGATTGGCATTAGTCTTGGAAAATGTTAGACAGCAGCACCTAAGAGGCAGGATCCTACTCCAGCACGAAAACGGTCCAGCTCACTCCGCCAGGCGGACTAATGAATATCTGTCTAACGCAGGTGTGGAATTAGTGAGTTATCCTCCTTACAGTCCTGACCTGACACCCTGTGACTTTTATTTATTTCCAAAAAAATTATATAGACTTCATAGAATTCGTTTTATGAACCCTGGAGATACAGTGGTTGCGTTTGAAAAAGACGTAAAGAAGAAAGCGTGGCAAAGTGGGCCCACTGCTTCTGTTAGTTGGTTCCTTCGTATGTGACAGTGCTTAGAAATAAATGGAGATTACTTTGATAAGTAATCAAAATATTGACAGGCTTCAGCTTCCGGTGAGACACCCGTATAAGAGCGAGTCCACTTCTTAGTAACTTGGGTAAAGTTACGATAAACAACATTATTTTTAGTATACGCATTACTTGAATATAGTTTGTTCAGAATCAGTATCTGAATGGATTCCAATATTTTTTGCACCATGTTAGATTTTTTCCCCGACACGAAGTAAAACACAGATCACAGCAGATTATAGCATTAGGCGTTAGCGCACTACTAGGTGTAGGGGAAAACAACCCCTCAGTCGCCTAGATGGCCCGGTAACCATAACAAGCTTATAACTTTGTGATTTTTCATGATAGCTTTATGAAATTCTGTACATAGATTCTTTACGCAAAAATGAGATACGTTTTCGGCTTTCGAATATATACTAAAAATAATGTTGTGTAATATGGGATACAAATAAGGCAGAGACTATGCTATATCAAGTTTCGTTGCAATCCAGCTTGGTGTGTCTCAACGCTAACGTGGACGTGCGAGAGCGCTTAAATGCGTTGATGAATTTTTATAACATTTGGATGAATCACACGCACTCGGCCGACCTTCTTGTCCGAGGCTCGTTGACTCTAGGACATCCTAAGTCTACGTTTTGTAACACTAAAAGAAGATGGCGGCTGGCATTTTGTTTGTGATGTAGGTGCGTAATTTGCCGGTATAAACTGTTTAAAAGTAACATGCTTATTACTATGTAATTAATAAAAGACCTGTACCTAAAGGCAAGAAATGTTAAATGGCTGTAAGACGCTGTAGACACAAAGCACGCGACGTATGTATGGTAACCGAAAACTATTAGAATTCCTGTAACATACACGATAATTGTCTTACACGTGTCCCTAGCTAATCTAATAATTAATTAAAATAGCAAAACAGGTAAAAGTTTAAGAGGAAATAAATCATTTATATGCGTTACCTGTGTGCCTGCGATGCGTGGTCCACGAGACGCGCTGCAGCGGCGGAGTGTACCGCGAGAGATGCCTGGCCGATGACGCGAGGACGCATGTGCAGTAGCGAGGGCTATTGATTTACGAGCACGCAGGTCTAGACGGACAGGCCACCTAGCTCGGCCTCCCCGCGCCGCCCACATACTGGGGGCCCGGAAGGGAGAGGGATATGTCGGATATTCAACGAGGGTGTTCTTTTTATCGCGATTGAAAAGCGAAGTTTTCGTTTGCATATTAAGATCAAATTTTCAGGCTATTTGAAAGTTTTCACGTGGGTTAACAATTAACGGTATCAATTGTTTTGTCTAAAGGTGTTTTTAATATCGTGTGGTTTTGATCATTATACCCACAAAGGTCCATTTCATACAAGAATTTATTGTAATGCGTAGAATAGCTAAGCGCGCGAGACGCGTTGTTTGGCATTTTGAAATTTTCTGCATGCGGAGCAGTCCCGCACACGTACGTGACGAAATCCTCACGATATTAAAAAAAAAACACCCTTATATGTACTTATACTGTACACAAATATAGCTCAAACAAGTTTCTGAAGTTGTATAGCCGACTCTTACGGCTATACAACTAAATCACAAACAAATCTATAAAAACATTGTTGTTAACGGTGAATATCAGTTTCCCACTTTATTGAAATTACAGCAAAAACGAAAAGTTTTAAGACGGCGCCACTGACGCGTAAAGGTCGTGGTGTGACGTGACGGCGACTAATCGAGGGCTCATTGCAAAAACTTTATTAGATGTGACGATGTGGGCACCAGCCTGTGACCAGGCAGTATGCACAAAGCTAGATCACGCCTATTTATAACACTACACTTCCTTCCTGATCGTTATTCAGATTAATATCTCAATGTGTATGCTCACCTGCAGGCACAATGTATCGTTATTATGTGTTCAATAGATCGTTTGGGCGGCGCTATGAGTTTAGTTTGTCAGACGACGTTACCAGACATCTTGTAGCTCAGTCTTTGCCATTAGACTTTCTGTTGGTGTGACCCGCTGGTGGGGATTGTATTATTAGTAGCATTATGTTTTTAAATGATTTCTCTAGCCTTTTCCCAACTAACCGCTTCCATTCTAACTGGATGCGGCTGAATACCTGTGTTTTTACATGGGACAATTGCTTATCAGACCACCACAACCCCGTTTACTGGATAACACGATACTCTTTGGATAGACTTTCTAGCATCTAGTCAGATGCTGTAAAGTCTGACCATCATTCGACCTGTAACGACTGTCAAATATTGACGAATGAAAACTGGTACCAATGATTATAGTTTTACGTATTTTCCGAGGCCCGGCACACATCAACATTACACAGCACATGCATCAAAATTAATAACACAATACGCGTGTGTAGGTTACACACGCGTATTTCCCGCTTACAGCGCAAGTGTGCAGTGTCATAGTAGTGTAACATTGACATACAGCGTGACACAATGGCGGCTGGACAATGGTGTGACAGATGTGCTGCCCGCCCCCAGACCTTGCCAGGGTACACATTAGTGCTCGGCTGCGGAGCCGCCCGCCTGCCGGCCTTCAGCGGGACTAATGTCTACCATCATGTGCAACTGCATGAAATGTGCGCCTTCAGCACAACGTAATTAGGTAAATTAAAGTCTGGTAAAAATGGAGGCGAGTTAGGTAATGATAGAGTTGGAGGATACAAGATGAAGGCCGTTTAATAAGATTTTTTTTACTGACACTCGCTAATGTCACTTTTTAGACGGATATTCTTAGACGGCCTGAAAGTACACGAACATTAAGTACTGTGATATCGAAAGGAGATCGCATGAGTTGTTTTTTTTATATAACCAACGAACTGGCTTTTAAATATAATTCGAAGGATTATGCTGTTCTAGAATAGTTTTGAAAGTTAGTAGAAAAAAAGTGTGTCGGTTGTTTTTTTCAGTGCGGAAGAGATTTTTATAAAGTTAACATGTATTCGTGAATTGTGAAATAAGCTACAAAATATAAGAGTGCGCGCTACAAAGTTTTTCATTCCCACAGTATCCTAGTACGTGCCTACATACTTAAACAATGGAATTAATGAATGTCAGCGCAAATTGGAAAATGAGATGAAAGAAAAATCTACACAAAGAGCTGTCCGTCTAATTATATTTAGGACGGATTGCAAATTGTCGGTAAGAATGTTTAGATCTGGTAATGCATCTTATTGTTTAAAGCGAACATCAAACGGACAAAATTAAAAGACAAATAACTATACTTTATAAAGCGGAACTGCCAATGAAGTTAGCTTCGCTTAGTTCATCAATTTCAACGAGGTACGTCAGCCACTGGACAAGAAAAGTGAGGCTTGTTGGTAATTTTATGTCATTTGAAGACAAGACGAGCAGGAATGTAGCGTCATAATTAGTGTTCCCAGGTCCGATTGGAGTAAAATCGGGACTGATGGTAAAACAAATCGGGATTTAGGCTTTTAAATCGTGACTAATAATAAAAAAAGTTTTTTTTTGGGTGAAAATTCAATTCAATGACTTCTCCCGCTCTAGCGTTTTTAACGCACTTAACATAGGTGACAATGTGGCGAATGCTACTGATATATGTTACTTAGTAATATGTATGGTCAACGATTTACAAGCAGTGAGCGAGTATGTAGGCTTAGAGATGAATCTCAGTAAAACAAAAATGATGACCAATGGTAAGATGATGCCTATCTCAGTCAATGATACGCCGCTCGAATATGTCAAAGATTATATCTATTTAGGTAAACAAATATCATTTAAGAAAACCAGGAATATGGAAGAAATAGAGCGAAGGATAGCTATAACGTGGAAAAAATATTGGGCGCATAAAGAAATCTTTAAATCAAAACTTCCTATTGAAATTAAAAAATCAGTACTAGATACAGCAATCTTACCATGTCTCACTTATAGCTGTCAGACCTGGATATTTGATTCCAGGGCAAGAAATAAAATTCAAGCAACACAAAGAGCAATGGAGAGAAGCTGCTTACATATCAAGTTAAGTGATAGAATAAGAAACACTGACATTCGCCTTAAAACTAAAGTTATTGATGCTCTCACATTCTCACAAAGCTTGAAATGGAGGTGGGCCGGACACATTGCCAGGTACACTGATGATCGCTGGACAATACGGACAACTAAATGGAAAGGTCCAAAAGGATCCAGATGCAAAGGTCGGCCGTGCGCTCGTTGGCAAGACGAGATTGTAGAGAGTGCTGGTCAAGAATGGACTGTTACAGCTTTAGATAGAGAAGCATGGAATTCTTTGGAGGAGGCTTTTACCCGAAGGGGGTCCACACTTCAAATAAGCAATTTAAACTATAATTATTAACTACTACATTTTCTATTAATCTTAATGAATCGTTATTTTACTATAAATTGTTTTTTCTTTTAATGCTAGTCAATAATTTTACTAGGCAAATAATTTTAATTTCTAATCAATTGTAGTGTAAATTAATATTATTTTGATCAATTAAATTATCATTATCCATTTTAATCAATTGAAATTATATTTTTTCTTAACCGTTTTTATTTATTTTAATTTTAATTCAGTTGATTTTGTATTTATTGAGATATTTTTTTTTTTTATTGAATGTGATCTGTATGATTTAAGCTACGAGTATTATAATTGATAATCTAATTTTTAATTCTTATATGTTATTTTAAAATAGTGTGGAATGAATAAAGCTTTATTATTATTCCATTTATTTATTATTATGTACATATTATAGTATATTTTTAAATATTTCTTAAAAAAAATAACATTTAAAAAACATTTAAAAATATAAAAAATAGTAGCCCACCGGCATCGGGAACACGGTCCAAGCTGCCGGTGGTCAGGGTTCCTGAGAGAGGAATCTCCGGACAATACGCGCCGTGTCTAGGAGTACTGCCTTCTGGATCAAGCCCTTGATCCAGCTGCCTAACGAGAGCCTCCGCAGATGTTGATCGAGGCTCTTGGCAATTAAGCCATTGGCCGTCACGACTATCGGCACAATGATTGCTCTATCCACTTCCCACATGTCGACAACCTCGCGAGCCAAGTCAAGATATTTAGTTTGTTTATCTTTCTCGGCTTTCACGAGGTTCTCGTCATGAGGGACCGCTATATCAACAATCATTGTGCGACGCTCTAGTCGATCTATCACCACTATGTCAGGCTTATTGGCAACAATAGTCCTGTCAGTGATGATAGATCGATCCCAATATAACGTGATACTGCCATTGTCGAGAACTGGGTCGGGCACATACCTGTAGTACGGTACTTCTGATTCTACAAGATTGTATTTAAGAGCAAGTTGCTGGTGAATAATCCTGGCTACGAGGTTGTGTCTATGCAAATAGTCTCCGTTAGCCAGACGAGAACACCCAGAAATAATGTGTCGGATTGATTCTCCGGGCCGGTGGCATGCCCGACATATGTCAACCGTACCATCCTTCACAATGTATTTCCGGTAATTGTTCGTCATCATAACTTCGTCCATAATTGCAAAGACAAAACCTTCGGTTTCCCCGAAGAGGTCCCCGAAACGTAGCCAAGATACGGACGCTAATAGGTCTACATCGGGCCCATGTAAGGCCCGGTAAAAGCGTCCGTGAAGCTCCTTGCCCTGCCATACTTCCCTGCGGTCATTAGTATCCAGTACTAAAGGTTTGCGCCAGTTCTCGTTAGCTAAGAAGAGCGGGGTGAGGCCCTTGTCCACCGCCACCACATCTCGGTGCATACCCACGTCGACGGCTAGGAAATATTCCCTGAGACTGCATACCTCGCGGTTGTGCAGGGACTTGGCATTTAAGAAGCCACGACCCCCACACTTCCGCGGGATATACAGTCTCATCACCGATGACCGTGGGTGATGCATCCGATTTGCGGTAAGTAGTGTACGGACCCTCCTATCCAGGGCGTCAAGTTCTGTCTGAGTCCATTTGAGTATGCCGAAAGAATACATCAATACTGGCATGACCCAACCGTTGAAAGCGCGCACCTTGTTTCCGCCTGACAATAGACTATTCAGTACTTTATTCAGGCGGCTAAAGAAGCGCTCCCTCAACGATTGTTTCAAGTCATCAGTATTGATGCCTAACGCTTCCGACATTATTATTATTATTATTATTAATATGTAATTATAATGGCTTTTAATTAATTTATTGGTAAATCGGGACATTTAGCGTCCCAATCAGGCGCAAATCGGGACGCTTCCCCAGACCTCTCAAAATCGGGACATCCCGCGCAAATCGGGACACCTGGCAACACTAGTCATAATCTGCCTTCACCTCCACATCACACGTCTACTGTATTACTTGTGTATGTCTTAGAGTTTCTACTTGGGATATTATAATTGTATGATATAATCTCATAAGATGTCATTTTTCATAACAATCATTGTGAAATATGATGGTTTCATTATGCTATGATGCTGCACTTTATGGCTAATCCTGCAGCCTTGTCTACGTGATAACATCTCATTCTCGACGATTAGTCGCCGGCGACAATATCAGATATACCTACCAGGTAGTCTTGTTGTTACGTAATGAATTTTCAGTGGAATCATGTTGAACAGAGTTTTGACGATGTCGATAGGAAGATCATAGGGAAGCATTGTTTATTGAGTCACGATAGTAATAATATAGGTAATAATATTCCACAAATATCACACAACGCCGTCCAGTCCCAAGCTAAGCAGAGCTTGTGTTAGGGATACTAGACAACTGATAAACATACTTATGTATTTCTAAATACATATATATTATTGATAAATTACACCTAGACAGAACAAATGATCATGTTCATCACATAAACATTTGTCCTGGGTGGGAATCGAACCCACGACCTGCGGCATAGCAATCAGGGCCACAACAGGCCAGTCAGTAATGAAAGGGCTCTCCCTTTCATCACATTACCCATTACCGTCATACTACTACTCTCGTCTCTACTGGTAGCGTGACGGTTGACAAGAATAAATTGGGAAAGAGAACAGATAGTCCAACCACAGAAAGATACAAAATAGATGACGCTATGGAATCCTCAACGAGAGGGTCGACTTTGCAAAGCTTTTAAGTCTAATTTAGTCTAAACCTAATAGGTATTGCGTCCACATTCAAGGAGCAATTACTTAGTTGCGAGCTTTCAACGAAATTGAGGTCAAGAGACAACATAGGTGCAATAGTAACTAACTTAGAGATATAACAACGTGCTCCATGACATGTAATTGCATTGAAAAATGCACTAAACATGTGTACAGTCGGCGCATAATAACAGATGTGAGTACGTCCTCGAGTATGAGATGCTCTAACGACGTATCATCTTCAGGTAATGGTAATCCATACAGTAGTCTGTATGATCGCGCATTGTTAGTGCCGTCGCGAATAACTTGGAATACAAACTGTTTTGTCACAGCGAAGAATCTGGACAATTTGCTAGCGTTCAACAGAATACCCGAACTAATTAACTGTGAATATTTTCTGGGGTTCTTAGATAATAGTTATACATATTTTAGAGGCAAAATATCGATGAAAACTTTGTGATAAGTATAGCACGATGCTTATCAAGTTTTACTTAAGTAAGTAGTTAGGTTAGGAAGTAACTATGTTAGAAAATTCAGATGGCGTCTAAACTAAAAAAGCAATCGTAAAAAAACTTATTAGAATTTTTGATTAGAGGATTAAATTCCTTGGAAATATTCTTAAAACCTAGTTTAAAAGTCAGGTTTACGAACAAACAGATTCTTCTAGTTAAACAGAGTTCATGGAAAACATCGCATAACGATAAGGAATAACAATGCAATTAAGATCAATTGAATTGAGTAGAATTCATTTATCAACGAGTTTACCATCAATTAAACATTAGAGTGTATCGGTCGGATCAATTAGAAGAAGTCACGGCTATAAATAGAATGTCTTCCAGGGAGGAGTCAGGAGTGTAAGCTTAGTCATCGGACACTCCATGATGACAAGCGGAAGTCTACAGAGTAGGTGACATCCAGTATAAACTTGATTGTGTGGCTTTCAGCAACATGGTTTCCGTTTGGGTATTTTTTTTATTTATTTATTTGGTTTTTACCTATTCTCGGCTCCCTTATCCAAACTCTTGCTTCATTATTCTTGCTTCATTAACAAACACTTTTCGTGTCGAAACACGAAAGTGTTTGTTACGAAATCCAACACAGCTCTGTTGTACCTTCTACGTCTTCATTATACTTTCATCGTAAAAGTTTTCCCTAACAACCTCGTCAGGTAACTAATTGGCGAGACCTTGAAGCCGTAAAACATACAGGGTCTCCACCCGTGCCCCGTGCGTGACCTTTGGGGCACGTTGTAATCCCGCATCCTTGGATGTTGGATGTTGCTCTAATTCGCGAGCCGATGGTGTTTAATTGGAATAACTCAAGCAATTGTCGTTGCGTCACTCACTTCGCTCGGTTTGTTAGTTTGTAGTTGAGATGCTCGAGTACTTTGAGGATTATTGTGATGAGACGTATTGTTTGGAGGTTTTATTTAAAACTATGAGTAAGTATGAATGCAGCAAGCATATTATACACCTACCACGAAAGGGTTTTTTACATGGTCACTTATTACGAGTATATGAGGAGATCATGATCAAAATATTAGTCAGCGTTCATTCATCAGTATTAATGTTGCGTGTGTGTTAGCACGAAGCTCGACATTTTGACAGAGCACTAAGTCTAGTAACTGCTCAGATACGTCCTACTCTACAGAGTAGTCCTCGTAGTGCACCTGTGCCGCTGCTCTCGTACTCGTGCTGGTGGCGAGCTCGTCATCAGCACGAGTGAGTGTGTCACTTACTGTCGTTGACGTTGAGCTGGCCGGCGGCGCGGCGCGCGGCGGCCGTGGACACGTCGTGCTCCACGAAGTACTCCTCGTAGCGCACCTCCAGCAGCGCGTCGTCGGAGCCCGCCCAGTGCTCCGAGTCGTTGCGCGTGCCGTTGGCGCGCCCCGTGCCCACCGACTTCGACGCGGCCGCATGACGCACCTGCGGGTTACAACAAAGAGCTTGTTTGAATTAGCTGTGACATATCAATCAATGCAGCCTATCGCAGTGCTTAGGCTCTACAAAAGTACAAAACTTGCTTCACCACAGCCAAATTTTATGTTTTCCAAGGACTCTATATAGGCTACCTAAATGCAAAAGCAAACGTCTATTCCTAGCGAAAATTTTCCGAACTTAATATGAAGGTAGCAGCACACGTCAATAAAAGCTTGTGTATGTAGTTGTGCATCTTTTGAGTGTTACTCGCCATAATTTCAGCCATTTTGGATGCACAGTCGTTATTTAAAAGTCATTTGAGTGAATCGATGTGAGGTGCAGAAAGAGACAATCTTTTTTCACCAAGACATTGCACCGTCTCACAGCTCAACGGTTGTCACGGCTAAAATCTACAAATTTCTCGCCTTACTAATCAGATCTAGCCCCAAGCAACTTCTTTTTGTTCATCATCTAATAATTGCGTTCGGAAGATAGAGATTTTCGTCAAATGCGAAGACAAACTTCGCGATTGTTTTTTTTTTGCGGAGAAAATCGCCAAGTACTATTTGAACGAGTTAGAGAGGGAAGCATTGCTGGGTGAGTCAGTGTGTTGATGCATGCAACACGTGGGATGATGATGATTAATGATAATGCGCGGCGCGTTGCTTGGTCTATCGCCACTGTAGGTTATTGGCGACAGTAGTCCTGTCAATGATAACTAATGATGATAAGACCGAAATCAAAACAACATGACATGGTCATTTTCGAGGACCAGCATGCATCTACAAGTTTGTGGTGTGTATTTGCCTAATTAGATAAAAAAGGTAATAAAATATGGTTCACCAGAACTTCAGGTACTCTGAAGATGACGTCGGCCGCGGCCGGGGCGGACAAGAGTGCCAGCAGCGCTAGCGCGGCGCCGGTGCAGAGCCACGCACACGGCGCGGGCGCACCGTGCTGCTGCGCAGACACCATACCATCGCTTGCGCAACCGAGTGCTCAATGCTGCAACAAGAAAAGATTCGTCGTTAGCAAAACTGATCCCAACAAGTCGGTTCAGGGTTTGGAAAGTTACTTGTGTTTTTTTTTCTGTGTTCGCTCACTTTGCTCCCTCACTAGACCCCGCCATCTCCTTCTAATCGAACCTGTCCGAATCGAGGTACCCCAATTCCCATAGACTAGTATTTTAAAATTATAAATACATAGGTACTAATAAGCAACTATGACGAAATAGAAAGATAGTGTTCTTTCAAAGCTTTTTTAAAAAATTGCAAGAGTTTGGCAGCCCCTAATGTCAGGCGGTAGAGAGTTCCACAAACGTACAGCATGGGAAGTGAAGGAGTAGGAATAGAAATCGGTGGAATGGGGAGGGGATTGAAGGTGATATTTACGATGCGACCTGCAGGGAGCATCAGAAGGAAGAGGGTAGGAAAAGCGTTCCCGCGGGTAAGAGGGAGTTTTAGGGTTGTGAAGAATGTTTAACAGCAGACATAATATTCGAGTGTTCCTGCGAAGTCGAATAGAGCCACTTGAGTAAACTTGATTATATGGTGCGTAATTAAAATATCCCTTTTCATGGGTCATCGCTGCATTTAATTGCAATTATGGTTATTATATTTCAATGCAGAGTTTTTAATTTAAATATATATTATATATATAATATATATATTGTTGTTACAAGAGCAATACATAAGTTCCTACTTCCTTTAGACCTTTTATTATCATAGAAACCCTATATTAATGATATGGTGAAACAAGGATTAAACGATCTGACCAGTTTCGTTTGGCCATATAAAGAAGTGATCAATTCTAAAATCAGGCCACGCCATCTATTTTTTTACATCTGAAAGAAATTTCTTTTAAAATAAGCAGCACCTTTGTACTAATATACTTACCTATATTTCTTATTTTCGTTTTTAAGTGTTGGGTACATAAATAAAAAAAAAATCTTAAATGGTCAGACAGATATTGCACTAATATATAACATATGGAGCTAGAGAACAGTTATCAAAATATGAACCTATGAGGAATAAATTGTGTTATGAATCAACGAAAAAACTTCCTGACTGTAGGGTAAGTTCTTTTTCACTGTTTTCATAATTAAGTACACCGGGGGTTAATTCCTGTTTTCTTCTCTGATACACTTAAGTCATAACAACACTTATGCGGCGTCGTGTTGCATTGCTGGGCGCTGACGAAGTGCAATCAAGTGTCGATTTCTACCATTAACATTAGGTATCATTTAGCACATGAGTGCGGACACTAACGCCTGCCAGTCGTACAAATCACTGCATTACTCGCGTAGGTACTGACGAGCTCATATTGTCATGTCCTACAGTGACAAGAAATGCCAACTTAGTAATAAGAAACAGAAATTCCACTCAACAAATAAAGATTTTCTTTACTGATTTAAACCGTGTTCAATCGTTGATGGTGAGGCGCACTAGCTTGTTGAGGGCCTATCACTCTAGCGTTGAAGACACCTAAATTTTAATCAGATAGGAAGACCGCACCAGGCAAATTTTTATTAAGATAGAAAAGTGAGAGGCATAATTTGAATGCTAGAATGATGATCGATGTAGAAATAGGAACAAATTAGAGCAACCTCGATTTAGTTAAGTTGGTTAAAGTCAGATAGAATACACAAATTCCTCCAACTAAATGATACAAAAACATGCGTAAAACGCACACTGTGTAGACAAGCATATCATAATTAGAAAACTGTATTCTGTATAGAGTCTTATCTACGACATGTTTTTTTTTTTTTAATTTGAAGTAGGTAAGTGCTTTGAGAGGCCAAACCACTAATTTTAGTAGTCTTTCGACATTAAGTTTCTACAAGTTACTTGCACCGTACCAACCGGAAATCTCCTGAACATAATATATGTAGATAGGCCTTTCCATGATTGTTCCAAAAATTACATCTGGAGAGCTTGACAGACGGGCTGATCCGGGTCCACTAATGCTGCCCTTCGTGGCCGGATCGCTGTCATGTTGTTATACATACGTACCTATCCATTTATTTTCGTAACAAAATCCTTTTGCTCCTTCCAATTTGCAATATGGTAAAAAAGTAATGTAAATCTAATTAGAGTAACACTTCTGCGGTAGGAAAAGTACTCAGTGCACTTGTGCACTAATGTTGATTGTTTTGAATGCGTTGCGCGTGCGGCTCCCGCTAGCCGTGGCATGCCAAGCCCTCGAAAGGTTACCGATTAGTACTCCGTTGTCAAACCACGGGAATCATGGCAGAGTTCTGTTCTGCGCTCTTGATTGTCTTGTTATAAAGTAAACTCATTAATATTCGATGCGTATGTTCTTATGTCAAAGGTTATGCTTGGAACATCTAGAAATTGAAGAGGTAATACGTAATGCCATTTTGTAAAAGTTTCCAAACAATAAACATTAAGAACGAACGAACGATAGGCATTAATTCCGCCTATGTACTTTTATGTTGCATGAAGTCTTAATAAATAAATAAATAAACATGTTCTCTCTTACTACGCTAAGAGGAGATGATACGGAGATTACAGTATAAATACTAAAACTATGCGAAACTAACTCTCTATGTTGATACTCATCACAATTTTGATGAAACTTGGCACGCGGGTAGTCTTCCGATATGGAATATAAGTACGCTACATTTTACCTTGGGAGAATATCGGCATCATTTTTAACTTTCACACTTGGGCAAAGTTGCTGGTAAAAACAAAAATAGTACTATATTTCTCGTCAAAAGAGTTTTCTGTCTTTTTATTCTTATTTTAAAATCTTCATTTTCCTTTCCATTTTTAATTGTACCGCTCTTTTTACACCACTATCACTGTCACTATTTTAAAGAAAGTTTTACTGCCAAAGGACAGGCCTACGATATGAATCTATTATGCGTATTGGTGTCACACTTATTGTGTCAGTGGTCTAAGGGCCCGATATCACCGACGTGTTCCGTCGCACGTACGGTTGGATTACACCTTCCGACAGCATGACACCGTTACTGCTAAGCAGCAGTTAGCAAGAAGTAAATTGTTTGTTATTTATGACACCCTGATGCCTACAGAAATATTGCAGCTATGTGACATGACACGAACATCTAGGCGTAGCTTTTTATTAATTCTATAAACAATGATGGTACATAATAATACATGTCTACAGTTATTATTTAAGCAGGTGGGTAATTAATGATTGTGACTCATTAACGTTACAATAGAATGTCATTGAATGCAGTAATTTAATCGTTCTGCATTTATAAATCCCTCTGTTGAATATTTTGTATAAAAGTGGCACACAAGTGAAATGAAAACCGCAACGGGAGACCGGAAAAAATATTGTTAATATTGGATAAGTATCCTCGTTGTGAGAATCGATCCGAGACAAATTGCTAGAGTTGAGCAATCGACGATAAAAACTCGGCCTTCGAGCGACTTCCCGCAGAAAATACGAACCGATCACGTAAAGCGATTGAGAAAAACTCTCCGTGATATTGTCAGTTACTCTACAATACAATTGTATCCAATTGAATTGCCCAAGCATATGTTTACGTTCACAAAGATCTTTGTGAAATCGTTGTAAATATTACAGTGATGTTTGCAAATGTTATAGTAAACAGTGTTTCTAACGATCCTATAAACACGCTGAAAGATATGGTCCAATAAATCAGACGTATTGTGAACGATGACTGTGCCGTTTGGGCTGACTAGCTAAACACTCGGTTATTATTGCAGATGGTCAAAACAGTTAAGAATAGGTAGCCTACTTTGAAGCTGAAAATATTTCAGAAGAATCTTTCGCAGTAAAATGTCATGTTACACAAAACCAACTATTGTATCGAGTTGGTACTGTTGGATGTGCTTATGCTATAACTGTAAGAAGAATACTCATTTTAGGGTTCAGTACCTCAGTCGGCAAAAACGAAATCCTAATAGGCAGTCTTGTATGTCAAAACGCGAAATCGGTGATTCGCCAATTAAAATCGGTATACGAGTACATGGATTAAAAAAAAACAATCAATTCCCTTTATTCAAATCTCAAGAACGTGTGGAAGTACGAACCTGAAAAACCATTTTAAAGATAAGGCCGTTCATATTCCGTTTATGGCGCTACGGCGTATTTTCACACGGGAATCAAAACCTATAGGTACTCAACTTCCCGTTGACGCATCGTAAGCAATATAAAATTTGACAAGAAGCTATACCATTCCGAGTAGTTAAAAAATAATTCCATTTTTGCGCGAGTAATTTAGGTGCCTTCAAGTTAAAGTCAGTCAAACACTACGAGTGTATATCAATTAAAAAAAAACCCGACTCGCACTTGACTTTTTTTAGCATTAAGAACGTTTCCTCTCACGGTGTTTCATTATATTGACAAGTCTTTAGTCTTGGAAAAAGAACAGTGAAAGAGAAGGTGATTTTCGACTTTCTATAGACAACTTAAAATTAATCTCACCATCTCTCTAAAGAATAAACGCTTTTTCTAAAATGTTCGTTACAAACTGTTTAGACTCAATAAGGACTTGTCAGTCTGTTTGAAATTCCGCGAGTAGTAACCACTTATAAGATTATCACTTTAAACTAGTCTTCCATCATGAATTGGTCAAACTTTGAAACTAGATCTCCAATTTATTGCTCCTTAGCTTTTTATGAGAATGCGATTTACGACAATGTTAAGTGGGCAGACGAAGTGTTCCGATGATCTCAGATAATGTAGCTTCAAGGACTATCGTAATAAACCACAGCATCCACTCATCTACCTATAAAAAGATCAATAAAACATACCCGATAGATTGTCGTAAACTAAAAATATTGTTCACCTTCAGATTTATTAGAAAACGATTTGAAAATCGTTGGAAATTATGAAGACTGCTGAAAGGTTTATGAGTCTTTTATTTCAACACATAAAAACACTGTAAAGTTTTGATCTTGAAATGAAGTAGCTCTATTTTAATAGAACCAACTTGCGATAGGTATCTACATTAGAGGAAGAAAATATTCAGAAATCGATTATTTCAATTATAACAAATTACAGGCACTTTTGAATTGTCAGGATGTCGGTCAGTCAAAAACGAAAAAGTGGAGCTAAATTGCACGTTCCAAAGCGTAGATCTCTATGGAGAAGAACGTGCAAAAAACTCCAAGGACACTCTTTTTAAATCAAGTTACTTAAATCTTGGTTAATTACATCTTTTTTGTCGCTTCTAATATTTCTATTAACTAAGACCTATTGTGAAAGAGTGACAGAAGCATGCAAGCGATCATCGACAGTTTACGAATACAATATTGTTTGTTGTAGTTAAACAACGTCTTCACGGCTGAATGACGAGGAGAACCTGTTGTATTTGACACAGTTATTACAATTCCGAGTCAAAGCCAACACAGCCGCCCCAGTTTCCCCGGAGACTGCGAGATGCAGCGCTGACGTCGGACGTATCTAAGTATGTCGTGTCGCACGTCCGCGCTTTGTAAGGCGACACCCGCGGGACGCAGTTCCTCTTCCGCTGTCATGCACACGCTGCTCCTCGGCTACTGGATGCCACTGCGGTTGATCTTCAGCTAATTAACCTCGCTCTTTGAAGATTGGAACTAAGATGTTTATAAGTAAACGACGTTTCGTTGATGTTATCTTGTTGAAACTGTTGAAAGCAGTTAAACTTAGAGAATCCTTAAAAGCCACGGAGAATAATTCATGCGTATTGATTAAGACTAGCCCAAACAATAGCAAAATCGGAAAATGCAGTCCTCAAGACATTGTCTGGGTTTTCCTTAGGTTATCTACTATCATGTAACAAGTAGAAACTACTTCGCAACAGACTAAGGTGTGACAAAAACTTTACCTCTCATGAGATAAGACAACTTTATGCACGTTCACGTGAGGAGGCATCAGTGGTATGGTTTAGTGACTCTTGCTATCTTATCTCGACCAGCCCGTGTGCGTGCCGGTGCGTCGGGCTGGCGTACAAGTCCGGTAAGTTGAACGGAACAACTAGAACGGTGATAAGCTTGGGATTTATACGATGTTGCGATACTTGTGACAGTATAGTAGGTGTGTGATGACAGCTTAAACGAGGCTTTAATGCTTGTGAGAAATGTTTTTAGAGTGACGTAAACAGGTGCAGTTAAAGACTTACGTTTTTATTACGCATTGCTCAACACTTGAAGCATTCATACGGAGTTCACTAGGAGAATTTAATTCGAGTTTTAGATTTACTCAATGAACCTTACCTACAATTGCCGAAACGGATATGGTGCGCTCGGCGTCAGAGTAAGGATCGCTTTGCGCATTCCATACATTGGCGAGCCAATCGTCTTCGTTGTTAGATACATGCAGCAACGCAGGGAACGAATCAGTAATGACGTCTACGACGCGTTGGCGCGGCGAGCCAATCACTGACACTCCCCGCCTCCGCATCTCACTTCGCACAACTAAAGAGACCAAATATTTGACTTCTGCGCAACTTGAAGCCAGCGCTCAGGATCCGTGACGGCAATTGTATCTACCTACGTATATTATCCACCCTGATCGTAACTTTTCGTTCATAGTGGACAACGCTAGACGAGTACCTACTGAATTTGTAATTCTGGCTGGAGCATTCATTTACATTTACAATTTACACGCTAAACCTTTTGTACACAGACGAGTTGTCGGACAGTTTATTAAAGGATTTTGAGGTAGAGATAGATAGAGCTTGAAATTAAGTACCTTCACCGTTTTTTACGTACTAAGAATTAAGACTTGTTAAAATAGCATCTCAATGTTTTTACTAGTGCTCAACGGTTTTACTGCAGAACAAAAAAAAATCAATAAGATTGGTGTGATCGTGCATTTTGTTCTTTCACTCAGTGTTTCTACGAAAAAGCAATCAAAATTGATTCGCTGAACGATGGCGGACAATCTAGTTTATTTGCAGTAACGGTGAGCAGACGCTCACTTGAGTTTAAGAAACCGTCTTGTTCGATACGGTAGTATCTAGATTATTTGTTAGAACTGTATGCTCCTGAACAGTAGAATCCTGAGGAAAAACTACTCGTAAGTCTTCGAATGACGGCGTAGAACAATGACGTCCACTATGAATCAGCATGTCATGTGTCTACTCACTTTGTACGCAGCGTAGCGCATCAAATGGATCAATCAGCCTGTAACATAAGTAGCTCTCATTTACACCTGGCCATTCAACCGTTATGTATGGCCTATAATATACGGCCCATATTAATCAGCATAACTCACTCCCACGGCGATCCGCAGCACATGTCAGAGATCTGACTCTACTAATCATTTAAATCGTTCAACATCGCTAGACGCCGAGTTCTTTAGAAGTTAAATTCACAGTAAAATGCAAAAGCCTTTCCCGTTTTTATGTTTGTTTGACATGTTTTCCCGATAGCACTTCCAGAATTGGTTAGAAAGGCAGCCAGTATTTATGTTTTATATTGAAGCCATTTATTAACGCGCGTTAAACATCGACCAAGAATCTGACAGAAAAACGCAATTCACGCACTGTGGCGTCCGATAATAAATTAGTCCCGTAAACATCCGCATCACGTACTCGCGTGCGAAAGTAACGTCTATCGGGATATCGGCAGTCCGAAGCTATTGGCGTCATCAAGTGGTGCCGGCACTGCTACGCTCCAGTGGGCACGAAGGTGCGGCGGTCACTCGGCATCGTTCGGTGGGACCTATGGACCGTGACCGAATGGACCGGAGTAGCGAGCAAATGGAAAAGTAATCGAACTCATTCAATTCTTAAACACGCAGCAGGGAGAAAACTTTGACAGTGGAAATTAGACGATCACCAAACAGCTAGGTAGTGTAGACATATTTAGGGACTTAGGGCATATGGATATCTACATAAATTGAGTATTTGGAGTCTAGAACGTATAGAAACCAGTTGAATTAGAACTCTACTTTGATGTCAAAGTTCGATAGTTTTACAGTCTTGAGTAGGTATCTAATATTTGGCAAATACTTAACTTCAAGCTCATAGTTCAGAAAATGCGAGAAGTAAACTACTTTCAAAAAAATATTTAACAAGTCAACAAGGACAACTCGCTATGCAAGACACAACGATCAGCGCGCAAGACCGATGCGATTGCCGCCAATCTGACACTCCGCTCTCTTACTACTCTGCGTCTTCCAATCCATAATACTATTGACTCAAGCTCCGCGATCACGCCGTCTCGTTGTCCACAGAAGTATGCCAGCGACTCAATGAATCACGCAGGACCAGCCTGTCAACCGTGACTTTGATTGGATTCAATGCGATACGATCATTATCTGTCATTGTAACACGGAATTTATAACAATGCAACGGGAAGGCAATACGGGAATGTGGAAGACATTACGTAACTTGACGTCGATCGGTCACGTTACGTTGGGGTATTGATCGAATAGTATCAACCGTGTATATCAACATTTTGATACATGTGTCGAAAGTTTGTCATTGCGACTGAGGTAGAATTCGCACGAGTCCTAGGCGACTTTGTTATGGAGCCGAGGGATGCAGTGACAAACTTGCACGTGTATCAAACGACTTTTTAGGGTTCCGTAGCCAAATGGCAAAAAACGGAACCCTTATAGATTCGTCATGTCTGTCTGTCTGTCTGTCCGTCCGTATGTCACAGCCACTTTTTTCCGAAAATATAAGAGCTATACTGTTGAAACTTAGTAAATAGATGTATTCTGTGAACCGCATTAAGATTTTCACACAAAAATTGAAAAAAAAGCAATAAATTTTGGGGACTTAGAACTGAAACACAAAATTTTTTTTTCCCCAAACCCATGCGAGTGGGGTATCTATGAATAGGTCTTCAAAAATGAGATTGGAGTTTTTAATATATTTTTTTTCTAAATTGAATAGTTTACGCGAGAGACATTTCCAAAGTGGTAAAATGTGTCCCCCCCCCCCCCCCTGTAACTTCTAAAATAAGTTACAGCTATATATTACCATGCAAACTACCAACGAAAATTGGTTTCAACGAGATTTAGTAAGTAGTTTTTTTTTAATACGTCATAAATCTAAAAAAATATACTATTATTAAAACATCGATCAAAGTTACAAAGAACTACAACAACTTTTATATTATACCTATGTGTTCAAACTATATTGTGTAAAACTATCTGTATTTAGAATGTAGAATAATCGTGGTATTCAAGCCACATGTGTGTATTTGATAAAGGTCCTGTTGACCGAAAATATGTATACTGCCTACCATTATGTTACTTGCTGCTAAGGAACCCTCCATGGGCAAGTCCGACTCGCACTTGGCCAGTTTTTTTCAATACACTTACGAAGAAATTAATAAACGGGGGTTTGTCGGCGACAGCCTGACACGATACATGTAGTAACATACTAACATGGTGGCGGCGGAGAGCACGCGCACGGCACTGCACTGGCGAGCAAAACAGTCTATTGCTTGCCTAAAAGTCTGTCTGGTCATCTCTGTCGTGCGTGGCCTAACGCGGATTCCGTCTCATGTCATTTTGTTTGAAGAACACATGGGAAGAGCTTTAACATTTCAAAATGTGTTCGAGATGGGATTTGGTACATGTGGAATCCTGGAGGAGCGCTGGCTTGATGCTGCGGAAGCTAGAGTATGTGATCAATGCTGTGCTCCTTTGATGACTACCACTCCACTGCGCACGTGATATTAAAAAGTAGCCGATTCTGAACTAATTTGTGCTCCATTGATGTAATTCTGCAAGGCGTTCCGATGTGAGGATAAATAAAGAAATGTCTCTATGCTAGGGTCTACGTTGTAAAAAAAACTAGATAACTTTTGATATGGGGCCCCTTTGGGACATCTACGCCACTGAGTATCTTCAAGAGATTCCAGTATTATCTAAAGGTTTACTTATCGCCTTTGTTTGTTGACTTTGGCACGACGCACCAAAAGCAGCTAAAAGTATATTATTCTCCAAATTCACGCAAATTGTTGACATATAAGTATAACCAGCAAATCAACGTTCGGTTCTCATATGACGTCAACGTTTTTTTAAGGTTCCGTACATCAAAAGAAAAAAATGGAACCCTTATACTTTATAGGATCACTTTGTGGTTTGTCCGTCCGTCCGTCTGTCTGCCAATACCCTTTATCTCGAGAACGCTTAGAGGTATAGAGTTGAAGTTAAAACCATATACTCAAGTCTGTGGTACCTTCAAGTTGTGAAAAAAACAAACTTTAAAATTAAAGAATAAAAAAGATACGCCCATTTATATCGCAAAAAACGTATATTTTGATACTCTCAAAATCGAAATTCATAGGGTACTTCCTGTTGACCCAAAATCCTGAAATTTGACACAGTGCAAGGTAGCACAGGTATAGGAATAAATCTGAAAACAGTATTTTTTTTTGCACTACGGTAAAATATTTGTGGCTCCATTCGAGAATTGTAGTTTGCACGGCGGAACCCTCAGTGCGCGAGTCCGACTCACACTTGCTCAGTTTTATTAATATCTAATACCCTAAACTCTAAACCTACTTGATAATATCGATAATATCCCTAACATACCAAAATATAAACCTACGTAGGCTTCCAAGTGGAACAAACCATAGACATGGTACGTTGACCTTCAGACAAGAGGGCATCGAACTCCACCCTTCTTGGAGGGTCGTGAGTTGGGGCAGGTGGGACCCCAAGTTTAGAAAGTAGGTCACCGGGGTGTCTGGTCGACTCAGCCGTTGCAGCCGTTTCGGTCTTGATTTGATATTATTAACAATTTCTATAAACAAGTAACACTAAACAATTCGAGTATAATATGTAGATACTAATCGGAGCTTTTGGGAGAGATCGAGGCCTTTTATGGACAGTTATACACGTCTATCACTAAACCCGCTGCAAATCTAGCAAATGACCCAAGAGCTAGATTGACTCGACACTATACCAAAGATATCCCGGACGTCAGCCTGTATGAGATTAGTATGGCCCTGAAGCAGCTGAAAAACAACAAGGCGTCGGGTGAGGACGGAATTACGGCCGAACTCCTGAAGGCGGGTGGAAAACCGGTCCTAAAGGCCCTTCAGAAGCTATTTAATTCCGTCATACTCGAGGGAAAAACGCCACAGGCATGGAGCAGAGGCGTGGTGGTACTTTTCTTTAAGAAGGGCGATAATGCCCTGCTTAAGAATTACAGGCCCATCTCGCTTCTGAGCCATGTCTACAAGCTGTTTTCCAGAGTCATCACGAACCGTCTCGCGCGCAGGTTCGACGACTTCCAGCCTCCTGAACAAGCCGGATTCCGAAAAGGCTTTAGTACCGTGGACCACATACATACGCTGCGTTAGATTATACAGAAGACTGAAGAGTATAATCAGCCTCTTTGCTTAGCGTTTGTGGACTACGAGAAAGCCTTTGATTCGATCGAGACGTGGGCTGTACTGCAGTCTCTCCAACGGTGCCAGATTGATTATCGGTACATCGAAGTGCTGAAGTGTTTGTACAAAAACGCCACCATGTCAGTCCGACTTCAAGACCAGACATCGAAACCTATCCTCTTGCAGCGAGGTGTGAGACAGGGAGACGTCATTTCTCCGAAACTGTTCACGGCCGCAATGGAGGATGTCTTCAAGGTTCTGGAATGGAGAGGACTAGGCATTAATGTGAATGGCGAGTACATCACTCACCTTCGGTTTGCCGACGACATAATAGTCATGGCTGAGGCTACGGAGGAACTCAGTACAATGCTCGGTGACCTCAGTAGAGCTTCCGAAAGAGTGGGACTTAAGATGAACATGGACAAAACCAAAGTTATGGTTAACATCCATGTAGCACCCACTCCTATTAAGATCGGAGACTGTACACTCGAAGTTGTGGATGATTACGTTTACCTGGGACAGACGGTCCAGTTGGGTAGGTCTAACTTCGAGAAAGAGGTCAATCGTCGAATCCGACTCGGCTGGGCGGCGTTCGGGAAGCTGCGCGGTGTCTTCTCGTCCAATATACCACAGTGTCTCAAGACGAAAGTCTATGACCAGTGCGTGTTGCCAGTGATGACTTATGGCTCCGAAACGTGGTCACTTACAATGGGCCTCATAAGAAGACTCAGTCACCCAAAGGGCGATGGAAAGGGCTATGCTTGGAGTCTCCTTGCGTGATCACATCAGAAATGAAGATATCCGCAGGAGAACCAAGGTAACCGACGTAGCTCGAAGAATCGCCAAACTTAAGTGGCAATGGGCGGGACACATTGCACGCAGAACGGATGGTCGATGGGGACGAAAGGTTCTGGAGTGGCGACCACGTACCGGAAGACGCAGCGTTGGACGGCCTCCAACAAGGTGGACCGATGACCTGGTCAGGGTCGCGGGAACCCGATGGATGCGTGACGCACAGGACCGGTCGTTGTGGCGACGCTTGGGGGAGGCCTATGTCCAACAGTGGACGTCTTTCGGCTGATATGATGATGATGATGAATGTAGATACTAGTTGCATCCAGCGGCTGCACCCGCGTGATAGTAGAAAATGATCCCAAGCGAAGATAATCCCCGGATAAAAAGTATCCTATGACCTAGGTAATCTACCTGTGTACTAAGTTTCATCGAAATCCTTTCAGTAGTTTTTACGTGTAAGAGTAACAAACATACATACAAACTTTCGCGTTTATAATATTAGTAGGATTAGATGTTTTGCGAATTGTAGACCATCGTTAACAACGATAATCTAAGATAAAGTATCTCAGCACTCATTTAAAAAGCTTCAAAATCTTTTTGAAGGTGTAAAGTCAAACCGATGAAAAAAAATTACCGTCCAATATTTTCAAACTGAAAGCTTCTACGTGTATAAACTCCTGCATCACATTTTCCTACCAACAGTATTTCATTCCATTTTCAATCACACAAATGGCCTATTCATCCGTCAGAAATCTGCATGCCGGTGACGTCAGCCCGTCAGCAACGGGCACAGAACAGGTGCAAACTTTACGCTATTGTACTCATGTCCGTCACAAGAGACGTGCCTGTCGGACAGCCATACACTTTTATATAGAACCCCTTTACACCGGCGGGCGGCGTCGCTTGTTGCTGAATAGCCGCGTCCGGCCTGCCGCAGCTGCTCGCGAGGACATAATGCCTCTTTCAACACCATTATATCAGAGCATACTATACCTACTGCCATACCAGTACAGCACCTACCTCCTATAGGTACCTAGTGGACAAACACATAGGTGTGGGCTTGCAAACTTTTATTTATTTAGCGATACTGTGACCTGTTTGTGAAGTTAGTCCGCAGAAATGGCGTTTGTGTCGCAATGTGGTCTCACGAGTAAAATGATAACGGAGAACCGAAAAAGAAATTCGTACTCTAGAGCCGTTCTACTGAAACGAAAGATAAATTAGGTAACATATCTCTCTCGATTCAATAGAACTAATGGAATACTGTACAATTTAAAGTTTTTCGGCTTATTTCTGTAACAAATGTTATAAATTAGTTCTAACAACTAATTTACAAGCTTACATAACAAGGTCAGAGAACTCACGACTATTCACTGAAAAATAACTGACATTGACGAATTACATATTTTCTGTAAAGAAAATTACGACATCTTCATGTACTGGTTCAATTATCATGTAGTGACAATTCTTTTTCTATTAACAATGTTACTCAATGAACATTTATATTATGTGCGCGTTCTCAAGCATTGGCGATACTTCGCTTATTAGAGAAACACGAATTCACACTTGTGAATTTTAAATAGGCAACATTGAAATTGCTTATTCAGACCTGACGAACTTTAACGCAAGTAAGGGACTTATTATTAGCTGGTTATATGTTTAGATATGCTATCAACACATTCGACAAGAAAGCATCATTGATGAGAGTTGTAATGGATATGAATGAGCTGTGCATGTTAACGGGGCCCACGCGGAACGGGAGCGGCTCGAAACAAAGCAATGAATTATGCAGTAGGATGCGCTTGCGCACCATGCACCGATACACATCGATAGTCTAATGTGGATCCAATCGTGTTATATTTTGGCGAAAACATACACGCACTATGTGACTGAATAGAAAGGGGACATACAAGTGATTAAATATAATCATTAGAGATCATCCAGTCGAAAAAGCTTTCGCAGCTGGAGCAACGTAAGTCTCCTCAAGTATTGTGCATCTTTACAACGACCGTTCCTAGGCTTACCGTACCTCATCAGAAAGAAAACTAAGTAAGTAGGTAGATACAAGAATTACAAGCTCATGATTTGTCACTTGCTGTTACTAAATTTGTACTTATCATGTTGTGAGTGTAGATTTCAGATCAGCTGTTTAGTAATTGTGTGAAAGTATTTGTTTTATGATAATTTTTACCGCACTGCGCACGTGTTACCGGGTGATGACTATCATATTATTTGAGACAATTTTTATAGAACGTCATTGACCTAAGTAATTGAGTAGATATCATTAGATATCGGTACGCTAAATAACTAACTAATTGGATTGGACTGGCGGAGTGGCTTCTGAATAAATTTGCTTAAATTAGTTCATCACTTACATAAAATTCGGCATCGGAAGTTCGCAGGACCAGTTCGAACCGGGGGCAGATGGTGAATACAACAACGTAAAGTGGGAGGATGATGCTGCATAAACAGGTTGGAGATGATTAGTTAATCATCTGTCGTGAAGGTCACGGTTGTGACCGGTGCTGGCGACAGATCATTGCATTAGCTGATGATTTCAGACAACGAAGGAAATCCTCTTTACTGAAATGAGCCGTATTACCTAAAGTGGCGTTTAATGTGGATTCTTGATGGAACTTGGCATTCTTGTCACCTACATAACACCCGCTGTCTTACATAACCGCATGCTGCTCCCTGAAGATGAGGGCCAAAAATATCTCGGTAATCAAATTTGCCACAATGAGACTGTTTAGCCACCAAAAAAATGCAACCAGAGTGTTTGAAACATAAGCACGCTGAACGTAATCATATAATATGGTCACGTACCTATTTCTTGCGATATATTCGTCATGCATTCTTCGGGCACAGGTTTCAACAATTATTTAAGTCTTCCAGACTTCCAGTTCGATAGGAAGCGCATTGTTAGATTGACGTGAAGTGAATTTAACACCATAGATTAGGTGTTTGATGAAGTTATTGAAGGAATAGTAAGGAGAATCCGTGATTTATATGGAGACGGTGAGCAATACAACCATAGAAATTATAGCTATGAATACAACAGACTGCGAGTGAAATTGCTGATTAGTTCACATCACAAGAATGAGGATGAGGGAAACAATGTGAGGAAAACTGGTGTTAGCGGCGCAGTAGATAGGTACTGATTAAAAGTCTGAAATCGCTAACGTTTAATAAGTATGCATACTCTAAATTAATGGAGAATCTTTTTTTCTCCGTACAATATGTATTAGTTTTGATATATGCGAAACCCGAAACACATGTCTAGTATTTATATGTAAAGAATCGATGTACAAAATTTCATAACTGTATCATGAAAAATCACAAAGTTATAAGCTTGTTATGTCCGCAAGGTCACCGGGCCTTCCAGGCGACTGACGGGTTGTTTTTCACTTGCATTCAGCTGTTTGATATCACCTAATCCCCGCTATGACCTGACGTGATCTGTGGTATACTAAGTGTCGGTGGTGTCCAGCTTGTGACCTAACTATGTTAGGTTTCGCTTAAACTAAAAATAATGTTGTATTTACAATTTTTTTTTTGAATTCTCTATTGTTATCTCATTGTGTGTACCTATGTGCCAAATAAACGTATTTTCTTTCGTTCAAATTATATCAATTAATGTTCTTATACAACTTGTTTAAGAACTAGAATTTTTACTACGTTTTTTTTTTCCCATTGACAAAACACTTTATTTTTATTAAAAATACAATTATCAATTCTTTTTAAACCAATATCAGCTAATAGCAAGTATCCACAAACAATAGATATCAGTATGACGAGACGCCACCTAATTAGCACACAATAGGCGAAGAAAAACTGCCGTTTGGCCTGTGGGGCAAGCGCGCGGGCCCGCGGTGGCGGCACCCAGCACTGCCAGGCGCTATCGTACGCTAGAGTACCAGGCACTTTCTCACGAGCCTGCCGAGGCGCGCACACGCATTGTTGTTACTCAATCGTTAACTAGGTCCGCCCTATTATGTTCTACTACCAAGTTAATGATCAGTTGTGGGTTTTGAATTGATAATCGATGAATAGATAGAATTAAAATGTAACCTATTCATATGTTCTTGTTTTTTTAGCTGGGAAAATCCCCCCGCTCTTGGGTGGAGCGGGAGGATGTGTTAGACTTTTACTGATTAAAAAACCACTCCTGTTCCTTCGTTGCTTTTCATACCAGGGCCGAGTCTTCCATTCAGAAACAAACCCTTGGCTCCAGTAGGCTTCGACCCTGCTGGGCCCCAACAGTTTGCTGAAATCTTGTGGCGCGCGTGGAACAGTACGCGCCATCGTCGACAACTTGGGCTTGGTCCGAGGGGTTAGGTACCGGACGGTCGGACAGCGAGCTACCCATTGCTCGCCGTCATATACACCACGTATCGTCGTACATATGTACTACTGAGTTAGATACTATATAACCTTTTTAAACCACCTCATAAAAACTAAATAACACGACGGTGGTGTCTCATTTGGTTGCAAAGATTTTACTCTATGTCCGGTTTGACCACCTTCTGAATCCATCAGCAGATATTTGCTGGCGGCTGTCAGCTGCTAGCTGCCAGTTTCAGTTGCGTCATATCCTAGAAACCCAAATACCATCAGTTTGGTGGAAAGGTGAAAATCTTTAGACAGGGATTTGAAGGCCGAGTAGAGCGCAGAGTCGTCGCTTTTTGTAATTTATTTATTTATTTAAACTTCATGTACAATAGTCGTACATAGGCGGTAGGGTAGGTGGTGTAATGAGTGTTTTTCTTTAAAAGTGCTGAGTGTTGTGTTCTTCCTTGGAGTCTGTATATAAATTCTTACCTTGGCTACTACAGCCTCCACACATACAGCCTGTGATGTGTATCACCTGGCCCCTGACAGGCCTTCTCCAGTCGACCCCTGCCAGGCCTACCTACAGGCTTTACTCATAGAATCTCCTCTTCCCTCTAAATTCAGACTCCCAAGTTCAAAGTTATAAATAATTTAGGGCACTATGTCCTAAATTATAGAACCTATAAGGCCCCAAAGGGCATCTTTTGCAAAATGCACACAAAACTTTCAAGAGTGTTTAGTATGTTGTCACTGGCAAAACTGACTCGTATTTAATTTTATTATGTAGCCATATATGTACGAAATCAGTTACTAACGTCATACGAGTACTCTGATTGTACTCGTACTTACCTAAAACACAATACAGTTTATTATAATTTATTGGGTGATTAAAATAAACGTTAGTATAGAACTTTCCCTATTTAATATCGTGTAAGCAATGAGTAACCCGTGGTTGGCACCAACATGCGTTACCCATGACGGACAGTTGCTATGGTAATTAGGTACGAACCAACAATGTGACTTGAGTGGGAGGGAATTGGTACCATCTACATTTATGTATATAATCAGATTGGAGCGAATTCAGATGTTTGATATTGAGCAATTGAAAATGGGGAAAATCTGTGTCGTGTTTACTTTATGAATATTATTAGGGAAATGAAATGTCGATGTACGATAAAATACGTATACACCACTTACTATTATTCACTTCATTTGGCAAACCACTTTGTCGTGTGCCGTTAAAAGGGCTGATAACAGTAGCTGTTGCTACCTAAAGTATACTAACACTAGCTTTTAACCGCGACTTTGTCAGCGTAGAAGTCGAAAATGATTCTAATAGGATTTTTATTTTTTTTAAACCCTGTTTTTTTTTACGCTATTAATTTTGTAATCTTCTTCTTCTACAGATTGAGTTTTTAAACATGTGTCAATATAAAATGTAATTTAAATCAAAAGCACAAGTATTGATATCAACTTCAAAATAGACACTTAAGCACCCTCAAATTAACTTTCTACATCTTTTTAATCCAGTTAGGGGAGCATTTCAATAAAATACGTAGGGAACGATCGTCCTTCCATCAATTCTGTTAAATCTTGTGCTCATGTAGTTGAAGTAAATTGGGCCAAGTATTCACGTTGTCTCATACAAACTTTGTCCCCTTTCTCATCCCCGTAGGGATAGAATTTCTTATCGGATGCCTACGTCATACAAAGAACATACCCTCTAAGTTTCAGGTCTATGCGATCAGCAGTTTAGGCTGTGCGTTGATCCGTCAGTCAACAAAGAATTTTATAAACACAGATTGTGAAACTTTAAATATAAAACGGACTGAGATACCTTTTCTTACTACAGGAACCATTTTATGAAAGCACGTAGGTAACGGATATAATTTCAGATGACGTCATGAAAACTATCCCGAAGGCTGCAAATATTCTCTCGGACTTGTCATCCGATAAAAGCACCCCCCGCCCGAGCCATGACGTGTGCAACTGTTCAGTGCGCCCTGGATGACGTCACAGGCAATAACGTGGCGCCCCTATTATGTACTTACCTTCTGTTACTGTAAACAGTCGATCAATGTGTTCAGGTGGGTACAGATAGAATTGCAAATGAATTCGCAATTAACGATAAGAGTCTGTCCGATTGGACGTACTTTATTTGTGTCGCTGTTAATTAATGTAACCGAAATGTAAATTAGTTCGTTATTTTAGCGACAAAGGCTGAAAACTTAACCCTACAGGATGTAACTAATAAGAATGAATAAAGTAATGAGCCACGTCTGTTAACTCGGAAAGTTTGTTGCTTTCAATTTTATATTTTTGTGATATATATCTAAGTATATGTAAGCTTATGTACTATCCCAGCTTGCTGCCTGCCGCACCTTTATCTGCTAAACAAGAAACGCTAGTAGAGATAAAACATATTACTAAGTTTACTTAGAGCAGAGATAGATTTCACATATCATAATGTTCATCTTCCTGCTCCCCATATTACTTGGGAGTCGACGCAACGTTTATTTCTTTCTATCTGTCCTGTCAGCAACCACGCTATCACTGACTCCCTTTTCATTCATATATCACTCTTCATACGTTGGTACATATCTAAAGAGCTTAATAACGATTTGTATAGGTTACTAGCTGTGCTCGCGACTTCGTTCGCGTGGACTATAGGATTTTCAATTTATTTTTTCTAAAATGAAAGTAGCTTATGTTACTTCTTATTACATCAGCTACCTGCCAAAAAAAGCCCCGTGAAAATCGGCCCAGCCATTTCAGAGATTAGCTCGGACAAACAGTAAGACAGACAAAAATTGTAAAAAATGTTATGTCGGTGTATGTACCGTATATATATTCATATGCATGTATCAAAAAGCAGTTATTTCAATATTAAAAACAGACACTCCAATTTTATATGTATAGATATAGGTTAGTGTTGGCACTAGCTTTCTTGACCTAGGCGCTGGTGGAGATGGAGGACACTGCTTTGTGACTTCGAGGGAAAAGAATGGTCAAGACATGACTGTCGACATTGGGCTTGATCCACTGTCTGCTAAAGAATCTTTATCAAATTAAATAAGGCAAGTATTGATCTGGGCTCGCCAATTACTTTACCTAACTACCAACTTGTGTTTCTCTGTCCTTGACAAACATTTAGGCAATTTCTTGCCTTATTATAATTTCGCTGAAATCCGTCTGGCTCGGTTTCGTGCCGGGTATCAGATATGAAGCAGTGAGGTCGCTTCAAGGTAGCTGGGCGGTAATGGCAACTAACTGGCGTAGCGTGCCGATAATCTAAGCGGTCATCGCTGGCCTGACGATCGCTCCCATGAAATTGATATTGAAGGAGGTAATAGAACAAGTGACTCACTACTTGGTGGATTATATGGAGGAGGACACTTGTCTTTCCTATTTTATATTTTTTCTCCCTCTGTTATTTGGGCAAACCACAACCAACACACCTATGCAAAACTTATAGGTAAATGTACTGTCGTAAGCACTCCAATTTTGAAGCTTTTAAACTATAGCCTGATAATTATAGCATGAAGAGCGAATGAAAGTTGGACTTGTTTTTCGTGTTCAACAATTTAGAAATCTGGAATAATTGGATAGAAAGAGAGTCATATATCTTCATTCATCTGTCTGTTTTGCTAATTCGATAAGATCTGGAACGGTGGAATATTTCTGTTAGGACTTTTAATTTATAGCCAACAATTTAGAGTTGTTGGGAAGTATAGAAAATTAGTACAAAGTAGAACAACAGTTTAACCCGTACAAGGCGTGTGGAGAATTGTTCCAATTACGACTGGTTAGCTTGGCTAACTGGGAACTGCGCTGAATTAACGGCGTCACGCAACCGACTGGCAGGAGGCGGAGGAGGCAGAAGGCACGTACTCACCCCTTAGCCACAGGAAGTAAGGCACTTAAGTAGAGCTAAAACTGTACGACATTTAGCTTGGACATTTGGTATGGAAGTAGTTTAACATGAGCTTCTATTTAAACTGGGAGATTTCTCGATTAAATATATTATGGTAGCTCAATATATTTACCTATTAGTCTCTCCTACTACTAATCTTGTGAAATTATTTTACGTTTTTAGATAGATATGGTATGACAGACAGATACGAATTGAATTCTCACTCGTCCAATATCCTTTTGGCATAGGCCGGTCGTGAATCAAGTTAGTGTGCTAAAAATATGAGGACGGCATTCTATCAGTTGTTTCAAGCTAAGTTATGCTTAACACGATTCTAGAAGTTGTCGGAAACTTTGTTAGTTTTTATACCCCATCCCCTTTGATATGAGAGTGCTAAAAAAATTGCACAAAAGTTAGGCCGGTAACATCGATTTCCTTTATATTTGGCTCTTCCCTAGGACAAACCCCTGCCTGGCAGATCGGGTCTTCTCCTCACACTTCGTAGGTACACTCAAGTCCATCCAGCACCTTCACTGGTAGGTGAGTATTCTTTGGCATTCATTAAGCCTTCAAGTAACACGTGCTAAATGGTTGGGGCCCATTAAGATTCCTTCAATAGGTAGTTGAGCGGTTTTTTAACCGACTTCTAAAAAAGGAGGAGGTTCTCAATTCGGATGTTTGTATTTTTTTTAATGTATGTTCGAAATTCGTCGCTTGCCAACCAATTTGAAAAATTATTTTTATAAGTAGGTACTTCCCAAATGGTCCCATTGTCACCAAGTTGGGAACTGATGATTAAATCTTGACAAAATCGAGGGAACTACTCAAGCAACTGTATAGTTCTTATGGTACTTCAATCAAAGACTTTAGCATTACATGAAGTGGAACTGGTGACGAAGACCAGAAGTTCATACTCACACAGTATCACAATGAACATAGTATACGACTACGATAATATAAATAATGAATGGTTCTGAATAGATATGTTGAAAATGGTATCATCGAAGTGACCTGATGATGATGATGGAGCCGGAAGATAGGCACCGGAACTCCTTAATTAATCAATGTATCCTAGCCGTGTTTGGGCTTATTAGAATTGTCATAAGATGCACTTTGGTTATAAGGTACTATCGAACTGATCTGATGATGATGATGGAGCCGGAAGATAAAACAATGTAACCTAGCAGGGTTTGAGATAATTGGAATTGTCATGAGAAAAAGGTTTGTGATTTTTATTTTTTTTTTCTTTATCTAATTTTTTTAAGTTTTTTTTTTATCCTAGAGTTATAGTTATGCATCGGGATGTTTTAATCAAAACATTGGACGAAATTTAAGTAATGTATCAGTTGAACGACATTTTATGATCCGTAGTTAAGTTAAATACCTAACACGCAAATATAGTAACGTTGTTCAATCAATTGTTAGCTTGATCAATGGCCAAATAAATAAAGTCAAGAAAGAAGCAGCAAAAAAAGACATTACAGTGTAATTTAATAATTAATTATTATTTTTAAATATTGCTTGAAAGAACTACGAACTAAAAAAATTGGCCCTTAACGCTATTAAATAATGATTTATTGGGTACTTCCAGAAAATTAACTTCCAATTAATTTTTACTTTTGCTAACTTGTTTTGATTCAGTGAATCTATTCGTAATAGAATTAAGTATATATGAGGAAATAGAAGTATGTGGTTCAAAAGAACAACAAATTACATTTATTAAAACACTTTGATGGAAGACAACGAAGAACCACCACAGCAGCTGTCAAAGAAATAATAATATACACTTCAAATGAGTTGAAGTGTAAAAAGGTACCAAGTCGCGGAAAATATAAGTATAGGTGATATTCACGTCATAACTTCTTATTACAAATGAATATCAATACTATACATTTCTAATAAATACTTACACGGCTCAGCCGGCAGCGCAGATTTGTAAATCAGTTCCCTTTTAAAATCCTTAGAGCACAGAAAACGTATTGATTTCCAACTAGCACTGATACAAACTCACTCAATAGGCAATAAAATTATTACAGTGATTTTAATCGAAAACCAAGGTAATTATTATTCAGGATTCCCGAGACGCGGCCGCGATAACTGTCGTGTGGTAATAGGTAAACAAAAGGCTCGTCGTGCGGCGAGCTTCAGGCGACGGCGCGGGACGCATGCGCGCGGGCGAGCGGCCGCCGGCACTGTGGCGCGCCGCGCCGCCGCCCGGGAAATATACGCAGTGGAAATCAACAAAATATAGCCCATGATTTATCCAACGAAATTTTTATTAAAAAAATAATCAGATCAACAAAAATCATAATTTTACAAATTATTATAGTTTTCAACAAACTCAACATTAACAGTTAAAAAGTAATGTTAATTTAATTACAACTAGTGCAAGGTATTAAGGTAGCAAGAAGCAATAAATGAATACATAAAACAAATTAATGATTATATCTAATATTACATTACAGAAGCAAGGCAAACTATTTGCATTTTATTTATTTTGTACTGAAATAGTAATGATCTGCAACAATTTTTTTTTTTAAATTTGTTCAATAAATTTTCAGACTTATAACATGCCTTTTAATAAAAAAATATCTTATCCTATTGCTGAAATTTTAATTTATGTAAAATGAACAGTCTTCAAATTGTATTGCTCTCTATAACTTTTGCTTACAGATGTACATACTAGATATTGTTAGTAGACACAGTTTGACCCGTTTCATTCGTAGCGGATCAACATTATAAGATGTCCCCTTAGATGCAAATTATAAGTTCTACCATTTATAGTATAGAATTGAATGTAAATTTGGAAGGGGCCTTGCCCTTCTCGATCCGCCACTGGTATTACAACTAGTACGATACATAACGTTAGGGAGTACAATGTCCAATTTAGGTCACATATATCGAACCATAATAATAAGGGGTTGGATTTGACGAATATTTTGCAGTTTACCACGAATTCTTGGTCGCATTTGTTTTTATTTTAGTAACTTTTTATTTAGTTACTAACTGCCCGAAAAATTTAGCATCGAACTAATCAATAAGTACCACGCGTTCCAAATGAGAATAAGACCGATTCCTATATTTTGACGTCTCGTCGTACTGTCAAATCGAAGAACTTTTGACAAAATTGAAGAACGTAGAGATGAGTAAAATTGAAGAACTTGATTCCGATTAAAATTTTTTCGTTCACAGTTCATAAATAAATAAAAATTTTCGTAAATTAATTAATGTTTAAAAATTTCTTTCCTCGATTTGACAGTAAATCGTGACATCACAGCATAGCATGCGATCCTATTCTCATTTGGAACGCATTGTTCATTTTTTATTATATTGTACTAGATCGAATAATCTGAGCGAAAATTGAACAAAATATTCCACTTAAATACTATGAGAGCCACATCAGAAAAGTTTACATTAACAGTCCATTCCTATCAGTCCCAAAGAATTAGTCTTTCGGTGTTTAAATAAAATGGGGTATTTCCCGAACACGATTATATTAGCCAACTTCGCTGCCAAATAAACCTAATCTTGTCTTGGCTCTCAGTCCGCTTTCACTAACAATAAGAGACGCCTGCACACATGCTGTATTATTTTGCTGAATCTTTAACTCTCCGAAGAGTGTTTGTGTGAGGTGTTATTTTTAAGCGTCACCTGGTGTAAGTAAAATCCGGCATTTAACTTATAACTACAAGTTCAAACCGTATCCACAAATAACGATGAAGAGACCCGAACGTTGGCAACCACTGCCAGCTAATTAGATTGCCGAGGCATCCAATTTATTGAGGCAGTTATTCGATGATGAATATAACTGAATTTATTTATTTATATTAATTAAGAAATTGTTTCAACAATATTTCCATATTATATGTGGAGGCTTGTAAATGGTTCGCCTGGATCTACATTTCATATCGCTAGCTGTAAGCCACCCAAATAACATAAAATAAATAAATACTTATTTCGTTCAATAGTCATTATGTCTTAATCAACAATGTGTCGTGGTTAAGCAGTGGTTGATCGGCCGTTTACTACCTTTTCATCAATAAAGTTAATTATTTAGCTAAATTGACTATTTAAATTGTCAGTAAATTCAAATATATTTTAATAGATCTATGAAAGGCTAGCTACCAGTCTTACCGCGTAGTGTGGTTTTACCCATACCCAGATACTGTTTTGGAGGTCAGGTTCATGTTCAATCTGCCTAGCTATTACCAACTATACTTGGGGTCGGATTCCGGTCAAACCGGATGCTGCCTAATACCAGTATTTTACATGTCAGACTGCTTATTTGACCTCCATGGTATCTCTTGGTCAGACTGGTGGCAGATTTAAAAAAAAAATTACAGCTGCATCAGTTTAGACTTGAAAAGAATCCAAAAGGATAGGCAGATGATGATTTAAATCACAACTATCATAAATTGGACAATACGATAAATATACGAAATGATTATAATATGGCGGATTTCTCAGTCTGGTAAATAGTTCCGTCATCAGTGGCTACGGTCTGAACACTAACCCTAATTACATCTAAATCAGTCTGACAGCACATCATCGAATGGTGAGTTATTTGTTTGCAATTCGACTGACACTCTTGCAGCCATTTCGTATTTTCTTATCAGGTCACTCCACCAGCAATGTTCATACTGCCGTAGACGACAATTCATTAGTTTGTTACGCAATACACTCTTAAAAAGTGAAATATTTGATATTCCTCAATGTATATTAGCAACTTCTCATCGAGTAAATCTGGTATGTACCGTCGGGGTCATTTCTGCCTGATCACTTAAAAAAAAATCGCTCGAATCCTGTGGCGTGGCGTTGAAGTTTTCGTTTCGAGTGCAAGCAAAAATGAACTTAGCGTTGGTCACGCGGAAGTTTCTTTGATGGTACCTATAAGTATTTCATACAAGAATCTCGCTTGTACAATATGTAACCGGTTACTCTTTGGCCGCCACTTGTAACTTGCATCAAGTGTGCAATAGAAAAACTAATAATAAGGATTATCTTTAAGGCGTATAGTCCCTTGAACCATCTGACCGAAATTATGTGAACGCAACTCTCGCACTCGCCTAGGCGGCAGTACGCAAATCTGCGCATTTATTTGCGGCCAGCAGCGCCCGGAAAGCGCTTTAAATCCATTTTCTCTGCGAGATATTGATTGATTTACATATGCAATGTTCAATTTGAAGAATATTTAGCCACCAATTTTTATGTGTAAAAATGTTTCTAAAGGTCCAAGCCGTTTCGAAGGAGTAGGGAAAAGTTGCGAAAAGTTGCGAAATTGCTAAATATTTTTTTTTGAGAAAAGTATTCATTGCACGAAAAAATTAAATGTTGATATTATTGTTCATGAATCTATAATAAACATATATTTTTTTCAAACCAATTGACCTTGCCGTTACGGAGGAGTAGGCCTCAGAAAATCACTGTTTTATGGCACTTTTCGGGCGCTTGGCCCTTAAGTTGAGTGTATTTTCAGAATAAGGATGTGACTCAAAAATGTCAGTCGGACGCGATTCGATAACCCAGCCGTAGCGGGAATTATCTTCTTATGTACTAACAACTTACTAACTAAATTGGTAATTAAAGAAAAAATAGTTATAACTTCTCTCACTATTCTGTGGTTCTAGATACACTAACCCTCTAACAAACAATTTAAGCAGAGGGTAGTTTTCGTGATTTTAAAAATTTTCACATTCTAATTTAGATGTCAGTCTGTTAATCAGTTTGACTAATTCATGACTTTTTTTTTTAATTACGTGATTTGACCATCATCTTACTTGGTAGCAGGGATGAAAGGGAGCTCCTTAACCGTAACCGAAACTATCGGATATCCAATATAAAATAATATCCGTAACCGTAACCGAATCCGAAATAAAAGTTTCGGATAGTATCGGATAGGGGCGGAGCCTAATTGCGACACATTATGACATGTTGTTTTGTGGATCGGACACACGCATGCATTGTTTAATTTCTTCTGTTGTCATCCTCGTCCTATCATACTCGTAACATAACTAACTAACTTGTGTTGTGAGCAATTAAACATTTACGAATAGTTTAACAAATAAGTGAAACAAAAGTGTTGTGTTAGGTAGAAAACAGTCAACATTTATCTGACTGATTTTTGTTTCTACCAAATAAAACCATTTTATTAGCTATTTATATTTTACTTCTGAAATTCCTTAAAAATCTAATATCCGTAACCGTAATTATCCGAAACTAACGGATAATCCGAAATAATTTCATATCCGTATCCGGTATAATAATCATTTCTATATCCGTATCCAATCCGTATACGAAATTTCATATCCATAACATCCCTGCTTGGTAGTAAGCGATTATAGAGCACACTTGCCTAGAAGTAACCTATTCGTTCTTGAATTTAAGACCCTAGTTTGTAGCGTGTCACGTTAGGGGACAAAAATATCCTCAAATATGTCGCGCAACGCTCAATCTACGTGACGGTGCAACGTTGCCTAGTGTCCCGAAACTTGCTCTCTAACGAATTCACCTGTGGGACAGACTATTGGACAATTTGACAGCGTTGAGTGCCACATTGGAGGGGGGAGGGGGGTATTTTGTCTCTTAATTTTTCTGAGGCTTTAAAATTAATGTTTGTTTGATCAACTGCAACTTTGCGATCGTAATAAACAGTAATTTTATTAAGATTTAAATTACGAGTAACATTCAAATTATGGAAAACTTTTATACTTCTACAATATATGGTTACTTTATTTAGTGACTATAGCAGTCTACAAGGTGCATACTGTTCTCAATACGTTTCGTTACAAGCTAAAGTTAATAACAATCACTACAAACAGCCTAACTAAAACCTTAATGTTGTAAACCGAATAGCGAAATACTACCAACCAAATATAATAATTTAATCTATTGTATAGTCGACCTCGAGATTGTTTTAGCATCCTTGAGTGGTAGTTGAGGTTTTATTGAAATGGAACATTTTACCTATTCTCTAAGTTAGAGAGTGATGTTGATGGTTTTAATGAGTTATCATCATCATCATCGGTCTTCTTAATGTTCCCACTGCTGGGACTCAGGCGTGCTCCCCAGGAGAGGGAATGGGCGCTAATCCATCACGCGGGCCCAGTGCGGGTTGGTGAATGTCACATGTCTTCGAATTCTTGGTTCTAGGACATGCCAAACTGGCATGTCTACCTCACGATGTTTTCCTTCACGGTTTTGAGAGCAGTGGTGATGAAATAAATTACAGAAAGTAATGCGCCTGGCTGGGTTTGAACCCGCGACCTACAACTCGTAAGTCGGGGCCACTACCACTCGGCCACCACTTCTCTCAATAATACTTGAGTATAATTGTGTAAATATATACACGTGATTACCGCAAATACAATTTTTATTAGCGTGCTATCCGTAAACGTACGAACACGTGAATTTCGCAAGCTACCCAGGAGCATTCATCTTCAGTAGGTATCATACTTGTAATGCTACTTGGTGATTTGATGCACGTTGCGAGTATAACATGATCACGTTCTATTTTTTTAAGTAACAGTATAACAATTTAAATTAAAGTTACAACATACACTTTTATTTAAATTGTGAAGTTTTTTTTTTATTGTTGATAGGATTGCGCTTTTTTTTTTTTGGAGTTTCATTTTGCTGGGATTTTCATTCTCAAAACTGGTAAAACCATTACGGAATCGACTATACCTATTGAAGTCTTAATTAGACACATCGAGCTTTAGCAAGAGAAATGTGTAAGGGCCAGTTTCTGAATTCAGAATATTGAGGTAATAACGTGTCAAACTAATAATAATATTTCACAACTATCACACAACGCCATCTAGTCTCAAGCTAAGCAGAGCTTGTGTTATGAGAACTAGACAACTAATAAACATACTTATATATTTCTAAATACATATATACTATAGATAATTACACCCAGATAAATTAAACTCTACTTGTTTGCCCAATTCTGAAAGGATTATAGGCTAGAGTAAGAGTTTAAGAAATACTCAACACAAGTGCTTGAATCAGAAATCGGGGACAGACTGCCGAAAAGCTAAACCTACTCTAAAGCTTCATGTGCCACATTGACTACTTACTATTGGTTTAAACTCATAAGATAAAAACAAAAGCCATTAGTTTCACAAGCCTTGCTACACATTACTTACATTTAACTAAAACTTAATAATCTATTCTAAATACATTCTATATTATCAGACTTCAATAAGTCTTTCACGACATGTTTCTATTACAGGGGGTCCATTATGTACTTACATTATTATTTTGTAAGTTTCATGTACTATGTTTAACACTAAATTGCCCTTTATCGAAGTAGTTATAGAGTGATTTTTACAAAATGTCGCCACAAGCGTTTTTTTTTAAATACCCTTGTGGCGATATTTTACTCAGCTTACAGTATGGTCTCTGTTCTTCCTTGCGTTTTGGCAGTGTGGTAGCGTTAGTCAGCTGTTACTTACATGTTTGCCAATGAGGGTGTTACGGTAAAAGTTATAATAATACCACGATAAATTGGTACTAAGTGTATAAACTAAGGTAGCTAAACAAAATTATAGTATTCTTTACGCATAAATGTGATAATACGAAACAATATTTCTCGCTAGACGTACAGTTGGCCGCACGTTTATCTAACAAATTCAATTAAGCAGCGTCGTAGTGTATAACGTGTTAGAGTTGGAGTAAAGATTTCATGTAACAACTAAAGACATGCGGCTTACGAAATCCTCAACCATACTACATAGATAACCAACCTCCTCCGGGTTCTGCATCACAGCGCGGGATAAAATGATTGACAAACAGTCATTCTGAGCAAAATACGAGAGATGAACTCTCGTATTTTGCTCAGGGATAAAGTTTGTGCTTGCTTTTGGCTTGCTTGAATCTCTCTCTCCCAGGAATCAAAGCGAAAACAACCAGTACTAAATAAGGGAGGTTATCTATGTCATACTTAGAACCTTGTCATATTTTACAATGCGACAACGATATCGACAATGTAACATGTTAACGAATGAGCTTAGTGTGACGAAGTTCAAAGTGATGTACGTTTAGTTAAGGAGACCGTTTACATTTAACAAGTTTACCCCTCATTCATGTCGTCGTTGCGAGTGGTGTCGACGCACTCGTAGCCGTACTTGATGATGAAGTGGAACCGCGAGTCGGACACCAGCTCGGCCAGCTCGGGCGCCGTCAGGATATCTTCTACGGGCGGCAGCAGGAGTTCCAGGTCTCCACCTGATCAAGACAAACATAAAACAAATAAACTTTTAAACGAGATATTTCTGATGACAGTATGACGTGACGCAGGACTCTAAGAGTTGTACTACGTAAGACAATGGAAAGTGTCATAATAATCAAAGTTATGATTGTAGATTCCAACGTACATTCGTTTCATTTATTTCATTCTGGTAGATATCGCTGTCAGCAATAAGAACGCCATTGTAACCATAAATTTGAGTGTCTTTTTTGGTGTAATAAAGTTTATTTTACTCTATTACACACAGTGCGAAAGGCTTGAGTGTTAGTAATAACAATAAGTTTTGTTTAAGTTACGTCAAATTAAAATGGAGAAGATGATTAATGATGAAGTGCTTTTTGACATTCTGATGACTTTACAAATGAGAGCTTTGATCCTGCTCATTATTTTTTCTTGGGACAGTTTTAGAGTGTAAAGTTTCGCAAACCTCCGTTGAAAAGAAAGAATCCTCTGACCAGACGGGCCTTATGTCTGGTGTGGGCAACTGCCCGAAAGATGATTTCGGGCAGTGCAACAGATTTGAGCATATATAGATAATTACAGTACATGCTCACATCGCGCAGAGAACTCTAAATGCACGATGCAGGATTTCGTAGTTCATATGTGGCGCCATAGATGTCGGTACAGTTTGAATAGCTCACCCATGACGTGCACGAGGTCGATGAGGCGGAAGAACATCTTGTTCTGCAGCTCGTCCGCGGGCGCCTCCACGCGGCACGACGACCAGTCGTCGCGCCGGATGCACGCGCACCACACCTGACGTATAAAAGTACATTTTGATACAAGTGCAGAAAGTTTTTAGTGTGACCCAACTAAATTTTAGTAGTTATTTATCCAATATAAAAAGTTTGGGGTGCATTAGCGGGTAGAATAAAGATATACACCATAAAATACGAACGCTTTCCGCTGCTTCCTTCGGTTCCCATTCTAGGTCGAGCCGGAGCATGTCGGAACCGCCTCCTCGCACCCCACATCGAGACCGTGCCGCCGCCCGGCCCGCACAATGGTGACATCCGCCCGTGTTACCGAACCTTCGGTTCCCATTCTATGTCGAGCCGGAGCATGTCGGCACCGCCTCTTCGCGCCCCACATCGAGACCGTGCCGCCGCCCGACCCGCACCATGGTGACATCCGCCCGTGTTACCGAACCTTCGGTTCCCATTCTATGTCGAGCCGGAGCATGTCGGCACCGCCTCTTCGCGCCCCACATCGAGACCGTGCCGCCGCCCGACCCGCACCATGGTGACATCCGCCCGTGTTACCGAACCTTCGGTTCCCATTCTATGTCGAGCCGGAGCATGTCGGCACCGCCTCTTCGCGCCCCACATCGAGACCGTGCCGCCGCCCGACTCGCACCATGGTGACATCCGCCCGTGTTACCGAACCTTCGCCAGGGAACGTTTATACCCCCAAAATTGGGTAGAAACCGCTTGAAGGTCGCCCGGTCCTATCTGAATCTTACCCTGAGTCGCAGATCGTCTCTCCTCTCCATGTCCTGTATGTAGTCGGTGAGGTCGAGCGCCTTCTTGTAGTCGTACTCCGTCAGCGACTTGCTCTCCGAGTCGATGTACATCTGTGAGCAAAACAAACAGTTATTGGTCTATTGCTCAATAACTATCTATATCTTCTCGTTTTGCGCTTCTATGGCCTATTGAATTGTGTAAACTATTCTTGACATTTTAGTCGATGTGACCAGGCATAAAACTACTCAATAGTAAAAAACTACATAATCTTTAACTATGTTACGGCCATCGCCGCCTGGCAATATAGTCGGATGACGCCGACGAGGCAAATCGCGGGTATTAGAGTCTTAGCCAGGAGGCAACAACGACGAGCGAAGGGAGATCATAGCATATCACGCCATACAAGCGCGTGAAGAAACTGTCATCACTAATATTTGGTCATTTTTATTATTATCCTTCAAGGCAAGTAGTAAACCTTGATTCAGATCCAAACTTGCTGTAGCACAATCCTAAAGGTTCCCCATGTTGAAGAATCTAAGCTACCGTCGAGCGCCGAAGCCGCGGCCGCCGTGCCTACTGTGACTAGCCGGGTCCAGCCACGAAGTATTTCTGGCCCCGGTGAGTGGAGGGCGCCAGCTGCCGTGCTGTCGGCACGTGGTGGGCACAGTTAGAGCTGTACATAAGGTCGGCAGTACCTGCACGACGTCCTCGGGCGGCAGCACCTTGGTGTCGTGCGCGTCGAGGCCGTGATGCAGGCGGATGTCCCGCGGTAGCGCAGCGTGTTGTTCTGCCAATGCCAAACGCGACTCTAGGCGCTGCCACGCGCCCGACTGTTGGCTGCCCGGCTCGTCCGATGCCACCAGGCAGAGCTTGGCTAGCGATGCTGTGGTCTACAACGAGACAAGACATACTTATTGAAATGTTGAATAAAGCATTAATCAGTATTTAGTTCCAAGCAATAGTTACCGTGAGCCTGTTAACGGAGTCCATCTCTTCGTTGGCCAGGACGAGCAGCGCCTCGGCGGCGCGCGCGTAGTGCTGCGTGGCGAGCTCGTGCAGCGCCAGCAGCGGCGTGCGCGCGGGCGCGGCGTGCAGCCAGGCGCGCAGCGGGCCCGGGTAGCGCGCGCCCACGTGCCGCAGCAGCGTGCCCGCGCGACAGCCGCCCTGCTCCGCCAGCCGCGCGAACGTCACCGAAGCTATGCCCTGTGAACAAGTGCCTTCAAATATCTACATTCAATATAAAGGTTCACTTCTTAGTCTCACATAAAATTAACGTATTTCTGGAAACAAAAACTTATCTCAACTTTAAAAATTTATTGGAACCAAATTTATTTACGACCTTTTGATCCAAATTAGAAAAGGTCAATAAGAATGAAAATACATTCATTACCTAAACACTCAACTTTATATTCAATTTCGTAACAATCATACAACCTACATGGTGCGGTGTAGCAAAGTTTACAATAATATTTGATGAAAAAAAAATCGTACCTCGTTGGAATACTTGTCGATGTACGAGAACAGTTTGTCCAAGTCGTTACTCTTGATACACATCTCTATCAGTAGCTCGAAGTCTTTGAACTTCTCGGCCAGAGCGGCCGCTCGCTCCGTTTGCCCCTCGTCAACTGAAAATAAACACTCACATTGAAATAATAATAAATATTTTATGTTACTGGCACATAACAAAGATTATTATAGTATGAGTGCAAATTTGTAAACTTTTAGAGGTTCATATTAGTGTCACAAAAATTACGGTTTATTACACATTCATCCTCATAAAAACACAATTTCAAACATATACCTACGTACCCCCTACCCCACCCTCCCCCCCTCTCCCTACCTCTGATTGTAAATAACAATAAAGCATTTTGAATTTGATCAAAAACTTTTGTAAAATATATAACATTATTCTTAAAAAACTTATAGTACGATATTTTTTAGTGGCTTGGTGATGATCGAACTGATATACTCACTAAACGGTTGTATAGCCTCGCGTCGTATGCGCTCATACACGTGTTGCGTATGCGAGGAAGCGTTGAGATGCTCAGCGTCGGTGAGTATGAGGTCGGCGAGCGCCGCGGCCGCGTCGTACAGCTGCGCGCGCAGCGTGTGGTCCGGGCACTGCGGCGCCGCCTGCGCCACGCCGCGCCGCAGCAGCTCCGCCAGCGCCGCCAGCAGCGCGCGCCCGCCCACTGCCGGCAGCGCCGCGCCGCCCTGCCACTGCTGCCGCGTCGAATGAACTGAGCTCAATACGTTCTGGAACCAAATTAGCATTGGTATTAATACCACCGCGAATAATGACAACATGTAGTAATGTTAGCCTTTATAAAGGCATGTAGGACTCACAGTAAGTATGTTGATAGTGGAGGTGGCGTGCGTGGCCTGCGCGCGCGCGTCGTGCGCGGGCGGCGGCGCGAGTGCGAGCGCGCGCAGCACGCGGCTGACGCGCGACACGCGGCGGTAGCACACGTCGCCGGGAGACAGCGCGCCGGACGACAACGCTTCTTCTACTTCAGGCTCCTCTTCCACCTCCGGGTTGTCGCCACACACCACCTGACAATTAGTTTCAGTCAAGTCAGTCACACAGTGATACGCAAAATTTATTTGGCACTGTAGTGCGGCGCCACAAAAGCCACTGCAACGTTGTGATCTCATTATGCAGCCACGAAGCCTGGCACGCTGCATCTTGAGTCGAAAGTTCAGTCACATAGTTACACTTTATGACACTTAAAAAATTATACAGGAACGTGCGTGCAATAAAAATAAATAAGCCCGGCTTTTAAGTGAAAATATATAACACCTGACTTCCCAATCATAAAACATTACAAGCGAATAAAATAAAATGCTAAACTTTAACCTTCGTACGTTTTACGTGGATATAAAAATCGCCTTCCTGCGGCCTCCTGAGCGCGACAGCTATGGACAGCTGCTCGGCCAGCCCGCACAGCGCACTCTCCGTGCTCGCTCCGGCACATACACTGAACTGACCTGGTAGATGGCCGCGTCGATGAGCTGCGCGTCGGCGCCTTGCTGCAGCCTCCTGAGCGCGATGGCTATGGACAGCTGCTCGGCCAGCTCGCACAGCGCACTCTCCGTGCTCGCTCCGGCACATACACTGAACTGACCTGGTAGATGGCCGCGTCGATGAGCTGCGCGTCGGCGCCTTGCTGCAGCCTCCTGAGCGCGATGGCTATGGACAGCTGCTCGGCCAGCTCGCACAGCGCACTCTCCGTGCTCACTACGCCACCGCCGCATTCTGAACATTCAATGAAGAAAAATAAGCGCTTAATAACGTAAAAAATCATAAGGTAATCCCAAACACCCAGTATTAATTAAATTTAAAGGAAAACCGCATTGCGCCAGTACATATTCAGAGACCATTAGCACCCAAACATAAAAAATATGGTATTTGTATTGAGTACCTCTGGTGACGAGTCCAAGGCGCTGCCACAGCCCCACGGCGCGCAGGAAGTCGCAGAACAGCGAGAAGGCGCGCTGCTTGTCGCGCAGCTGCGCCGCCACCTGCAGCGCCGCCGAGCTGCCCAGGCAGATGTTCGTGGCCGGGCCTCCGTGCTGCTTCCATCTGCAACTCGACGAGCATTAGTCACTGCCATGTGAGATGTCAAGCATACGGCGCCAGTATTGTTCGGTCCCTGACCTGGGGTCCCCGGCGGGGATGTCGTCGAGCATCTCGGTGGCGATGCGCAGCACGCTGCGGTCCAGCACGCTGTCTACGTCGCGCTCGTCCTGGTCGCGCGCGCGCGGGAACAGCTCGGCCAGCAGCGCGCGGCACGCCGTGACGTCACGCCGCACGTGGAATAGAAACGCCGTCTTCAGCTTGCCGCACGCGTCTGTAGTTACCATACTAACCTGGAAAGAGATGATCCAACGTCATTCATTAGACTGCTGTCAACATTAATTAGACTTTCTTTTATTCAAATGTGCTCACACTTTAAAGCAATTTCGTGAGTGTCGGACACTTAGGGTGATTTGCACCATTTAACTATAACGATAACAAAGCCGTTAACAGTTGTCGAATCGTCGAATTGACAAATAGGCGGCCGTTTCACGGCTGGTTATGGTTTGGTTATCGTTATAGTTAAATGGTGCAATTCACCCTTAAAGGCTTTACTTGCATGACAATTAATTTAGATATATTTTTTTTTATTAACTTACCTCATGAGGATCAATTTCATAGAGCGATAGGTTTCCGTCGTACATGTCGGACGGACAGGGCGAGCCCATCGGACTCTCGCACATCGACCTGGTAATACAACGCAAAGTTTTAACAATGGGAATGTGTACCTTCCAGCTTACTCCATAGAGTCCAACATTCACATGAAGTCACAAGCTTCTGGGAAATGATATGATTATAATAATAATGATTTATAACTCCCCAAAGTGACTGCATTGATCTAGACTGGCCTTGAAACGCCACTTTCTAGAATTCCTCTAGCGTAGCATAGAAAAGCGAGTTTGTGAAGTGAACTGTGAAGTGATAAGCCATATTCTCTAATGACCCTTGCAATTGTTAAACGGATTATTATTCGTGGTAAATAAAAAAAAAAAAAAAAAAACCTGTAAACCGGCTTTTGATTACTCACGTTCGTAACAATGTATCTTTAACATGGACTATTGTTCTTTGACTTAGCGTGTGTACTCACGGCGTAGTATGGCCGGCGTCGGGCTGACTGAGCGCCAGCACGCCGTGCTTGTGGCTGAACAGCAGCGGCACGCCGCCGCACAGCTCGGCGCCCAGCAGCTTGTCGCCCTCCGACGACACGTCGATGTAGTCCACCTTGTCGTTGGCTACTGTTGCTGGCGGAAACAACACAAGTTGATGACCCGTCGCAAGACATTCGACCCCTAAGTAAAGCTACGGGCACGGGCCACAACACTACTGTAAAGTCGTATAGTATAAAACACTTTTCGAGTATGTTTGTGGCATAGATTTTGTGTGACTTGGAATTGTAAATATGGTAGGTGAGACGGAAGAAGGGAGGAAGGGAGAGGGTGAGTAGATCAAGGCGGGAGGAGGCAGAATAGAATAAACTTTATTGTACATCAAAATAATAACAATTTTACAGAAACTTAAATGGCGGAAAAAAGAAAAATGGTGGAATGGTGGTAGGTAGAAAGGAGAGAGTAGGACGCAGGCAGAAGGACTGTGAAAGTCTCGTTGTTTTAACGTTGTACCGGTGCGCCGCAGGGTTACTAGTTGAACTACAAATCCGTGACTTACTGGAGACGATGGCGATGTACTTGCTGGTGTAGAGGATGGCGCGGTGCGTCAGCGGCAGGAAGCGCGGCGGCTCGTCCGCCTCGCCCGCCCAGCCGCGCGCCGGCACCACTGACGTCACGCGCGGCTTGCTGGGGTCCTCCACGCAGATGTGCGCTACAGACGAAATCATTATGTCACAAAATTGATTCGATGCACTTGATACATAAACGGTAAAGGGCAAATGAAGGAATATAGGCGAATTTTAGTCAGTAAAAGTCTGACACGCCGTCTTGCTCCACACTAAATAATAATAATGGGGAATGGCGCGCTGGTGGCTGCTCTGGACTCGCAGTTGTCAAGATATTTTGATGACTGCGAAGATCTCACCGATGCACACTCGATCATGTACTGGGCGGCCGTAGCGGTATGTCGTGTAGCTCACGTCAAATTCCCAAACAGTGACGTAGGTACACGACCAAAACCAGCTGTGCCGGCCTGGCAGTGCAGGATCGAGCGTTGTATCGGTGCGGCTAGAGCACTCATCGGCAAACTAATCTGCTTCAGGGAAGGCAACACTCGCCCAAGAGTGATGCGCTTTGTGAGACGGGCATTTTTGGGGACTGACATCAGCCCCCGAGACTATATCTCCCGATTCACAGAGCGCATCGACTTCCTGAAGCAGATGGTGTGTGCATGGGCAAACCGTATCCGCAGGTATAAGCGGCAGGTTGAGCGATACACACAGAATCGCACATTCCGGAGTAATGAAAGGTGCGTTTATAGAGCTTGGGAGCGACCGGACCAAGGTGTGCACGCGCGCCTCCCGGATGAGTTCATTTTGCGCAGCATCTGGTTGGTGCTTGTCAGCCACACCGAGGGTGACTGGATTCGGGGGGGGGGGGGGGGGGGTCGAGTGAGCTTGCGATCCAATACCACAAATGGGGGCAATCGACATCAGCCCCCAAGATGTAGCTCGTCTCCAGGGCCGGACGGGCTGCACAATTTCTGGATTAAGTGGTTTACAAGATCGCATGCTCGCTTGGCATATCAGTTTCAGTCTGCCTTAGAGTCAGGGTACAGTTCCTAACAACAGGAATAACCCACCTGCTCCATAAATCAGGTAGTACTGCGGAGCCTAAAAATTATAGACCAATCACATGTTTGCCGACGGTCTATAAAGTTTTTGCATCCATGCTGAGAAGTAAAATTAATAGCCATATTGATGAAAATTCGCTCATGTCGCCTTCTCAGAATGGATGTGGCAACGGGTCCCGCGGTACTAAGGAGCTGATCCTCATTGATATGTCTATTAGCCAGCAGGTTCGACGTTCCCAAAAAGATCTGTGGACATGTTGGATAGACTATAAAAAAGGCCTATGACTCTGTTCCTCATACATGGCTCATGAGGGTGCTGAATTGTATAAAATTGATACAACACTACGCATCTCCCTGATATCCAAGATGTCGAATTATCCAGAGGAATAGCGAACCTGTAAGGATCGAGCGAGGTATATTCCAGGGTGATAGTTTGAGTCCGCTTTGGTTTTGTCTAGCCTTGAATCCTCTAAGCACATTGCTGGAGAATTCAGGTCTAGGCTATCGGTTGACGAGAGGTGGTCAGGTTATATCCCACCTCCTTTACATGGATGATTTGAAGCTCTTTGCCCCCAACAATCTGCAACAGATAGAGCTACTGAAGGTAACTGAAACCTTCAGTAGTGCCATCAAGACGGGGTTTGGTGTGGACAAATGTGCAGTCATGCATGTAAAGCGACAACCGAAACCTATTAGTATTTGGGTATGTTGGAAGCTCTAGGCATCAGTATCACTGACATGAGGACGGGGTTTGGTGTGGACAATCGTTGAAGGAGCGTTTCTTTGGACGCCTGAAAAAGGTGTTCAATAGCCTTCTTTCAGGCGGAAACAAGGTGCGCGCTTCAAAGATTATGCCGTATTGATATGAGTATATCAATACGGCATAATCTTTGAAGCGCGAAAGAGTTTTCGGCGTACTCAAATGGACTCAAACAGAACTTGACCCCCTGGATAGGCGGGTCCGTACACTGCTGACTCCATACCGAATGCATCACCTACGATCGTCGGTGATGAGGCTGTATATCCCGCGGAAATGTGGGGGTCGAGGTTTTTTAAATGCTAAGACCCTACACAACCGCGAGGTATGCAGTTTCAGGGAATATTTCCTAGCTGCCGACGTGGGTATACATCGAGATGTAGTGGCAGTAGACAAGGGACTCACCCCGCTCTCCCTGACTAAGGCCGAGTTTCCACTGACGCGGAGCTGGGCGGAGAGGAGCTTAACGGTGCACAAATTGACCAATGACTATGCTTGAAATCTCCGCTCCGCTTGAATGGAAACAGTACGAGCGGGGTGGAGCAGAGCTGAGCGGATATTCATACAACGAGGCGGTCCAGTGCGGAGGACAGCGAGCATTGGGGTGCAGAGCGGAGAACAGCGGGGCGGTACGGAGCGGTACGGAGCGGGGCGGTGCGTGACTCGCGTGCAGTGTGTCAGTTGTCTTCGTTACGTCACTAAGTGCATACGTACCAAAATGGATGAGAAGTTCATTGAAACTGTTAGACAATTGAATCGAGAGATTGAGTGTAACTAAGTGCAAAAATGCGCGATTCCAAAAGTATGCTTCACTCCGCTCTGCTCCGCTCACTGACCACTCGCCGCTCTTCATTGCTCCTCTCCGCCCAGCTCCGCTCTTCTCCGCCCAGCTCCGCTTCAGTGGAAACACTGACCACTTTTCACCGCTCTTCTCCACTCCTCTCCGCCCAGCTCCGCGTCAGTGGAAACGCGGCCTAACGAGAACTGGCGCAAACCGATAGTGCTTGACACTAACGATCGCAGGGAAGTGAGGCAGAGCAAGGAGCTTCACGGACGCCTTTTCCGGGCCCTTCATGGGCCCGATGTAGACCAATAGGCGTCCCTAGCCTGGCTGCGTTTCAGTGACCTATTTAGGGAAACCGAAGGTTTTGTCTGTGCAGTTATGGACGGAGTTATCATGACGAATAACTGCCGGAGATTTATTGTGAAAGACGGCACGGTTGACATCCGGGAGAATCTATCCGTCACATTATCTCTGGTTGTTCTCGTATTGCTAATGGAGAGTACTTGCATAAGCACAACCTTGTAGCCAGGATTATCCGTCAGCAACTTGCTCTGAAATACTCTCTTGTGGAATTGGAAGTGCCATACTATAGCTATGAGCCCGACCCAGTTCTTGATAATGGTCATATAACTTTGTACTGGGATCGACCCATCATTACTGACAGGACTATTGTGGCCAATAAGCCTGATATAGTGGGGGTGGACCGAAGCGAGAGGCGTGCAATGATTGTTGACATATCCGTTCCGCATGACGAGGACCTCGTGAAAGCCGAGAAAGATAAACAAATCAAGTATATTGACTTGGCTTGCGAGGTTGTAGACATGTGGGAAGTGGATTCAGCGATCATTGTACCGATACTTGTTTTAGCCAATGGCTTAACAGCCAAGAGCCTAGACCAACACCTTAGGAGGCTCTCGTTAGGTGACTGGATCGAGGGCTTGATTCAGAAAGCAGTATTGCTGGACACGGCTCGTATAGTCAGGAGGTTCCTTTCTCTGGAGCCCTGACGGCCGGTGGCTTGGACCCTGTTCCCGATACCGGTGGGCTACTATTTTTTTTTAAATTAAATATTTAAAAATATAATTTATATGTGCGTATAGCTGAATAAACGAAATAATAATTATTTATTTGTTAAAAGAAAACTGTGATCCACATTATATGTTAGTATTCCTTATTACTATGTTAGTTCAGACGCTTAATAATATTACACTTTTTTTGTATTCTTCCCTTAAAATTAAATAATTATTTAAAGTCCATAAAGCGAGAAATTTCAATTAAAACTTCTTACCTCAAAGACACTGTTTTGCTACTTTGATATTAACCATTCTAGAATCTAGGTGAGTGCATACTTACCGATAGCATATCTCATTTCGGGCGAGCGTGCAATGTTGACAGTGGCGATGAGCAGCAGCAGAGCATTGTTGCCGCTCGCGCGCACGTCCAGTGCCATGATCTCCAGGCTGTTCAATTCACCTGCGGATTGGAAGGGAGTTATTTGCTATCCAGATTTTATATTTTTTGACGTTGTCATTTGCCGGCGCATCGCGATTAATTAATCGATAATTTTTCGGCAAATCCGAACGCGCCGTCGTGTTGGCATAGAGTGGCTTTCGGTTTTGCCAAACAAATTTAATAAGCTCGTCAATCGCATATGCGCGCGGTCTCTATGGATTATGGAAGTTGCCTAAGTTTCAGCACACACTGATATGCGACGCAACCCTTGTAGAGTTATGTCATGTTGCGAAGTGTCGCTACCAAACGCAGCCCGACGCTATTTATCGCGAAGAGCACGGACTTAGCGCACTTAAGGGTCAACTTCTCTCAGTGAAATATAGACCTAATTTCATAGTAAATAAAGTTTAGTATGGATCACCATGCGGCGCAAGATGTGCGCGCGCGTGTGCGTCGGTGAGCGCGCGACGTAGCGAATGCTCGTGCAGCTCGGCGCCCCGCCACAGCTGCAGCGCCGGCCCGCCCGACACCAGCGCGATCGTGCTCTCCGACTGCGAGCTGCCCGGTAACACCACCACGCCCACTAGCTTCTGCAACAACATTCAAATAAACTGATATGACATTCAACAAATGTCACATGTTCACGACTATATAGTCTCCCAACATGACGCGCAATGCTATTGAATTTTCCTACAACATGTTGTCATGTGAATGCGTCGTATAATGTTGGCGGGCAATTTACGTCACGTTGATTGTTCTATAACAAATGTACTTTTACATTTTATCCATTTTGTCTAATTTGTCTGAGGCTTTGATGTCATTTATTGTTTCGATTAATTTTCAAAAGTAATGCATACAAATTGTTTAACCTTTCAATTGTGATAATGACAGACACAATTGAAAGACAATAGGTGCGCGAACGCCGGCGTTCGCTTGGGGTTTAATGAATTAAAACGCGATTCAAGTTCAAAGATGTATTAGTTACGGATTCCTAACTAGATGGCGTTGACGTCAAATTAGAAGTCGCTATTAAGATTCTCTGCCTGGTCAGATTCTGTTATAAAGTTCAATATGAGAATAAAAATTAGTCCAGTATCTAGTACTATGTTGTTTCAATTTATACTCAACCTTACTTAGATACACATAAAGATCAAATTCATAGTACTGGCTGACCATCCGCCGCGTTCGGTACTCGACACAAATTAGTTATTGATGTTGTTGCAATTTACAGTATGAATTGCAACAACATTAATAACAATTTCACAGTAATATAATTATATCACAGTAATACCTAAACTGCAAATAACTTGAGTACTAAACAAAAGAGGATTATAGACATTAAATAGAGAGAAGCATAGAGAAGTTCTCACTGTGTCAGCATGTGCAGGCATGGATCCGAAGAACAGCAAGGAGACACGTCGCCCGATGCCGCCGAGCCAGCCACTGGGCGGCCGCAAAGTGCGGCACGTTACAGTCGCGCGACCATCTACAAACAACCACTCTATTGTACCACACTATACTACACTTGCTGTAAGTTTGTGCGGATGACAGCTGTTGTATTCATACAATGTGTTCTATCCTTTTCTTTCATCTTAAAGATGCCTATTTTCGTCTTGCTGTCATCCACCCATAGTATGTAAAAAAGACCTTAACACATTTATATTCGCCTCAAGGAGATGTCAGCAAGCCGTAGGGGCCCAGCGAGGCTGAAGCCTACTGGGGCCTTGGACCAGTTTCTGAAAGGAAGATCTGACTACGGTATGAGGGCTAAGAAGAAATGGGGTGGGTTTTTTAATCAGTAAAAGCCTAAGGTCGGGAGATGTTTCCGCAAGACACAGGTCCTCACCGGAAATGGCAAGTTCAGGAGGTTCCTGTTCCGGATTAAAGCGGAAGTGATGCCCGGGTGTTGCCACTGCGCGGAACGCCCAGAGGACACGGTGGAGTACACAGTCGAGGTGTGCCCTGAACGGGATGGGTTTTTTAGTCAGTAAGAGTCTGACACTATCTCCCGCTCCGCCTAAGAGTGGGGGTTAAAAAAAGGTCGGGAGATGTCATTGGATGATTTTTCCCCCCCGAAAAAGAAAAAACATTTATAAGTATTACAATCGCAATTTAGCTTCCAGATAATGTCAACAAATATGTGAAAAATATTATAGTACTACTTTTGCCTTCAAATCATTTACTATGCAACACCAAGGTTTTGTTTCACTGTGGGAAAATTCTGTAGTAGGGGCAGCTGACATGTCATTACAGTGCATGTTTGTGCATTAATTATGTAGCACTACTGCCTTCCAAGCACATTTATGATGTAAGAACAAAGGGTGCTGTGGGAAACAGTCAGTGTGTCATTGCATTGCAGTTGAATGCAGTAGTTGTCTTGAAATGTTATGTGTTAATGTAAGTGATTGAGGCCTGTTATTAAGTCAATACTGGACACATGTTATACTGATATAAGACTTATTACATACTCTGTGCTAATTACACAGTGAAGGTAACACTGAAAATCAAATAAATAAATCATGTGATAATAATCATTATCTACAAAAGTGCAATTTCAGCATTGTGTTTTGCATTTGGTATGTCTCAAACATTGGAAAGGTTTTTAGTTAATGCCTTAGTAAGCATGAGCTAGTGCCCTCAATATATTATAAATTTTTACAAATGTTGACTTACCAACAATGGTAGGGTTGAGCAATACAACAGTGCAAGTAGTGGTGGCCAGCACCAGTCCTTCCGGAGTATAGTCTCCAAGCTTCTCACACTCCTGGCCAGCCAGCTCGCACGAGACATCTATGTACACACCCTCCTGCCCAACGGATGGCCAGTAACGGACTGTGCCTTCAGGGGACACTCCTATGCAGGATGGCATCTGTACAAAATTCAGGGGTTACAAATTATTCTTTTTATGAACATATTACTTAGTCCATGAATAAACAATACAAAATATAATCAAAGTGATGGTGTAACTTATTATCTTACTTGAGCCCCTTCCATGTAGAATAGTACAACGAGATCAGCCTTATGTGCGAGATCAGTCTGGGGTAGTGAGAGCTCCCGAGCGATAGTGCTAGCAGGTGCAGCTGATGCAGTGCTGGATATGGTGGAGTTACGAGGCCAGGATATGATGCGTCGCCCTGATACCACCCAGCACCAACCACATGCAGACAGACGCACGCTAACCTCGCCACTGGCTGCAAGAAATGTACATTGATTGATTTGTAGTTGGATCGGAGTAGTTTTGGCAAGGTAAAAGGACTACAATATTGTTCTGATGACAGAGTAAATACTCTTGATAAATATTGTTATGTAGGATAGTTGTACTTACCAAATGTAAGGGCTTCAGTGACCATCACAGGGAGGGGCATTCCATAAGTTTCTATAGTGGTAACTGGAGTTTTGTACACAACATCACCAGTTTGCTCACCAGCAGACTGCATAAACTTGCTGTGGAAAACATCATAGTACATTGATTATATCCCCCACATTTTCTATTCAAACTAGACAGAATAGGTTAGGTACAGACCTTTGGTTCTTTTTAGCTGATGAGAGCCCAATAGGCCTTCGTCCTGTGATGGACTGCCTCACTCGAGGAGAGAAAGGACTTCTCATCGCACCTGTGCTACTATAGTCCATTTTTGTTAAAACTAAAAGATATTAAGATACGCAAAATAACCGAAACTGCACAAATTAATTCAAAACGTCAAACAAAAAGATCAATATAAAATTGCGTTCGAGTAGACGCATGGATGCATGTCATGTTGGGAAATGGACGAAATCTTTTTATGGTTTTTTGTTACGAACTAAAAGTATATTAACAATTTGATAACTAAAAATATGGATTTTTTATTCTTTCTTTGTGATTTCTTCGAAAAAAGTAAAACAAAATAATTATATTACAAATGTTGGATAGGAAAATTGTAAATTTCGATTAATGGAACGGAAAGCAGCAGTACCGCGAAGCCGCTGTTGACAGTTGACATAACTATCAAATAAAAATTGTAATTTCCAACGGCTCCCGCTTTACCAGATTTTCTGCAGTTTCTGTTATTTTTAATTTATTTTGATGAATAAGTGTGTGTTATCATAGATTCCTCGATGAATTAATCATCGTTAAGATGTATATAAAGTCGATACTGTTGGACGGTTTCAAATCATACGGGAATCGTGTGGAGATCACCGGGTTCGATCCGGAATTCAATGCCATCACCGGGCTGAATGGTACAGGGAAGTCGAACATATTGGATTCGATATGTTTTGTGTTAGGAATCACAAACTTATCAAACGTAAGTACACGCTTAATGCATTTATTTGTAAACAATGTGTGTTGGTTAACATTTTTCCCGCCAATGTTTTTCTTTGTGCTAATTTTATAGTTTTTGTAGACTTGTATTCATATTAGCCCCTTTAAAAACTTGTGTTAAAGTTAATTACGAAAATCTCGTTGTTTCCTTTATAAACAAGATAAACTAAATTGACAGTGTGTATCTTGGTTATCTGCCTTGTCCTATTTTTTTCCATATATAAATCATAGTCATACCACTATTAGCTGAACTGTTCAACAGTGAATACGCAATCACAATTAACAATGTTTTAGGTGCGTGCCGGTAGTTTGCAAGAGCTGATATACAAGCATGGCCAAGCGGGTATCACCAAGGCCACTGTGAGCATCACGTTTGACAACCGAGACAAGAGACAGTGCCCCATCGGCTATGAGAATCAAAATGAGATCACTGTTACGCGACAGGTATTTTCTTACAGCTTCTGTATGCTGGCTAGACTACATTATTTCTGATTATATTGGTTTTGGAACTTTAGATCATATCCATTGTAATGCACGCCCTGACTTAAAATACTACAAAGTATCACACTGGAACAACGTAGATAAAGGGGTAGGCTTATTGAGACTTATAAAATACTTACAGAATACTACGATATGCCCAGCCCTCAAGACCTTTACACACTGAATGCCAACAAACTTTTACGAGGACATTCCTTCAAGTTATGGAGAAATGCATCCAAAAAGAAGGCTTTGAAACAATTTCTACCTAACAGCATGGAACAGTCTCCCGGAAAGTGCTGTGAAAGCTCCCACATTGAACTGCTTTAAAAATCGGTTGGACAGACTAAACATCTCCAAACTATATGAAACACACGCATCGGCTAATAGCTGCTAGTGTGTCTTACTAAATACAAATTTTTAAAAAAGCTGCAAACTAAATAATAACTCCATTTAAAAAAAAAAAAACATTTTTACAACTCATCAGGTAGTAATGGGAGGCAAGAACAAGTACATGATCAACGGCATCAATGTACAGAACAAGAGAGTGGCCGACCTGTTCTGCTCCGTGCAGCTCAATGTGAACAACCCTCACTTCCTCATCATGCAGGGCCGGATCACCAAGGTCTTGAACATGAAACCGCCTGAGGTAAGTGTTCTGATTGGGTGAAGCTGCTACAGTGTTGTAAATGTTGCAGTTTTCTTAGCTTGCAATACTGAATTTTTGAGTTATGTGTATCAAACATGACAATGTTTGATACACATACACAATATGACAACTTCTTTTTTCTCTCCTGTTTCTTAATGGTTCTTGGAATTATCTTGTTTTTCATATTAAATTATATTTGATTGACTAAACTGTTGTTAATTAATCCATTTAGTCAGTGACCTGATAAATCAGCCTTTTGAACACCAACAAAATAATAATATAGTTGTGTCTTCCACAATCTGGACAGGTCCACTCAAATCTGTGTGGTTCTTTCTTCAAAAGACCATCTCAGACAAATCTGCATGGTTCTCATGTAATTTGACCATTACATTTTTACTGTATGGACTTTATAAGAGATATTGACCCCTGAGTTTGTTTTGGTGTTTCTTCTCAGGATAGCTAGCTAGGAAAAACTGGCCTTAACTAGGATAAACTGACAAAAAAAATTAATGTGTCAAAGTGCTTTTTAAACATATTTGTAAAACAAATATAATTTATCATTTAATCATTAATTTTGTCTGGCTGGACAAAATAGTGCTGTTATCAGAAGAAATTTAGCAAGTATCTGAAAGGCAATGATAAATGCTACAAGTGGTTTTGATTCAAGAAAATTATCAGTTATATTTAAATCACTTGATAAGATATTTAGATAACAGCAAATCACATATATATTTGTAATCAAACTATGATTTGTATAGATCTTATCAATGGTGGAAGAGGCTGCAGGCACCAGGATGTATGAAGTGAAAAAGCAGGCTGCTCAGAAAACTATTGAGAAGAAAGATGCCAAACTGAGGGAGCTTAATGATGTAAGTATTAACTAAACTAATTTAATTTGCATATGGCGTGTGCGTTATGACGTCGGACTTCGGTGTACCTATATAAATAAAGAAGGCATCAACAGGCATTGTCAATGTATCTGATGAATTTTTGAAGTATGGCCAGATCTGTATGTGTGGAGCGGGGAAAAGCGCGGATGTGTGATCACGCGCGATTTGCTTGGCCAGACTGGCAGCGCAGAGCGGAGAGCAGTGCGGGAGCAGGGACAGACTGGTCGCTCATCGCCCGCGCACTCACTGTGGTCACTTGTATGAACGAGCTGTTGAGTGAGAGTTTACAAGGGAGCGGTAAGCCACGTATTCACTGTGCAACAATTGTTTATAAAGTCTGTTTCAGAAACAAAATCTACGTGTTTCTGAAACAAATAATTTTGTTTCTGTAAACACTACGTGTTTATCGGTATGTTTCGGTGCTCCCCACTTGCGGCGGAGAACACAGAAATAAATCAGTTGCGCAACAGGTGCATGTGAGTGTGGACGCGTTAAAAATGAAGGCACCACATAACAACACTACTTCTTCGGGTGACATGACCTAAGTAACTGACTATGTGGACGGCAGAGTTTTGGAAACATTGTTTCTGGAAACATTTACGTGATGTTTCAGAAACTGTGTATTCGAAACATTGTTGCTCAGTGAATACGTGGCTTTAAACAACCCGCGCCGCTTCCAGTTTGGCCGAACATTTTCAGCATATATGACCAGATTAATATTTGTAAATTGAAAAGAACTATCTCTCATTGGGAGCTTGTTTTTAACACTATACACATGTACATGGATAGACTATGCTATGGTTTGATCTACTTTGTATGTTTCAGGTTGTTCGTGAAGACATTGCTCCAAGATTACAAAAGTTACAAGATGAAAGAGCTCAGTTTCAAGAGTACCAAAAAGTCGTGAGGGAGCTTGAGAATCTCACTAGATTACACATAGCTTATAAGTAAGTTGGACAGAGATAATGTTTGACAAAAAAGGCATTGCGTTATTATCGCAATGATGAATAAGGACAAAGTTCGAAGACACATAAACTTACTCAATTTTGTACTGACTATCCGAGGGTTGATCCCTCTAATTTTGGCATGCGTATCTCAGTCATAAACACAAAAAAAATTCAATTTTCCAAAATTTTAACAAGTATTAAGTACCAGAATTTACCTTTTGATGCTGATCTATTCCTTAAACGTGATGTGTGTATTTTTCTCTTAAATAGAATATTATACTTATTGTAAACCTCATGAAACCACAGGACAAGCATTTATAACTATTGTCATGGACGGTGTCATTACACTGGTGTTTACTTGTTTGTAGTAATCTGTGAATTAATAAAACGAAAACTTCACTGAATTCAGCTGCTTCTTATTCAAGAAAAAAATTATGGTTCCTAAAGGACTGGACATGAGAGCGTAGCTTCAGAAGATAGTTCCATTGAATCTGACTTTTAGATAAACTTAATAACTTATGTTTTTTTTTGCTTCAGGTATGTAACAGCAGAAGAAAATGCGAGAAATGCTGAGGCTAAAGTGACAGAGGTGACAGATCAAATAAGAAGGAAGAAAGACAAGATAAAGGACAATGACAGGGAAGTCAAAGAGTTTGACAAACAAATTGCTGAGATCAACAGAGCGTTGGACGAGGTGAGATTATTATTATTCTTATAATAAGATTGCTTTATTGTTGACAGCCTTATGCCCATCTTACATAAAGAAGTAAGTATATTATGAGAGATCTTTACTATGCAGCTATTCTTTTCGTTAAACGCTTCACAAAAACGGCGTCTTTACTACATTTACAGTCAATGGATAATACAAGCACTTGACCACTTTCGTGGTAGATTTTAGTCACTATGCTATGTGGCCGTAAGCGGCGCGGCCAGGACAGCCAGAAGTCAGATGCTCTAGTCTACTTTGGGGTTTGTGGTATTCGATTGCTATTAGTTACTTGTGACCTAGCCAAATTGCCATTGAAACGATCGATTTTCGCCTTGTGGCCTTAATCTTGCGGCTTTAGTATCCTTTGTAGATCTCACTCATATTTTAAACAATATTTAAAGTACTTGCTTACCGTTTGTAGCTCATTTTTCTGGTCGATGACCACCTCTAATTGTTTGGTAGGAGCGCGGTAACGTCCTGAAGGGTTTGGAGACGGAGCTTGCGGCGCTGGAGAGCACGGAGGCGTCGGCTGCGGCGGCGCACAAGGGCGCGCGCGACGCCGTGACGTCACACGACAAGCGCGCGCGCCTGCTGGAGCGGGCCCGCGCCGACGACGAGGCAGCGCTCGCCGCCAAGAGGCACGCCTTGGATCAGGTCAGGGCACATGAGCGCGCCAGCGGGGGGGACACTTGGAGGCTTAGACTGAAACATTACCATTACATTATTTAATTTTGTGTTTGACGTCAGGTTGAATCTACATTTGAGAACCTGCGTACGGCGAGCGAATCCAGCAACGCAGCGCTAGCTGAGGCGCAGCAGAGGTTCCTGGCGGTAAGCACTGGGCTGGAGGGAGCCTCAGAGTCCCTGCAAGACCAGCTCATGGGTGAGTTTTATGTAGCCCCTCGCGGTATGTCGCGCGCTATATTTGCAGTGACGATGTGAGGACTTCATGGTTTCGACACTCGTTCTGGTTTCTGAATAAAGAGTTTTAAATTGAATATTTGCTTACTGCCATACTCAACTTTGAGGTGAGACCTCAAAGTTAAGTTTGGCATTAAAGTAATCGTTGACACGTTCCTAACTGCATTTTTATTCAAAAACTGTCCCTCCGTAAAAATTGAAGTATTTACTCATGTAGCAACCGAGCAGAGAGCCCACCTGTGTCCCGGGTTACCTGCCAGCCGACATTGGATGTCATTACATTACATTTTTACCATTACCTGTATAGCTGCCAAACAAGAAGCATCGGAAGCTGCCACCCGCATCTCACAGAGCACTATGGAGAAGAAGCACGCTGAGAATAGACTGAAGGCGCTCGAGAGAGAGTTTAACAGACACAGCGCGCAGTACAACCGCGACCAGCAAGACATCGTGCGCGCGCAGACCGAACTAGACGCGCTTCAGGTCAGTAGCGGCAATAGGACTTGTAATTGGCTTTCTAGTGATTATGGATTCCTTTTTTTTTGTCTGGTTTTATTAGCTGTAAGTCCTCCATGTACTAAATAAATAAATAAATAGCTCTGTACTCCAATTTTTTTGAAAATAAAACTTGTTGAACTCGGTTCTGAATATGTTGATACCTCATACATCTTGCATACACTAGAGATGTAGTGGAGGTGGTTGTATCGGAACAAATCGAAATCGAATTTGTCAAATCAATCGGAACCTTTCGGAATCAGAGCCGAACCTTCGCAATATCTCTGGTATTGACTTTACAGGTAAGGTTTGTTTCAACAGCGTTTAAAGTGATTTTGCAATTTTAAAGATTATGTTTGCAGACGTTATCAATGTAGCAAATGAGAGATGGGCTTAAAATACTACTTCTCGCTCACTATGTCGCTTATTCTCACTTTTTGCATACGAGTGTTAAGATATTCCTTAAAAAGTGTTAAGAAGTTCTTATTCCCAAGCCGTCAAGCTTATCCAATAGTTTTATGTGAGAGACTGAGTAAAAGGCTTCTACCAGATCCAGAAACATGGTTAGACATCTCAATTTCGTGCCGATAAATTCGGTAAAGTCGTGTACAGCATCATCTATTGATTTACCTGTTCTGAAGTCATACTAAACCTCCATACATCAATTTTAGTAACATAAAATAAGAAACATCACGCTACGCTTAAAAACAGAGATCGTGACAGAGACGTGTGAAAAAGGCTGCCAGGTTAAAATAGGATTGGGCGGTTACGTCAGCCGCATGCACATTGATCGTTACTAATCGTTAGGCAAGAGTTGCAACAAAGTGGATTTCTGAGGACAGCCGACATCATCGAGGCCGACATATGAAAAGGTGGCTAGGAGACCTAGACACCTACCACAAGGGCTGGTTCGAAGGGGCTCGAAATAGCTGCCTGGAAAAAGTTGGGAGCAGGTCTTTGTCTAGCAATGGGATATGAGTAGTATAGGATAAAAAAACATAGTACGAAAATTTTATGAATACTTTAATCGCCAGTTTTGTGGACACATTTTTAAGAATGTTTCTAATACTTACATACAGATTGATTCGAACAATTTGTTATTTAACCCAGGGCTTGAAAACGTTACCAATACACATTAAAAATAACGTTAAGTAACGGTATTTCCATAGAGAAACTTGCATATCGGTATGATTTGGTAGCGTTACTTAGTAGCATAACATTATAAGAACGTTAAAAATTGCGTTAAAAATTAACGGTATTTTTAATGTTATTGTGAAAATAGCGGTAACAAGTAAACGGTATATTTTGGTTATTTTATGCGACGTTGCCGTTTTCTCTAAACCGGCGCGGCACGGCGGGTGGCGGCGGCGGTGCGCACCCCTCTGATGCGCTGTTGCCATTTCGTTTGTCGTCTTCTCAACTCTCATGGCAGTCAGACGCGCTTACAGAACGCGCTCGCGAATTATTACTTCAATTTAGATTATATACTACAGCTGATTTAGTTTTTGTTTTGAGTAACGATTACGAAATGTTCAACATGGGGTGTAAGAAAAGAAGGATTGTTCGTCAACTCGCTTAAGCGATTCGCGCGAGTCCGAGAGAGCTGGCACCTTCCGATTTCAACTACTTTTTCTGTAGTCATCTCGCTCAAACGTATAAAGTAGTCAAATAAGAACAGGTTTAAAACAATCACTATAAATAACTAGCTATTGCCCGTAGCTTTGATCACGCAGGCTATACCGGTTATCTACTTAGGTTTCAGGATATTACGTTAAAGGTGAGGAATGAGGCGAGTAGGATGCGGCAGGTGAGTACGGTGCACGGTACCCAAGTTACTTTAAAAACATTTTACGTTACTTTTGACTTTCTCATGTTACCTGCACCTGCATGGTCTTCACCGGACATGATAAGATCGGGAGGTTCATCATTTCAGCCGATACACGTCTATACTCGCTATATTGACCTATGCCCACTATTGGGCATAAGACTCCCCAAGTGTCGCCATTTAGGTGCTATAATGATTGATGCCCACTGTTTGACATAGCCCTCCCCTCGCGATAATGACCTATGCCCACTGTTGGACATAGGCCTCCTCAAACTATAAAGACCTATGCCCACTGTTGCACATAAGCACCCCCCAAGTGTCGCCATTCAGGTGCTACACTGTAATCGTAGATATTGTAAATTAAATTATTTTTCTCACAGTCAGTTAAATCTATTTCACTAGAATGACAATTTCTGATAGTGACTACAAAATGTTAACTGTTGCGATTGGACGAGAGCGACGGTAACAAAACTAACTCATAACGATAAAATTAACGATAGCGTAGTTGTTTAACGTTACACATGCTTAACGTTAAAATGTGCCAGATTTAACGTTAAATATGGTAACGTTATTTATTAGATAACGATATCTGCATCGAAAGGCGGTAACGATACCATTTTTTTAACGGTATTTCAAGCCCTGATTTAACCTTCTAAGTCGTTGTGTTTTTGGCACAAGTAAATTTCAATAACATAAAAGTGTTTACCGTATAGGCGGAGTTGTCCGGTATGAGCTTCAGCACAGAGCGGCAGACGGAGCTGAAGGAGAGCGTGCGCGCGCTGCAAGCATCTCTACGTGACAAGCGCGACCGCTGCGACGCGCTGGCGGCGCGCCTGCAGCGCTGCAACTTCCGTTACCAGCCGCCCGAGCCGGGCTTCGACAGCAACAGGGTGGCTGGTATGTAGCTTCAATGTCTTACAGCCCGAAGAAACAATACAAATCCGTAAATGTTTATTCACGATTAGTAGACGGCTTTTGACGTTGAAATAAACCATCCCCGCATTCTGAATGACGAACGTCACTGTTAGAGCGTCTACAAACTGCTGATGGATGCGCATATCGTTACTGGAATGATTGTTGGCGCACTAACATCGATATTATCGTGACTCAGGATGTGGAGCACAAAATACACAGTTACAGAGATATACTGTCACGAAAACTGTCACATGGCCACTTCACTTAGAAAAAAACAGGTGCTTTAAAATCTTATGTCATGCTCAATAAAATCAATATGATTACGCTATTTCAGCCTATATAAGTTCGTTTGCTGTTCAAATTTTTAATAATTTTAGGCCCAAACCCCTTACATTTTCTGAACGTCTTCTTTTTATTTATTTATTTATTATATTCTTTATTGTCTTCTTTTTATTCTATTATAAATTTCCAAGATTTTTGACTCGAAAGTTAATGTGAAATTTTGTGTCACGTAAACGCATCATAAAATTATTCATAAGCGACCTGCTACTCTGCTGCGGTAATAATAAAGTATGATTATTTTATGTTCGAAATCATAATAAATAATAATTTCTCATTTCACTCTTCTCACTATGTGCAGAGAGAGGTACACTCACATTTTGACTGAATAACACTCCTGTACCCAATCACGCAAAACCGTAATGTAGGCTGGAGTTTCTTATCCTTCAAATGTTCTAACGAAGATAGATGTTGTTTATACTACATCTTGTTCCAGGCACTATCTGCAGATTGTTCAACGTAGCCGATCCGGTGTACTGCACTGCTTTGGAGGTTGCTGCGGGAGGACGGGTACGTTACATCTCCAATAAGGGCAAAACTTTTAGTTTTAATTTTTTTTTAATAATAATATTTTTAGAAGTTGGTAATAATGGCGCAACCCTTGTTCCAATGAATTGGGTTTTTTAGGGCATTATTTCAATTCATCACGGACTGCCATAACATAAAAGTATTTGATGAGCCGCATTAAAGTTTTATTGTACTCACTCAGTTTGAGTATGGTATCCGCACTTAGTCCTATGTGGACTATTGTGCGTAGACCATGGCGGCCAAGTTTCAATGTACTTTAACAAGATTGTATTTTGTGGTCTAAGACAAGGTGTATTGGGCACGTTGTCTTCGGTAGAAGACCGTAGTGGTCAAAAATTAAACGAAATAATCTCTATTGAGATTCTTTTCTTGAGCACCAATGCTGAACAGTTGTGTTTTGCCAGCTCTACAACGTGGTGGTGGACACGGAGGTGACGAGCAAGCTGCTGCTGCAGCGCGGCCAGCTGCAGACGCGCACCACCATCGTGCCGCTCAACAAGATCAGCGGACACGTCATCGACCGGAACACCTTGCGCATCGCGCAGCAGATCGTGAGTTAATTACGAATATCTTTTTCTGCCATTTTCTTTTCTAATACTTGTGACAGATTTCAACACTTGATTTTTAATACACTTTTTCTAAGGAATAAATACTGCCCTTCGACAGTCTCAGTTGCGTCTCGGTGTAGGCTATCTTTAGTAAAAATGACTGTCACTCTTTCGGAGATATATCTCTATCTTAACAGTTTATTTGAATGCAAGTCATGTGATGTCAGGGCGGCGGTCCGGAGAACGTGCAGCTGGCGCTGGACCTAGTGTCGTACGAGAGCCACCTGGCGCCCGCCATGAAGTGGGTGTTCGGCGGCGTGCTGGTGTGCCGCGACCTGGACGTGGCCAAGCGCGTGACCTTCCACCCGCAGGTGCGCCGCAAGAGCGTCACGCTCGACGGCGACGTCTTCGACCCCTCCGGCACGCTCTCCGGCGGTGCCCGCATACAGGTCAGCCCACTAAAAATTGCTATACTTGAAGGTCTACAAAATTTAATTAATTATTAACTATTTACATTTTTTTTGACAGGCCTGTTGGTCTAGTGGTTATTAACCCTGACTGCTAAGCCGGAGGTCGTGGGTTCGATTCTCACCCAGGACAAATGTTTGTGTGATGAACACGATCATTTGTTCTGTGTCTGGGTGTAATTTAACTATAATATGTATGTATTTAGAAATTATAAGTATGTTTATCAGTTGTCTAGTACTCATAACACAAGCTCTGCTTAGCTTGGGACTAGACAGCGTTGTGTGATAGTTGTGAAATATGATTATTATTATATTAGGCACCACCCCACTTGATAGTTTATTTAGGTACATACGGGTGTTAGCGTAAGCGCGTGTAGATTGCTTCCACATAACAATGCCCAAGAGTGAGGAATCGAAGATATACGTATATCAATAAATGATGGCTCGGTTGGCGCGCTGGTTTATGTATAATGGTATAATTATAATGGATATTTGTGTGTTCCGGTTTTGGGTGTTTTGTGCATATGGGATTACTTGTTTGTGACCACACCCACTTTACGGGAGTAAAAAACATGGAGGAAGGTTTTTGATATCGGAATATGAGTTATGAAATTGAAATGGAGTTGGACAGGACACATGCAGGGATAACTTGTTCAAAGCACCGAGTGGTGCACAAGCACCTGATGCTGATCTGGATACAAGGTGGGCCGTTATAGTTGCCAGCGCGGGGCGGCCTTGGATGAGGGCACAAGGACGTAGGGATTGGTATAATAAGAGAAAGACCCGGCAAATCGAATTGTGAGTGATGATATTGATGACTTAAAATTTAATAATGTTATAATTATTGTGATTTCCTATTGTACTCTATAGCTTTTTACTACAGATAGAAGGTACCTGTAGGGGCCAGTTGTGTTTAAGTCTCATGTTAACTGGTGAGCTTATTATTATCAATACAAGTCCAAACTTCACTCAGTAGTAATTAAAATCACAAAAATTCAAAATCAAACGAAAATTAATAAAATTGCAAAAATAATTGATGTATCTATTGTTCCAGGGAGGCTCGATGCTAGTCCAGCTAAAGGAACTGAAGGAGCTGGAGCAGGAGCTCAAGACGGCGAAGGCGCAGCTGTCGCGGTACACTGCCGAGCTGCAGTCCATGCAGCATGCTGGCGAGAAGTACACTTCCTTGCAGCAAAGGTCATTTCACAGCAGTATTTATTATTTTCAAGATATTCGTTGATTTGATGGGTGATTTTCGTATTTTAAGTAATTTTTATATTATTTAAAACACTTTTAACTTTCGAAAACTTTAATTTATGTATTGTATGTATTAAAGTTTCAATTATTATATATATATGTATTATATAAGTTAATTTAGATATGGAATATAGTATACACTGTGTCAACATCTCTCATCCAATTCTTCTGTCGCAGGTCTGCTGGAAGAAATTTCATTTGAAATAAGCAGTACCTTTGTACTTTTTATCTGTATTTGTCCATTTCATTTTTAAGTGTTTGTGTGTACATAAATGAATAAATAAATAAATTTTGATGAATGTCGACGGTTGAGATTGCCATTTGTATTTAAACGGTTTTTAAGTGTGGTATGTGGCTTTTTAGTATAAAAACTGATTGGATTCGTAATTGTGGTAAAAAAATAATTGAAATCGATGTTAATTCAGGATCTTGAAATTGGAAGTAAGGTCTTGTTATAGTACAAGGGAATGAATGTGAAAACTGTAAATGAGTTGTTATGTTAATGATTGTAAAAGCTGCGGCGAGCGCGGCCTGGGTGCGCGCACCGCCCCCGCCGCCCCGCGCCGCCCCCGCCGCCCCGCACCGCCCCCGCGCCGCCGGCAGCGCACGCTCGCCCCCGGCGCCGGCGCGCGCCCCTTTTTAGATTAGCACCCTTAACAGACTCCTAGCTTTTAAACACGCGTGCGGGGACCCAACCGTCATAACATAACACGGTGCAGAGACGCCTCCCAACCATGATCTCTGAAAATTATCTATTTAGCGATCTAAACTAATCCCTTAAAAAAATATCATTAACCACATGGCACAATGTTATAGCTCCATCCCTCTTTCTTCGCTCACAAATCTGACATACATCACCATCTATGGCTGCATCTAAATAGCATTCTTGTTATGTTAAAATAATTGTTGCTAGTTCAAATAGAAACTTGTAATTTAACTAAACTATCACATATATATTTTAAACTATAACATAATTATACACCTTAACACTTCTACAAATTCATCAATTTAAAATAATATGTTCACTTTCATTACTACAAACCCTAATTTAATAAATATCAATTAAACCAACTCACTGTTTCTTAATATACAAATCTCTTATTGTAAACTAAAACAGAATTCATTTTTAAACTTATTCTGTAATCCTATATCATACAACAAAACAATGTCGATATGCTTCTTAAATTTCTACAACCTTTTTAACTGTATCTTACTTAAATAAATAAACTACTATTACATCATTAAACTGGAAGTGTAATTCTTAAATCTTAACTAACCTGGCTCTCATGAAAGTTGCCTAAATGTTATTGAACTAACTAGTTTCATTTTACGCCACGACGCAAACGATACTCTTTCTGCAAAAACTAGTACTTATTCTCAAAATCTTTTAAAAATGAATTGACTTCATTGAACGTTTTCATTTATTTAGAAATACATATTTACAATATTCTCCCAGGCCAGACCCAATTCGATATTGTAGTTTCCTTATGCCTTTAATTGTGTCCGTCAGGTACGAGATAATGTCTCACGAGCTGGACGTAGTGAAGGCGCGCCTGGCCACCACGTCGCACGCGCAGACGTACGCCGAGATCGAGGGCCTGAGGGCACAGGTATGCACTTACTAGAATATTGCTTCGATCACCTGTGATTAGGCCTTTACGGGACTTCAAATAAAAGGTGGGCTGTGAGCCGAGTGAGGGCCGCCGCGTGAGCTGCGAAGCTTGTTCCCCGCCTCCCGCGCGCTCCTTCCTGTGCCCATCCGTAGTGCTGTGCCGACAACGTGTAATTGCATTGATTACGAAATTTAGGGAACGAGAGCTTACGAAGAGAGTGCGTCGCATCAGTAGAATATATATCTATCATAACTCATTTATCATATTTAAATGGATACTTTCAGAAATTACCTTATACTGTCATCTATAATACAACATTTTTACCTTTATGTATATTACTAGTTATCATTAACAAATAGTGCAAAAATAAACAATTTACATAAAATAGTCTACTTGACGGATAAAAGTAGTTTTTTTTATCCCATTTTTGACATTTACCTACAACATATTTTTTTTTTATGTGGAAATCGTTAATCCCACGCACGCGGGTGGCGGGTGTGTGGTGGAAACTGAAGCGAGAGGGAATGCCAGCCTCGGAATTTGCTGACTAAATCAGACCACTGTTCTTTTAGTTGCTATTTGGATTCCAGTACACTGGAAGATGTTTCAAACAATCCCGCAGCCCTGACAGGCACCAGACCTAGTACGCCCTGTCCATTTTGATGACATTTCTTTGAAGTGCTCATCGGACACAACACCCTATCGATTCAAGCTTAATCCTTACCGGACGGCAAATTACCCGTTGCTCACCGTCCACAAGCCTATATTGTTTGCACTACAATGATTTTATTGTAATGTAGGTAGCAGAGCTGACCGAAGCAGTAGAGCGGGACAAGCTGACGCAGCAACAGACTGCAGCACGCGCACGCGAGTTGGAGGACAAGGTGCGCGACATCAAAGGGCACAGGGAGAGGTCAGACATACAACATACTAAGCCATATTCTATACTCCTACCTATTCATGTGTATACGAGGTCAACAACAGAGCTGTACAGGTTGCCAAATAATGCTTGAAAAAAAAAGTTGTTTAGGATACAAAAAAATAATAATATCATTTATTTTCTCGCACAATGGTTTGTTGCACTTAACAGTTGCGAACTACATAATTATATGAATTAGCATTGTGAGAGCTGGTGCCTGTTGTAGGTTTCGAAGAAACCTGTGCTACAGGTCACCAGGACCCACGTTACGGCCTCACAGAAGTTTATTGGCAGATAACATGAACTTCACTGAACAAACGCAAAAATAAAATATAAAAGTTAGTTAAAAATAATTAAACAATAATAAAGAAAAAATAATAAAATGTAATGTATCAAGTCTTAAAATACAGACGAATCTTACTGCTTTTGTAAGAATGTACTCAGAACATTTTCATTAAATTTTGTGTAATAAAACAATTGCATCAAAATTACCATTCCTAACAGGGAGTTTAAAAAAGCCGAAGAAGCTCTAAAAAAGGCTAAGAAAGAAGCAGAACTGCACGGAGCGTCGTGGAAGCAGCGCGAGCAGGAGCTGGAGACGCTGAAGCTGGAGGTGGCGGAGCTGCAGCAGGCCGTCGCCACCAGCGCGCAGCAGCTGCGGGCCGGGGCCAGCGCGGCGGGGGAGCTGCGCCACAAGCTGGATACTGCGAGCCAAGAACACGCCGCCGCTACCGTGAGTCGAGATCTTGCACTAACTGGTGAAGCTGGAGGTGGCGGAGCTGCAGCAGGCCGTCGCCACCAGCGCGCAGCAGCTGCGGGCCGGGGCCAGCGCGGCGGGGGAGCTGCGCCACAAGCTGGATACTGCGAGCCAAGAACACGCCGCCGCTACCGTGAGTCGAGATCTTGCACTAACTGGTGAAGCTGGAGGTGGCGGAGCTGCAGCAGGCCGTCGCCACCAGCGCGCAGCAGCTGCGGGCCGGGGCCAGCGCGGCGGGGGAGCTGCGCCACAAGCTGGATACTGCGAGCCAAGAACACGCCGCCGCTACCGTGAGTCGAGATCTTGCACTAACTGGTGAAGCTGGAGGTGGCGGAGCTGCAGCAGGCCGTCGCCACCAGCGCGCAGCAGCTGCGGGCCGGGGCCAGCGCGGCGGGGGAGCTGCGCCACAAGCTGGATACTGCGAGCCAAGAACACGCCGCCGCTACCGTGAGTCGAGATCTTGCACTAACTGGTGAAGCTGGAGGTGGCGGAGCTGCAGCAGGCCGTCGCCACCAGCGCGCAGCAGCTGCGGGCCGGGGCCAGCGCGGCGGGGGAGCTGCGCCACAAGCTGGATACTGCGAGCCAAGAACACGCCGCCGCTACCGTGAGTCGAGATCTTGCACTAACTGGTGAAGCTGGAGGTGGCGGAGCTGCAGCAGGCCGTCGCCACCAGCGCGCAGCAGCTGCGGGCCGGGGCCAGCGCGGCGGGGGAGCTGCGCCACAAGCTGGATACTGCGAGCCAAGAACACGCCGCCGCTACCGTGAGTCGAGATCTTGCACTAACTGGTGAAGCTGGAGGTGGCGGAGCTGCAGCAGGCCGTCGCCACCAGCGCGCAGCAGCTGCGGGCCGGGGCCAGCGCGGCGGGGGAGCTGCGCCACAAGCTGGATACTGCGAGCCAAGAACACGCCGCCGCTACCGTGAGTCGAGATCTTGCACTAACTGGTGAAGCTGGAGGTGGCGGAGCTGCAGCAGGCCGTCGCCACCAGCGCGCAGCAGCTGCGGGCCGGGGCCAGCGCGGCGGGGGAGCTGCGCCACAAGCTGGATACTGCGAGCCAAGAACACGCCGCCGCTACCGTGAGTCGAGATCTTGCACTAACTGGTGAAGCTGGAGGTGGCGGAGCTGCAGCAGGCCGTCGCCACCAGCGCGCAGCAGCTGCGGGCCGGGGCCAGCGCGGCGGGGGAGCTGCGCCACAAGCTGGATACTGCGAGCCAAGAACACGCCGCCGCTACCGTGAGTCGAGATCTTGCACTAACTGGTGAAGCTGGAGGTGGCGGAGCTGCAGCAGGCCGTCGCCACCAGCGCGCAGCAGCTGCGGGCCGGGGCCAGCGCGGCGGGGGAGCTGCGCCACAAGCTGGATACTGCGAGCCAAGAACACGCCGCCGCTACCGTGAGTCGAGATCTTGCACTAACTGGTGAAGCTGGAGGTGGCGGAGCTGCAGCAGGCCGTCGCCACCAGCGCGCAGCAGCTGCGGGCCGGGGCCAGCGCGGCGGGGGAGCTGCGCCACAAGCTGGATACTGCGAGCCAAGAACACGCCGCCGCTACCGTGAGTCGAGATCTTGCACTAACTGGTGAAGCTGGAGGTGGCGGAGCTGCAGCAGGCCGTCGCCACCAGCGCGCAGCAGCTGCGGGCCGGGGCCAGCGCGGCGGGGGAGCTGCGCCACAAGCTGGATACTGCGAGCCAAGAACACGCCGCCGCTACCGTGAGTCGAGATCTTGCACTAACTGGTGAAGCTGGAGGTGGCGGAGCTGCAGCAGGCCGTCGCCACCAGCGCGCAGCAGCTGCGGGCCGGGGCCAGCGCGGCGGGGGAGCTGCGCCACAAGCTGGATACTGCGAGCCAAGAACACGCCGCCGCTACCGTGAGTCGAGATCTTGCACTAACTGGTGAAGCTGGAGGTGGCGGAGCTGCAGCAGGCCGTCGCCACCAGCGCGCAGCAGCTGCGGGCCGGGGCCAGCGCGGCGGGGGAGCTGCGCCACAAGCTGGATACTGCGAGCCAAGAACACGCCGCCGCTACCGTGAGTCGAGATCTTGCACTAACTGGTGAAGCTGGAGGTGGCGGAGCTGCAGCAGGCCGTCGCCACCAGCGCGCAGCAGCTGCGGGCCGGGGCCAGCGCGGCGGGGGAGCTGCGCCACAAGCTGGATACTGCGAGCCAAGAACACGCCGCCGCTACCGTGAGTCGAGATCTTGCACTAACTGGTGAAGCTGGAGGTGGCGGAGCTGCAGCAGGCCGTCGCCACCAGCGCGCAGCAGCTGCGGGCCGGGGCCAGCGCGGCGGGGGAGCTGCGCCACAAGCTGGATACTGCGAGCCAAGAACACGCCGCCGCTACCGTGAGTCGAGATCTTGCACTAACTGGTGAAGCTGGAGGTGGCGGAGCTGCAGCAGGCCGTCGCCACCAGCGCGCAGCAGCTGCGGGCCGGGGCCAGCGCGGCGGGGGAGCTGCGCCACAAGCTGGATACTGCGAGCCAAGAACACGCCGCCGCTACCGTGAGTCGAGATCTTGCACTAACTGGTGAAGCTGGAGGTGGCGGAGCTGCAGCAGGCCGTCGCCACCAGCGCGCAGCAGCTGCGGGCCGGGGCCAGCGCGGCGGGGGAGCTGCGCCACAAGCTGGATACTGCGAGCCAAGAACACGCCGCCGCTACCGTGAGTCGAGATCTTGCACTAACTGGTGAAGCTGGAGGTGGCGGAGCTGCAGCAGGCCGTCGCCACCAGCGCGCAGCAGCTGCGGGCCGGGGCCAGCGCGGCGGGGGAGCTGCGCCACAAGCTGGATACTGCGAGCCAAGAACACGCCGCCGCTACCGTGAGTCGAGATCTTGCACTAACTGGTGAAGCTGGAGGTGGCGGAGCTGCAGCAGGCCGTCGCCACCAGCGCGCAGCAGCTGCGGGCCGGGGCCAGCGCGGCGGGGGAGCTGCGCCACAAGCTGGATACTGCGAGCCAAGAACACGCCGCCGCTACCGTGAGTCGAGATCTTGCACTAACTGGTGAAGCTGGAGGTGGCGGAGCTGCAGCAGGCCGTCGCCACCAGCGCGCAGCAGCTGCGGGCCGGGGCCAGCGCGGCGGGGGAGCTGCGCCACAAGCTGGATACTGCGAGCCAAGAACACGCCGCCGCTACCGTGAGTCGAGATCTTGCACTAACTGGTGAAGCTGGAGGTGGCGGAGCTGCAGCAGGCCGTCGCCACCAGCGCGCAGCAGCTGCGGGCCGGGGCCAGCGCGGCGGGGGAGCTGCGCCACAAGCTGGATACTGCGAGCCAAGAACACGCCGCCGCTACCGTGAGTCGAGATCTTGCACTAACTGGTGAAGCTGGAGGTGGCGGAGCTGCAGCAGGCCGTCGCCACCAGCGCGCAGCAGCTGCGGGCCGGGGCCAGCGCGGCGGGGGAGCTGCGCCACAAGCTGGATACTGCGAGCCAAGAACACGCCGCCGCTACCGTGAGTCGAGATCTTGCACTAACTGGTGAAGCTGGAGGTGGCGGAGCTGCAGCAGGCCGTCGCCACCAGCGCGCAGCAGCTGCGGGCCGGGGCCAGCGCGGCGGGGGAGCTGCGCCACAAGCTGGATACTGCGAGCCAAGAACACGCCGCCGCTACCGTGAGTCGAGATCTTGCACTAACTGGTGAAGCTGGAGGTGGCGGAGCTGCAGCAGGCCGTCGCCACCAGCGCGCAGCAGCTGCGGGCCGGGGCCAGCGCGGCGGGGGAGCTGCGCCACAAGCTGGATACTGCGAGCCAAGAACACGCCGCCGCTACCGTGAGTCGAGATCTTGCACTAACTGGTGAAGCTGGAGGTGGCGGAGCTGCAGCAGGCCGTCGCCACCAGCGCGCAGCAGCTGCGGGCCGGGGCCAGCGCGGCGGGGGAGCTGCGCCACAAGCTGGATACTGCGAGCCAAGAACACGCCGCCGCTACCGTGAGTCGAGATCTTGCACTAACTGGTGAAGCTGGAGGTGGCGGAGCTGCAGCAGGCCGTCGCCACCAGCGCGCAGCAGCTGCGGGCCGGGGCCAGCGCGGCGGGGGAGCTGCGCCACAAGCTGGATACTGCGAGCCAAGAACACGCCGCCGCTACCGTGAGTCGAGATCTTGCACTAACTGGTGAAGCTGGAGGTGGCGGAGCTGCAGCAGGCCGTCGCCACCAGCGCGCAGCAGCTGCGGGCCGGGGCCAGCGCGGCGGGGGAGCTGCGCCACAAGCTGGATACTGCGAGCCAAGAACACGCCGCCGCTACCGTGAGTCGAGATCTTGCACTAACTGGTGAAGCTGGAGGTGGCGGAGCTGCAGCAGGCCGTCGCCACCAGCGCGCAGCAGCTGCGGGCCGGGGCCAGCGCGGCGGGGGAGCTGCGCCACAAGCTGGATACTGCGAGCCAAGAACACGCCGCCGCTACCGTGAGTCGAGATCTTGCACTAACTGGTGAAGCTGGAGGTGGCGGAGCTGCAGCAGGCCGTCGCCACCAGCGCGCAGCAGCTGCGGGCCGGGGCCAGCGCGGCGGGGGAGCTGCGCCACAAGCTGGATACTGCGAGCCAAGAACACGCCGCCGCTACCGTGAGTCGAGATCTTGCACTAACTGGTGAAGCTGGAGGTGGCGGAGCTGCAGCAGGCCGTCGCCACCAGCGCGCAGCAGCTGCGGGCCGGGGCCAGCGCGGCGGGGGAGCTGCGCCACAAGCTGGATACTGCGAGCCAAGAACACGCCGCCGCTACCGTGAGTCGAGATCTTGCACTAACTGGTGAAGCTGGAGGTGGCGGAGCTGCAGCAGGCCGTCGCCACCAGCGCGCAGCAGCTGCGGGCCGGGGCCAGCGCGGCGGGGGAGCTGCGCCACAAGCTGGATACTGCGAGCCAAGAACACGCCGCCGCTACCGTGAGTCGAGATCTTGCACTAACTGGTGAAGCTGGAGGTGGCGGAGCTGCAGCAGGCCGTCGCCACCAGCGCGCAGCAGCTGCGGGCCGTCATTACAATAGAAAAAAATTATGACGTCATTACAATAGAAAAAAAAGGTGGAGCAAAAAACCCTATAGTGGATACTATAGCGTTTTTTGCGCTACCTGCAAAATTAATTAAAACTAGGAAAAAATCTTCCTAAACTATTTTCTCATTTGTTTATTTCATACAATGTTTAAACAGGAAGCCGTTAAAGAGATGCAGAGCCGCATCAGGCGTCAGAAGGCAGAGATAGCGAGCCGTAGCTCGGAGATCGCCGCCGTCGCGCAGCAGAAGGAACAGCTGCGCAAGCTCAGCGGCGACCTGCAGCTGCAGATCAAGGAGCTCGAGTACTCCATCAAGGAGCTGCAGACCGAGGCCACCAACCTACAGACCAGGGTAGGGTAGGGGAGACGGGGGGACATTTAGGCCATTCCGCAAAGAATCTGCCACTAACATCAATTGTTTTCTTAATAGATCAAATCCTTGGAAGACGAGAACCCCTGGATAGCTGCAGAGCGCGAGTATTTCGGCTGTCCAGGCGGCATGTACGACTTCCGACACGCCAACGTGGCCGAAGCCAGGGTGGCCCAGCTCACGGAGAGGAAGGACAAGCTGGCGCGAGGACTCAACGCGCGGGCACACACGCTGCTCGGCAAGGAGGAGGAATCGGTATGAACACAACGTAGCCGGAGCCAGGGTGGTCCAGCTCGAGGAGAGAAAGGACAAGCTGGCGCGAGGACTCAACGCGCGGGCACACACGCTGCTCGGCAAGGAGGAGGAACAGGTATGAACACAACGTGGCCGGAGCCAGGGTGGTCCAGTTCGAGGAGAGGAAGGACAAGCTGGCGCGAGGACTCAACGCGAAACTCAGCAGAGGAATAAGTAATGCGATGCGGACATCACAGATATCAGCGATATTTATGTCGCAACTTGTATGAAATTGGCCTTGAACGCATCGTGGCAATGATTCTTCTACTTTTCAATTATTGAGTAGAAAACGATACGCCCATAATTATGTTGCCAAATATTTTAGAATTTTAAAAGTGTACTAGTCTTGTGAGTTAGACTGTTTTACTTGTTTGGACGCAGCGACGGGCACATCGTCTGGACGAGGTAAGAAAGCTAGAGGCAAGTTTATAAGCAACAGTACGCAAGGGTTTTTGCCTTAAAATATGTGACCTCGCACACGGTGGAATGGTCACGGTAACGAAAACTTGGATACAGTACTTACATGATTACAAAAATCGTTCGTTAGTTCTTTAAATTAGACAGGAAAGGGCAGATATCTATATGAAAACTGAAATAACGTATGTTATTGTAAACTAGCTTTTACCCGCAGCTTCGCCGTCGTTCTTAAAATGTATCCTATTGCATAGACGACTTTATATATAAAATTCCCACTGCTGGGAAGCTGGCTTCTTCTCTAGAAGAGGGAATGGACCGTAATTTTCCACTCAGGCCCAGTGCGGGTTGGTGGATGTCACAAGTTTTCGAATATTTGGTTCTAGGACATGCAGGTTTCTTCACGATGTTTTCCATCTCCGTTTTGAGAGCAGTGGTGATGAAATAAACAAAGTAATGCGCCTGGCTGGCTTTGAACCCGCGACCTGCAACTCGTAAGTCGGGGCCGTTACTACTCGGTCACCACTGCTCTCGTGTATAGCTTATATCACTCAGAAAAAAACCGCTTTCTATCGTAAAATTTTATCAATCGGAACAGTATTTTCAGAGATTACCTTCAACAAACAAAAAAAACCTCTTTGTAACATTAGTGTAAATATCTCAGATTTTTGCCGCTAACTTACGGTTATGTTATATCTTTATTTATTTATTTATTTCAAGTATCAAAGACTCATTTCAGTTACAAAATCATACGTATACACAGGTATTACAAAATTACATAAAATTGAAAGGTCAATAACAAAATTAAATTAATTTAAATTGCATTAGATTATTTTATCATTTATATTGCATTATCGTTATTTTGCATTGATCCGATGATTAATCATTAAATTAAATTAAATGAATAGTGACAAAACAATAAACAATACTAACTAAACAACTTCGAAACTTTCAATGTATTGCATGTTTACAGTAGAGTTTAGACATTGACGTTACAATATTGTGGCTTGTGATTTAACAAAAAGCCCAGTCGGCTGCATAATTTTATTTATATACTTTATATATATACTTTATTGCATACATGCATGCAAGATTATAATTTTGCAACTTGAAACCTTAAAATAAAAACATACGATTGGCGGCCTTATCGCTTCGGCGATATCTTCCAGGCAACCTGGAATACACAGAAATTGCCTGGACACGACATGGGGTTGCACTGAGTGCAAATATAAAAGTATACAAAACCTGATAAGCACACCGCACTATGGGTCTATTTTGGTATGGTCTTAGTACCTACATGTGTTATTATTTTTATTTTTTTCTTTTGTTGTTGTATATGTTATGTATGTTGTGCTTAGTTTTTATTTAATTTGTGTGCATTAAGTGTTTTAGTGCATGTTTTGTGCTGTAGCCAATAAATGATTTATCTATCTATCTATCTGATAGGTACTTAATATTAAAATAGATCCACATACACAATAACATACAGTGTTATTTGTTAAACACTAACAACCTTACAGGCCTCTATTACTAACATCATAAGCAACAACTTTTGTTCTGTGATTTTTTACAAAACGTAATTTATTTACCAAAAACAGACCTTTAAGATTTAATTGTTCTGCCTAACACATTTCAACTCTGTATGGTGCGACGCAAGCGCATCAAGCACCCCCACCACCCGATCCCAGCTCCCCTTTCCTATTATACTATAGCGTGCTTCGCATAGACTTCGTAATATGTAGAACTTTCAATTTGAATATTTTCATTTTTGTACGGAAATATGATAACTTTTTAAAAGTTATAGAACAGAAGTGGTTGGTTATGATGCTGGTGACATAGTGGTGAGAGGTTTACTTTACAATTAACCCTGTATAAGGAAGAACATAAGTATTGAGACAAACACATGAACTTTATAGAAAACGTTACCTTATGTTACAGTACCAGGAACTGATGCGCAAGAAGAGAATCGTAGAGGCCGACAGAGCGAAGCTGGTGCAAGTGATAGCCGAGCTCGACGAGAAGAAGAAAAAGACGCTGATCCAGGCGTGCGAGCAAGTCAACCGGGACTTTGGCTCCATCTTCTCCACGCTGCTGCCCGGCGCGCAGGCCAAGCTCAAGCCGCTGGACGGCATGACCGTGCTGGATGGACTCGAGGTCGGTGTTACAGTTACAGTTGTAATAGCCAATAACTGTAATAGGGGCCAATAACAAAAGCGTTGCCTCTACGTGCTACACAATAAGCAGGCGTAATGGACGGAACAACGTTATTATTATTAGAGAAGCCTGTCTCAGCAGTTTGCCTTTTGTAGGCTGACTAGATCACCATCAGCTTACTGTTAACCATAGATCTCTCTAATAGCACGTCACTTGTCTCGATGGTAGGCAGTTGTCATCCAGCCACTCTTAAAGATTATAAAAATAAAAATGTTTATTTGACACAATTTACATATTGTGGTTAAAGAGTCACATTTAACAAGTACAATGATTGTCACATCGTTTAGCCTGAGAGTATTTAATTTCACCTTGTTCGATTCTCAGTCTCCACTGAAGAGCACGTCCACCAAAATAGTCGTCGGTTCAATAACTAATATAATAATAATAATAATTTATTTATTTAACAGGTATCTTGGCCTATAGAACCTACGAACTAAGTAGTTAGTAAATGAGGCTTAGGACTATGTTAGTAATACTTTTCACTTCGTGTTGTTTTGTGGCACCTGCCCACGCCATTCCGATAGTTTGGCCATTGCCATTTCAGTCAGCTTATTCTGTGAGGTATCTATGTCAATTCCTATTTTTTTTGTCAGTTTACCTCGTTAGAGATTCGTCAAAACGGGAGCTCGGGGTGTTGCAGTTCATTTTTAAATAGATGTTAGATTTAATATTACTTCAAACCTTTTTGTCCAGGTCAAAGTAGGCTTCAACGACACATGGAAAGAGTCGCTGGGTGAGCTGTCGGGTGGACAGCGGTCGCTAGTGGCCCTGTCCCTCGTGCTGGCCATGCTGCTATTCAAGCCGGCGCCGCTGTACATCCTGGACGAGGTGGACGCGGCGCTGGACCTCAGCCACACGCAGAACATCGGACAGATGCTCAAGGAGCACTTCCGACACTCGCAGGTAACACTCGGACTGACTTAGTGCCACTGTCTAAGAACTACGATGAATCCGATTTGAGTTTATACGACAGACCGAAACCCTACTCGGAGGATCCTCGCTTCTCAACGGAGGTTTGCGAGACTACACTTTGTTTCGCTTACCTCCAAAATGTCTATAATACTCTCGGAGCGACTTAGAGATAAAATCTAGACTTCTAGCATCTATTGAGAAATTATTTCTATCAGATCTAAGAATCGAACCTTCAGCCACACATGTCAATTAGAGATTTGCAAATTCAGCATGTTTTCGTTTCAATTACAGTAAATTAAAATATAGTACAATGATCCTTTAAAAAAGAAGTGAACCTTAAAGTTATATCATCAATTTTTTTTATTATGTTACCGATGTCTGTATTAACTGTAGAATGTTTCCTTGCAGTTCATAATAGTGTCGCTAAAAGACGGCATGTTCAACAACGCCAACGTGTTGTTCCGCACGCGCTTCGTGGACGGCATGTCGTCCGTGCAGCGCACCGTCAACTCGCGCCGCTGAGCCGCGACACTGCCGCCACGTGTTGCCGCCACACTACCTCCACGTGTGGCCGCCACACGGACACACGGCCTGTACATGTAGCAGCAGTTGCTTGAGACGGTATTGAGCGACAACACGAGCCAGGCGTGGTTGTGACAATACCTGTGACTGTTTAATTAACGCGCCCACGAATATTAGCGCTAGCGTCGTTTGACGTTCTCGGTCCGTCTCCGTACTCCAGCATATCGAAACAAAACGAACTTGTTGTACATATGTAGATAGGGGCAAGAAGAGAAAGGATCTGACAAGAAATGTTTATAGACAAAGATGCGAGATGAGAAACGGTATGTTCGGTATATTTTTAGCTTACGGTGGTGCTTAAAAAGGTGCCATTATGTACTGAGTCCGTTTCGCTATAATAAAACACGTAGTACTTAAGTTTTATTATAATACTTACGTGTTTTGTGTTAGCGAATAAGGGTTAGCTCACACCGCTGAGATATTAATACAATTACAACTTAATTTACTATGTTATAAAGTACACATTACCATGAACAAATTCGAATATGTAAATTATTGGCGTTTTTGAGCATCGTTGCGTCGCACCTCGCTGTGAGCTAACGCTAAAGGCTCAGTACTTGACAACTTTGTTGCTTGTTAAGATACAAAGAGGAAAACTCTGTAAAATATTGTCAATGGTCTAAAGAGTTGATTATGAACAGGAGTGAGTGCCAAAGGCTGGTATTGTTTATGCTTAGTTAATAGTATTAGTGGTATTTCTTAAACGGATCTCACATGTGTTCAGTTGCATGTGTACAACGAGTGCTTAGGTGTTACAAAGACAAAACTTGGTAGGTATATGTCAAAGATTTAATTTATAGATTTACTTTAACGGGTCAAAATGTAGTTGTAATTTCTATTTCGTTTAAAATAATATCACAAACTATTTTATATAGCGCGTTCTTTTTCTTTGTATGAGTGGGTGTAGCATTGTGATGTGTTGATAAGAAGGTCATAAGTGCGATTGTTTTTCTGACCCTACACGATGTGTAAGCTTACTCTCTTCAGTGTTAACGCTGTAATAGTATCGTACTTCAATCCTACACAAACAGTTTGAAATGACAGTGGTGCCACTTAGTAAATACTGCATGTTTTTAATTAGAGGCAAGAAGTGATCTCAATATTATTTAGAATGAACACACTTCACCAAGTTGGTAGCCTTGTACTGTAGCTTGATTCACGTAAAATCAAACAAGCCAAATATCGTTGAAGTTTTATAGTCGTTCGATCGAAGTCCTATCCAAAAGCGATATTCACGTGTTCCTTAATCGGGATTGGATAGAAAGACGACTCAACTGGCTCGAAACTAAACGATCTATCGACGACTTATTTCCAGTTACATTAATAATTATTCTACCAGGATAATGTAACACAGATTCTTTTTTTTAAAATCGACTCTTCGACTAAACGACTTTAAAATCGGTGTCGTTCAAACTCGATTGATGGATGTGAATACGGAAATGGTCTAAAAGACTAAATCGCTACGATATCGTTACGGATATGATTACGTGAATCGGGCTACAGGTCTTCTTCCTTTAACAACCTTCGGGATCCGTACTGTATTATAAACTATTGTTCTTATTGTGTCCTAGTGTGAGACCTGATGAAATAATCTGAACCCCACGGGGCCACAAACCGCGGGAGCACAAGCAGGCCGGGCTTGCATCAATGTTGCGACGCATCAATTAAACATTTTAGTGCTTAAGCTGTAAGTTGAGCGAGTTGATAATATAATATTTTGAATAAAACAAAATTGTTATTATGTGTTGAAAGAAAAACACACAACGTCGATTAGAAGATGATTTGTGAACGTACCTGATCGCATCCATTTTATCTGAATGTTGGTACTTTACCTTGCTCGTCACCGCATAGGGGCCAATCAACGTGAAGAATTTTTGTTCCGTTATGTAGGTAGCCCTTCAGATGTGTCATAGAGTCTTCACCAGGAAGATATTCCTTCGACGTTGTGTGTTTTTCTTTCAACACATAATAACAATTTTGTTTTATTCAAAATATTATATTATGTGTCTACTTAAAAACACACAACGTCGATTAGAAGACTTGTTTGGTATCTGCTGGTGACGAAACACAAACGCTATGTGAAAGAAATAATGTTTATTAGAAAAGAAAACTTAAGAAAACATAAACATCAACTTCTTATAAAATAATTCAAGGAACTTTGTTTAATCAGTCTTGTACTTAACTAAGGTAACTTATTATAACAAATTTTTATCAAAACAATAATATTTCAAAATAACATATCAATGAGACCTTCTTTTGATTATGTTCTAATGAAAAAATTCAACACATAATTGACTTATAAGCTATGCCTTTAATTAGGTTTAAAATTATCAAAAAGTAATTGAGATCTATAGGGTCTTTGAATTTCTTTACAATAATATTTTGTAAAAGTCTGTTCACTTTTCCAGTTTCCCCGATTCAGTATTTCATCTATTGGATGGTTGTCTGCCCAGCTAGCTGAAGCTACTGCGGATCTGAACGATCCTGGGGCAGCTGCCACACCAGCATCCTTTAAAACAGTTTTAATCCAACTACCAATTACTGTTCGGGATGCAGGGCGTGGATTACCAATTATTGTAGTAAATAAGTGGTCTAAACCCTTTTCTTGGTGCCTCCTTTCTTCTGAAAGAGCAATTAGGTGATTGATCCACCAAACAGGGCACACCTGTTGATTTGGATGTTTTAATAAAAGCCATCCTGACTGCCTATGTCCACCCGAGTCTGTCTTAGAGCCAAATACTGGCCAGAGAAGTATTCTATCCTCTAAAATATTTATGTGGGGTTCTGATATTCTGAGAAGTGTCAAATCATGAACTCGTCTGCCAGATGCTAACAAAAGAATTGTTGCTGTTCGTCGGGAGGCTTCAAAAAGTGTGTCTCTTTCTGTGGGTTTAGTTAGCCAGTTGAAAACGATTTGTGCATCCCATATTGGAGGTTTCAACTTTGCTGGCTGTGCTATAGCTATAGCTTTAAGTATCAATTTCATAAGAGATTGATCTTGTTCCTTTTCAATTTTACAGAAAGAAAATATTGCAGATTTGTGGACTAGAATAGTACTGTAGGCCAGTTTTTCTTGTAAGTGAAGGTAAGCAAGGAATCTAGCTATCTGTTGAATCTGAGGTTTTTCACTATTGTACTCATTCTCATCACACCATTTGCACTATCTCCTGATGGCTGGGTAATATGTGTCCATTGTTGATTGTCTCCAGCTGGTATTCAGCAACTGTTTCTCAACAAACAAATCAATGGCTGGTCAGACAGACCAGCCATTGATTTGTTCTCCCCACCTCCAACTAACCAGGCCTGAAGAATTAGTTGGTCGACATGGGTTGGAGGTAATCCTGTTGCCATGTCCACTAGACTCTCCGAGAGTCTTTCTATTATGATTGGTGGTTCTAGTGCTCGTGACATTAGATCCGCTAACCAAAAGGTTTTTTCCCAAAGTGGAGCTATTATAATATACAGTCCCTTGGCTCGGTTTAGGTGTGCTAAAACTCGAGGAATTAGATTGGGGGGTGGAAATATCCATCCTAGACGAACGTTCCACTCCTGGCTGAAGGCATTTGAGAATAGTGCTAACCGATCTCTGCAGTCTAATGAGACGTAGCTGTTGACCACGGTTGATTCTGCAGACGCGAACAGGTCGACGTCTGGAGTGCCCCAACGATGGAATAATCGGTTTGTTGCAGTGGGTAACAGGTGCCACTCGGAAAGCCGCTGTCCTCTTGAGAGACGATCGGCGGTGCAGTTGTACCTTCCCGGAAAGTAATGGGCTGAGAGGACTATGTTCCTTCTGTCTGTCAGCCTCAACAACTTGCGTGTAAGATTGAGCAGATTCAATGACTGAGTTCCCCCCTCGTTCCTTATGTATGACACTAGGGTCCGATTGTCTGATTGGACTAGGATGTGAGCATTCTGCAGATCCTGTGATCATTCTGCAGATCCTGTGATCGATTTCGAATCGACACATATACTGCGAGCAGCTCTTTCCAATTCGAGTGCCATTTCATCTGCTCTTTCGTCCAACTTCCCGACATTAGAGTTTCGTTCAACTATGCTCCCCAACCCGCATCCGCTGCGTCGGTTGTTAGGAAGTGAGTATACGGCTGTTGGTGTAGGACAGCTTTGGACTGAATTGCCTGACTCCACCATCTGAGACCGTTGATCACCAGTGGTGGGAGATGGCGACAAATTCTGTAATTTCGTCTGAACCGGTTTAGGAATATTTGAAAATAACGATAGTGTATTCGTCCCTTTGGAATTACAAAATTTGCGAAATTTAATTGGCCTAGCAACTTTTCTGATTGCTTCAGAGTGCATTTTCGCCTGTTTATTACTCTTAACAATGAGCTTTTTATTTTTCTTACTTTCTCCTGAGAAAGTGAGATCTGGTTTGCTTGGGTGTTCCAAGTTATACCCAGGTATTCCAGCTCTTGAACTGGTTTCAATATTGATTTTGGGTAATTGATTTGCCATCCTAATGATTCTAAGAGTTTCACGACTTCTGCAGTCTGTGTTATTAACTTGTTTTGGTCCTGGTGAACACATAGGAAATCGTCTAAATATACCAGAACTCTGTACCCTTTGGCTCGAAGGACCTCTGCAATCCAATTCGTCAGAGCCGCAAAAGTTCGAGGAGCAGACGCCAGGCCAAAAGGTAGGGATGACATTTGTAGTAATTCTCCCTGGTAACACATTCGTAGGTAGCAACGGTGGGACTCTGCAATTGGCACATGGAAGTAAGCATTTGATATATCTATCTTGACCATCCAGTCTTGGGCTTGTAGGAACTCCGGTACTGACGCATGGGATATCAGTCGAAAATGACTGGTGTGAACAAACCTGTTCAGCCCCCGTAAGTCGAAAACTGGTCGGAGGTCACCGCTGTTCTTGGGAACTAAAAACATTTTTGACAGAAAACTTGGGCTGGCTTTTACCGGTCTTTCTAATACTTGCTGTTCCTTCAAGACTTCTATTATTTGTGTCATTTCTGGTGTTACTTTGGTTGTATATGCTTTTAGGATATCCTGTGAAGGAAAAGTCAAAGGGGGCTTGTTTATGAAGGGGATCCGAGCCCCCAAAACAATTTTTTTGATAAAAGAATTGACTCCCAGAGCTTCCCATTTTGGCAAAAATTGCCTGAGATGACCCCCCTTGAACATCATGTGATGGTCATTTCTTATCTTTGGGACGAAAGGAATTATTCTTATTGAACTTGGTTTTGTTGTCTTTCTTGAAGTTTTGAAAATTTCTATTTTTTGAGTTTCGCAAGGCCGAGCTATGATTCCCATAAGCTGGTTGAGTAGAGGTGGAAGGGATAGGGTCACGCTCCTGTAAACGTTTTTTAACCGGTTTGGTTTCCTTAAGGTACGATGGCAAGTTTAGCCAATTATTGGTTCCTCCTAAAGACGTTATTAGTGGTGTTAATTTAGAAGCATCAAAAAGGTGATCAGCACTTGGGGGTACCTGCTTTAGAGTAGCTTGCAGGTTTTTGTTAGGTATTTCAGATATAAGACGGTCCCGCCTCACTTCAATACACTCTGCTCGTTTTCCACATACTACCTGTAGTATTTGGTCAGTTTTTTTAAAATTCCTAGACTCTGGCCCAAAAAGGGTTAGGATCTTATTAAATAAATTGGGTGGTGTTAACTCGCTTGGCGAGTTATTAGCCCAATTTACCAATTCCTGAAGATTGTCCTTAACAATCTCTTTATGTTCTAAAAGACCATTAGTTAAGGTTGCCAACACTCTCTCGGTTGTCAAGAGATAGTCTTTGCCTTTGTTGAGGTGGCACAATTCGTCATTCACCTTCAACTCGGTGAAACCAGGCTTGGCTAACAAAGATTGGAGTACTTTGGAATATTTCACTTCCTTCCACTGATCGGATTCGAAGTGCTGAAGTTTTACAAGAGCGTCCACCCGGTCTCGAGGGGCGCTTTGGACAAATTTTGCTGAATCCGTTACGGTCTGATGATCGCCCAGGTCTAATTTGCCCTGTTCCGCACAGGGGTTCATTAAAAACTCCGCCGTGGAGTGAGACGATAAGTCGTGGTCGTGGGACGTTGCCGGTATGTTATGTCCCATGGAAGGAACATAGTGCTGTAGGTAATTGGAGATCTTACTAACCTGATCAATAAGGGCGTCGATTCTGGGGTCGGAAGTCTGCTGCCGCCGCCGCCTTACCCTTTTGTTAGGAGGACGGTAGGACTCCGGCTCCAATTCCGACTCCGAGTTTTCAGAAGAAGAAGAGTCGCTGCTTCGCTTCTCTCCGCGAGAGCTCAGCGCAACGCTTTCCTCTTTATCACTCATTATTTTATGCACTGTAGCACTATTAAAAAGGTTTTTATGCACTGTAGCACTAATAAAAGAGATTTTATTCACTTGTGAAAAGTTTTTAACAGTTTTCTTTTACGAAATCACAAACGCTATGACACATCTGAAGGGCTACCTACATAACGGAACAAAAATTCTTCACGTTGATTGGCCCCTATGCGGTGACGAGCAAGGTAAAGTACCAACATTCAGATAAAATGGATGCGATCAGGTACGTTCACAAATCATCTTCTAATCGACGTTGTGTGTTTTTAAGTAGACACATAATACACTATTATATTTACTTTCGGCAGAGCCATGATGTTGCGATGAAATTGTCTATTGTTGTCTCATGTCGGTCATGTCAGTTTAAGCACGAGTATAAACCAACGCATAGTGATGCGAACTTATGTACATATCTTGCTTTGTACATAGGCTAGCTAACACTTTTGTGAACAAACGAATTATGTCGAAATGTTATCTACCCAAAATTCGATATTCTTGATACGTGACTAACAGTTTACATTAAATTCTATTTTCGAAGAATATGTTAAGTTTGAAAAAAATATTTCGATGTAATTTTTAAGTGTAGCAAAACAAGTCAGCCAAGACTGATCGTGTTGTTACTAGACTTAATAAAGTTGAGAAATGTAAAATTAGTTAGGACGTATGTTAATAATTGAAGAGTAATAAAAGTTCTTAGGTGTATACTCTTGTTTTATTTTAAGATCCGTTAGACCACAAACATGATGTTAGCGATTGCGCAATAATAATAGTCGAGAGCACTGAATAAAACGAAATAAATAGTTTGTTTTCTATATATTTAGTTATTTGGTTTTTTACTTTAACAAAAATGGCTATCCTCTAAAGTCTAATTACATTAGAAAGAGTAACAACTCCAGGCATACTGACACGTTCATCTTCTAGACATTCGTCCACGTAGACTTCACAGTCAGGCTGATTGTCCAAAATAGTTGAGTGTAACGTTTACGAAGAACAGGAGACTGGGCTCGCACAACAGTGTGCCGCGCAAGCATACCACGAGCTGTCTCCTGATGCGGCTATATTATGCTGGGGCACAAAGTTGATAGTCCAAGAGCCCAGGGCCGCCAGACGTCACGTATTTTCTCACGAAGAATATGTGGACGATTGAGTACTGTTAGTATGTACTAAGAACGCATGCCTACCTGCTAGCTTGCTTAGACGGCCAATTTTCAGGTATCAGGTAATCAAGGTACATAAAAACAGTACTTCACGTAAATTTTCCAAGCTGATTTTTACGTATATTTTAGGCATTATCTTTAAAACCAAGTCGCCAATACTCTCAGATATATTCCGTGGGCCGTATTGCTTTACAGACGCTTTAAAGCTTCCAAAATAAAGACATAGACTAGGTACACGTAAATTCTCATACTTGATTTTTATAAATGTTCACCAGACAACTTATTCAAAACCTTTTACAAGAAGACAGACCGATCCAAGGGAAATTTAGCTTTATACTATAACGAAAGTATATTTGGAGGTAGGCGGAACAGAGAGTAAAGTCCCGCAAACCTCCCATGAAAAGGGAGGATCCTCGGATGATTTCAAGCTGTTCTTTATGACCTATAATAACATATATGTAGCAACATCTATGGCGTCACATTAAACTAATCCTACATCGCGGAATCTAAGTTCTCGGCACGATTAGAAAATCGTGCCGAGAACTTGGATGACGAGACTTCTAAGGCTATCTCGTATAAAATATAAAAAAATAAGCTTACTTTAACGCCTGCCTAACCTAACTGCCTGTTATCTGCCCAAGTAATCACAACCCAAACTCCATAGTCGCTGGTAGTTGTACATGCACAGAAAAAGTTTCATAAAATAACGAAGGTCTGGCCGTCGTGGGCTCTTGCTCTTGAGATTATGCTTTCACCGGATTCACGAGGGCAAAGTCGCGCGAAGAAGCTAGCATTCCAATAATATTTGGACGAGTATAAACGAATAACAATACATATTCCAGACGATAGATAATGTTTTCGATACTTGCTATAGTAATAAACTATCTTAAGATGAATATTAATCACAATCAAAATAATATACAAAACAACAAAAACTAGAAATACATTTTCATCAGGGTGGAGAAACTGATATTGCGACGGAATTTTCCAGAGCCGTAGAAAAGGGTGTGTGTTATGGAACTGAATGCTGCAGTTACCCACGTGTAGATATCAAACGACTGTTTTCAATACACTTGCGAAGAAAAAGTTAAACGGGGACTGCCCACCGACTCCTGTAACGATGCATGTCATACGTTTGCCGAGGGCGAGCTCTAGCACTTTTTCCCACTAGTGTGAAAAACAGTAAATTGCATGCCTATAAGCAGTATCAATGCCTATAAGCAGTGTTTAATGGTAGGGACCGGTTTCCAAGTAAGTGAAAATATTTTATTTGCCAACTTTTATTTTCTGCTGAAAAAGCAGCAAGTTTATGGGTCATAAAGCCGCGGACAGAATCACGGGCTAAAAGTTATTCAAAACAACAAAGTACCATAACATAACACGCCGAAAAGTATCATAATCCATTTAGTGTACGTACGCGACAGTTATTTAGTGCGTCCTAATGATCAGTTAATAGCCTGCACGGTCACACGCCCGCTGTATCCCGCGTGCCATCTGCGCGAGCCCACAGCCCTTACTCCGCGGATATTTACGACTAGGACACAGTTAGCTGCGTCGTTTGGCTTAGTATCGCTGTAAATACAACTGTATAATATGGAAATAAAGATTTAATTATAATCTCCGAGATGAAGAGGATTTGTTCTAGAGGTTCTATCTTTTTGTCTCCAGCTATGTGGTAGGAAGACTTGCGGGCCTATACTTGGTCGGGAAGGTGTGAATATTCCGCTGTCCTAGTCAAAGGTATTTGAAGAATACCGAGTAAAGTGGGGTAACTTTTTTGGCCCTGGGTTTATTTGGGACATAATCTCACTTTCTTTTTATGGTGGGAAAATCATCTAATGACAATCCCTGCTCTTGGGCGGAGCGGGAGATGGTGTCAGACTCTTACTGACTAAAAACCATAGAAATATAAAACTAAAAACCCTCCTAGTTCCTTCCTGCCTTCATACCGGGACTGAGCTTCTTTCGAAACTAACCCTGGCCCCAGTAGGCTTCGACCCAGCTGGGCCCCTGTTGTTGCTGACAACTCCTTGAGGCGCGTGGGAACAGTACGCGCCGTCCACGTCTTGGGTTCGGTCCGGGCAGGTACCGGACAGTCGGACAGTAAGCTACCCATTGCTCGCCGTCCGCAAGCCCGCGTCTACTGCACAAGCCTGCGTCTACGGGGACATAATCCCACTTCCCACCACTGTCGGGCCTACCCGCCTTGCGGCATACGGATTCATTGGAGACACTCCCGGTAATTGTGTGACTGCGTAACTACTTATGTCTACAGCTTGCTCTACCGGAACGTGCTTTGTAAACTCCATACATTATTTTCCTGTCCCTGTCTCTACTTTTCACTTCTCTCCATTCTGGGGCGTGCAGGCGTGCTACACCACATAAAGTGACTGAGCGCACGAGCAGCACTAGCGGCTTGCCAGCAACTAAAAGCTGAAAGCTACCTGTCCTAGATTTCACTAGAACTGCTGTTCCTAACTGTCCTAATCGTTTCCTAATAGGGTTTTTACTGCAGTTCTAACGAATGCCTTTCTTTTGCTGTGCCACTTGTGAGTAAATTAAAACTTAGATAGTTCTGGTAGTTTGTACAGTTTAGGTATGGCAGAGTTACGGCCAATAATAGATGACAAGCTAGACGTGAATGATAAAACTGGAGCATTCGGGCATGATTCTCCTATTACATGTGAACTGACCAGTCTGTAAGATACAGACTTCCAACTTAATAGATTCAAAGTCATATTCCACTTGATTTTTTTTTCTCTCGTGGGGCTTGGGGATATTTGTGCCTATGCCAATCATAGCCATGTCGTGATCAGTTACCGCTGAGGGGCATACAGTTTGGGACAAGTTCACAAACTGTGTTTACTGTGTCAAAGTTATATAAGTACTTATGGGCCAAATTACCAAACCCCATATTACGATAGGTTCCTATCTATCGTGTCGTTTTGTGTCTGTGACAGTTTGACGAACCGCACCCTGTGCGTTTTAGTTGGAATGGAAAACATTCATGACTATTTTACGCACGAAATAAAAATTAAAAGTTATGTCCTCCCACCTGGTGCATTCCGCATCACGGCTTTTCCACTAGTAGACTCTAGAGTGTCTTACAATGTCAGAAATGGGATATTAAAGTAAATTGATATAGGTAAGTACTTGCTGCTACAAAATGCGATGTGATCCGATTGTGAAAAATAAAGGGAAATGTAACAAATAAAAATTTACAGTTCAATAACGTGTACTCGTATCTACATTCAGGTGAACTCGAGTGAAGAGTGTTGAACACGACTGCGACTGTTGAATATGAAAGTAATGCGCTTATCATATTCCACGAAGTTCATAGAAGCGCGAGCCACGCTGCGACGTAAATACTTTACGCTGATATTATGTAAAACATCGCGAACATCCACCGGTTGACGTTATAGAGAGGTGCCCGGAGAATACCGACGTAATAAGAACAACTCCAAGTGTAGGTACTAGCATTCATCGTCGAGCAAACATTCTAAGTATTACGTGCACTACAAACATTCGTCATAGGTCGGCCACACCTCGCGGGAAATAAAACTTTTACTAGGTATACGAAGCGGCTTTAATAGTTACAATTGATCGTGTGCCGAGGACGCGAGACGCGACCGGTCGTTTCAGTTATTAAGATGGTATTTTATATTTCTTTGGCAGAGCAATAAAGTTGCTTCACTGAACATTAGCGCTGCAAGAATTCATAGCGGGGCTGAGTCTAGCGGAATAACAGCTCCAATCTCCAAGTTAAACGTTTATTCAAGAGATACTTTTATGTCCCGTGGGTTCGCCGATTCTGAACTCCGCAGATGAATACTTATGAAGCTTGTCGCAGATTCACAGCGTTGCGTTGTCTGCGGTGCGGTGCCCGCCTTGAATTTCAAAAACTTCTGATTAGTGTTGTAAACAAAGTACATCTGGAGTTCACAATTTACCTACTGATACCGATGAGCTTAAATTAATTTGGGACTAGATATTGTTTGCACAATACTCGCTACTTATATATCGCTTTCATTTATGTGGGGAAAAGGTAACAGCTTTCAGCAAAAGGTATGAGCTACAAGTTTGGGTTTAATTAGCTGTGAGGTCTCGGTGGAGCTCTAACACGACTGCAGCGCTATTAAGGAATCGGTTCGTATCGATTTAAATTGCCTCATCTCTACTTAAATTATGATGATACTACCTTCAGCCAGCTCAGCTGAGGCTTGGGAATAATTTCTTATATTCAAATAGCTAATTAGCTCTAGCGGAGTAGGTATTCATAGACACTGTAGTATGTAACCCTAAAAACAGGACAAATATTAGATATAAAATGTTGGATAAAAAAGAAACAGGGATCCTTTACTTTTCCTATTTTTTTGGACAATCGTCGAGAATCTATAAACGAGCTGGACTGTACTTACTGGGCTAAACAAAAACATTAACCCCACATCAGCAATTTCGTCAGATCTTTGACTTGTGAAGGGTAGAGACGTGTTGCTGCGTGGTCGGTACACGACAAGAATATCTTCAAGTGATCGCAAGTAGTGAGTAGGATAGGACAGGAGTGCAGAGTGAGCAGTCGGCCCGCCCGAATCTTTGGCGTAATAAAAATTCGACAAATGCTCCGCGACCTAATGAAATTTATTGCTGGGTCTTATTAGGGGCACCGCGCACTGTGGCTATGTGCTTTATAAGCTTATGATATCATCTCCCCTTGTACCTAATATGTATCCTTTGCGTAAGTTACTTAATTAGTTGAGAGAATTTTAGCATTAAATAGCTGCCTAACCATAGATGTAGGTATTAAGTTATCAATAAACTGTTGACTGTCGAAAGACAAAGTCAACATAGATATTAGATTATTTTTTCTCGTAACACCACACATCCGTCTCAATCTCAACATTCTCATCTACGCTACATGCAATCTTTTTTCATCCGTCTTTTTCACAGCCCAAAATTCTGAACCGTATCGTATCATATATTATGTGTAATATGCTAACCCAAGAAAGACACCACACTATTACAAAAAAAGTCTTTTTAAAAATCGTCGGCGTTGGTCTCTGTGTCTGTACGAGGCGCGCCTTCCCGCGACGCTAAGTTTGATTGATGCGGCCTTGTCCCCGCACTATCTACGCCTGATGACCGCTCCAGACACTTTTTATGATTTACGTTAGTATAATTTTGGCTGGAGTATTATGGAGCGTGATTTATTGCACTGACGATTGCCTGCGGGTTTGCGCGGTAAATTGAATAAGTTGGTGAGAATAAAGAGTTTATTTACTGGGTGTAGGACAGTGGGTGTCAAGTTTTTGGTTTGTTGCCAGTATTTAGGTTCCAGTTTTTAACCGACTTTCAAAAAACGAGGAGGTTTTCAAGTTGTCTGAATGTTTTTTATTTTTAACCGACTTCTAAAAAAAGGTGGAGGTTTTTTAATTCGGATGTTGGTATTTTTTTTTTTATGTATGTTCACGCATATTTTTTTTTGTTGGAAAGGGTATACTTCCCAAATGGTCCCATAGCCACCAAGTTGGGATCTGATTATGGAATCTTGGTGAAATCAAGGGAACTCCTCAAATATTATAGTTTTAATTGGTATTTTCATCAAAAACTTAAGCATTTAGGAACTGGTGAAGAAGATCAGACATGGCCAACGTAAGTTCATATTCACACAGATTTCACAATGAACATAGTTATGCGACAATTAATTGTAATTAGACAAATTAATGGTTCTGAATATGTACATATGTTGAAAATAATATCATCGAAGTGACCTGATGATGGAGCCGGAAGATAGGCACCGGAACTCCGTAAATAATCAATATATCTTAGCCGTGTTTGGGCTTATTAGAATTGTCATGAGATGCACTTTGGCTATTAAGGTACTATCGAACTGATCTGATCATGATGATGATAAAGCTAGAAGATAGGCACTGGAACTCTGTAATTAATCAATATTTCCTTCCCGTGTTCGAGCTTATTAGAATTGTCATGAGATGCACTTTGGCTATAAGGTACCTACTGTCGAACTGATTTGATGATGATGATGGAGCCGGAAGGTAGACACAGGAACTTCATAATAAAACAATATATCCTAGCAGGGTTTGAGTTAATTGGAATTGTTAAGAGAAAAAGGTAGTCTGACTGTTGTAAGTGTATTGCAACTAAAAAGTGTGAAATAAAAAACTTTTAGCAAAAAAAAAAACCGACTTCACAAAAAAAAACACTAAAACCATCAAAATAATTTTAATTTCGGAAGTCGGTGTTATTATTTTGATGGTTTTAGTATTTTTTTTTTTTAGTGAAGTCAGTTATTTGCTTTTGTAAAAAGTTTTTTTATATTTTTTAGTATCTTCGCTAAATATGTGCAGCGATATCTTCGCCACGGTGAATCGATGTTGAGATTCTTTTTTTGTTCCAAACAGTATATCTGCTGAAGAACTTTGGAGTTAGACGTAGGTATTCCACCGTTCAATAAATGAGCAAATATTTCAAGATTGCTGCTATCGCATGTTTGTTACCATTTCAAAACGTAACATCTCAACAGTACGCTCTGAAGGGGATATTTCCCAAATTCTTCCATTTTGAAATATAATAAATCCACCTAGCTGTAATATATAAATAAGTAATGAGGTTATCAATTTGCGCTTAACTTTTTTGTTTGTGGTCCAATCTTGATGATTTCATGTTAGTTTAAGTTACAACTTTGGGATTATAATATTATATCTACGTATTTGTACTGGCCACAAAAGCAATGTGTACATTGAGTTATCATGTGTAGGTATTTAGTCAATCCTATAGGTAAGCTCATTTAATTTTAGCTAGAGCGGGCTAGGCGAAAAATATTTAAAAAATAATTGGCTTCAAAAGTTATTCTATAATTATTATAAGTGTACTTATTTAACTTTTCAAAATTAGGAGCGATTTTCATAATATGAAATGAACTAAGACGAATAAGGTAAACAACAAGACAAAAGTAATGCATATTCGCTCACCGCACAACTTGGTGGCAAAAAATGTCAAGAGTGAGGATATAGGTATCGTGGGTCACACATATGAGTGCATGCACGTTAAGAATGTCAATTGCGATTGTCAAAAGTTGGATTATGTGAGTAAATTTAAGTACCTGGGTCTATGGGTGGACTCCAACATGAATTGGAAAACACAGGTTGATACAGTGTGTACAAAGCTTAGGGCAGTGTTAAGCAAGTTTTATATACTAAAGGCACCGTTGAGCAGGAAAACGCTGCGAGTAATTTATTTTGCTCTCGCCGAATCACTGCTATCCTATGGATTAAACACATATGGCCGTACATTTAAAACCTATCTTAACAGTATAAAATCACTGCAAATTCGTTTTATGAAATATCTTGTCAACCCACACACAAAAATTGCTTGTAAAGAAAACTATGAAAAACTCTTTGTTACATGTAAAGTGCTTCCAGTACATGAAAAGGTCGAGTACTTGTTGGTCCTAGAACAGTACTATAATGAACAATTTAAAATACGGGTGCAAAATAAATATAACACTAGAAGCGTTAGAGAACGTAAACTCGTGCGACCACCAGTAAAAAATTACTATGGTAAAAGAACCAACAAGTATTTGATGCCTACAATTTTCAATGATTATGACTGGTTAAGAAACGATAACAGAATGTGTAAACGAACATTGAAAAATAAATTAAAGACGGTTCTCCTTAAGACAGTAGCCGCAAGATGTGAAAATACCCAATAACTTATGTACCTATGTATTTTTTAAATTTAGATATATCTTAATTGTATTACATTTGAACCAATTATTACTAACAAGCGCTAATCCCGCCGACAAACTGTTACGCAGTTTGGTGGGTTTATAGTATGTAAAACTTTGTTGGTCCAAATAAATGATTTATTATTATTTATTATTTATTTATAAACATACACTTCTATAACAAGCTGCTAAACTCAGTTCCAGAACTTACCTAGGAAATCAAAAGTCACATCAAAGGTGTCTATCAAAAAAGCTTAGATATTATAATTTTCTTCAGTTGCCATTGTTCTATGTGAGACCGTTTTTAAAAGTTATTGGGCGTTCAATAGGCAATTTAATTATTATTTTTCATAGCAATAAACATAAAGCTCTCTTAATGTTTAAGGGAGCTTTATGTTTTAACTTCAAGTAATATGGGATAAGGTCAGGAAGAAGAAGAAGAAACGCAAAGCCCCCTTCCAAGTCCGCATGTTCAATCAGGCCACTACCGGAAGGAATCCTACACTGCGCGTGGCCAACACGCACCTGGCAAGTTTTTTTACTCATGATTTTATTTTTGCAGTATTTTTTAATTATTTAAAACACTGACTAAATTTAATCGTGTTTTATTATATTATTGTTAAATTATCACGACATTTATTAATAGCTAGCTTTTTCCCGCGACTTGGTCCGCGAAAATAAATATAGCCTATTATATCACTCAGGAATAAAGCAGCTTTCTATCGGTGATAAAATTTTAGCTAGCAATCGGACCAGTACCTACTTCTAGAAATTACCTCCTACAAACAAAAAAACAAAGTTTACCTTTTTTATGGTGGGAAAAATCATGCATTGACATCCTCCGAGTGGGAGATAGTGTCAGACTCTTACTGACTAAAAGTCCCACCCCGTTCCTTCTAGCCTTCATACCGGGGCTCGAGCGCCCTTTCGGATAACCCTGGCCCCAGTAGGCTTCGACCCGGCTGGGTCCCTGCTGTTGCTGACAACTCCTTGAGGCGCGCGGGAACAGTGCGCGCCGTGGACGACTTGGGCTTGGTCCGGACAGTTACCGGACGGCCGGACAGTGAGCTACCCATTGCTCACTGTCCGCAAGCCCGCGTCTACGTTGGCCGGAAATCGGGATCAGAATCCCGGCGGCGGCGGCGGCGATAACGCCGTTGCCTGATGCGTTCGGCCTCCTCCTTTGCGAAAAGTTTACCTCTTTAGTGTAGATTTAATATTTGGTATACCTGCCGACCCTGTTTCCTATAAAACTACTTTTTTAAAATGTGAATGATGTGAGCATACTATAGTATAGAGTGTAGATTCCTATATTGTTTTCTAATCTACTGTAATTTTTTTTTAAATGTACTTAATTCGTACCTACCTATTAATTTATTTGTAATATCAAAATATTTTTTTTTTTTTGTAATATTGTAACAGCGAGACCCACAGTTTGAAACGTTCGTTGTTGCAACACTTGGAGGCCTTTGTCCAAAAGTGGAAATCTTTTGGCTGAAATGATGATGACAATGAATATTGAAATAATTATATCTAGTAAATATCTATAATTATTTTTAAAAAGGTAACTGTGCAGTTTCATGTAGGCGTAGGTATTCCAAATGAAATATTTTTAATTGAATTAAACGTAAACTGTATAAATTAGAAGCGCCAAACAGAAAGTTCAGAGAGCCGTTGTTTTTAAGAAAAAGAGACATTTCAGTGATCACTAATGGACATACCGTGTTTGTCCACTTTTTGTACATCCTTCTCATTCCCCATTCTCCAGCGACGAGCCGGGAGCTGGGGAAATTAGTAGCCCACTTGAAACTGTCCTGAATTCAATGAGAGAGCTGGGTGGAAATAAATAAAAAATAATGAATTGGTTTTAGGTGTGACGTGCACATTCTGTGATAAATTATTCAATTACGTACCTACTATCAGGTTAGAGGCTTCATTTACGTTTGAAATTAAGATGAACCCTGTTAAGATGTACTGCCAGCAAGATGACTAATGTTGCTGCAGTGAGTGAGGCCGAGCTTGTGAGCAGGCGTGTGGAAATTAATTGATTGTTTCCGACATTTTCTGGTACCTAATACTTTCAACTATTGTACTACTTTTTATAAAATATTACGCTGTGTTGTTGTTGCAAATATCATAAAATCTAGATACGTATGCTTTGTCACAAAAATAATTATAATTAACGACATGGTAAACGTAATAAATATCTGACTACCAAGCAACAAAAAATGTTTTGCAAAAACGCTGACAATAAAAACAGTCATGATATATCTAGACAAACACGACCAAATGTGTGTGTCAGTGAGTCAATAAAGATAATTTGTGCGTCGCAAAGTGTGTAGGTATATAAGTGAATGCAATTTGTCATGTGTGAACACAACGGGCGGAGTGAATTTGAAAAGGCGAGGGAAAAATTATTCCGGCGCGGAATCTCGGGCGATATATCACGGAGCACGGGACGCTGCAGACGAATTACAAGCCAGCGACTTTGTTAAGAATTATGATATGAGTTCAGTGAGTTATGTTCATCTTTGTCGTTTTAATTTAATGGTCGCGTTGTGCTGTGTGCCACCTGCGCGGCTGCTCGCCTGCTGTTTGTCGACGTTAAGGCGGATACAGACTTGGCGAGGCATGTGCCACGCATGGCGCACAGTCTATGCTTCGCAAGCACATGCCACGCCACAAGCATGAAGACAGACTAATGAAGTATTTGCTTCGCACGCCATGGCTCGACTCGAGTAAATGTTGGTACATTATATATTGTTTTCAACACGCGCACTTCAAGCAGAGGCATTCTGTGTGCCGTTGCTCACGTTATTTAGATAGGCGGATGAGTTTTAAGTTTTCATTATTTGTGCTATCTAATCTACCATGCACTTTGATGTAAGACCATGTGACCATGTGTTATGGACATTCAAACATCATTAATACATATATTTTTCTCTCTTCTTTCTCCTTACTCTATTCTTTTTTTTAGGGACCTGCCATGTTTTCTCTTCGCTACCCTTGGTTGACTGGTAGAGGTTTTTTAACTAAGAGAATTGGTGAACACCAAGGGCTGAAAGTAGGCTCAATGATATCGTTCTCGAGCATTACATCTATTTCTTTTTCTATCTGTTTCTTTATGGTGGGTGAGAAGTTATATTGTTTTTGGTGAACCGGTTTGTGAATTCCTGTATCAATATTATGCTTTAGTATGTTTGTCCTACCTATGCCTGTTCCTATAGTGTGTTTCATTTCTGTAACCAGCTTTGCCAAGTCTTTTTGTTGGTTGACACTCAAATCTTCCATGGGTATAATTGATGATCCACTAGACTCTAGGAGTGATATTTCTCTATTTATGGATTTGCAATCACTCTTTAGCTTTAATTGGATTCCAAACACATCAAAAAAATCTTTTCCTAGTAATAATTTCTGTGATAACCCTGGCATGACCATCATTGTTATTATGTGAAATTGATTATCAAAGGTTATCGGTACGTCAAAAGCCTCAGAAACGGTATGATTGGTTCCATCTGCTGTGGACAACCTAGCCCCCGGCAATACATATGATTTTAACCCTAATGTTCTTAAAGTGCTAGCAAAAACCGAATTTATGACTGTTAGATTGGCTCCGCTATCTAACAATCCGATACAATCGTAGCCTAAAATCTTAAATTTAACATAGTTACGATTATCATTATCTTTGTGGAAAATTTTACAGATTTCATTATATTTGAAGAAATGCTTCAAAGTCTGTAACCAATCCTGCCATTCTTTACTATGTTTCTGTAGGGGAAGAATCACTTGGCAGCTTTGGTTTCTCCCCCTACCGCGTTTCCCTTACATAAACAATTTTTTGAGGTGACCCCAAAACGGCCACACTTATAGCAGAATAACCGTTGTTTGAGAGCAGTACACGCTCGAAATAAGTGTCCTGTTTCCCTGCAATTCCAGCAACGACTGCCAGCTGACTTTAATTTACTTATTTCTGCCACCGATGGCGAGTCCTTTATTTCCTGATTAATCAAGTGCACACTAGGCTGATAAGCCAAATCTGGTTCAAGTTTAAATTTATGACCTTGAGGCTCCTGGAAATTGTCACAGTTACGTTTAGTTACCTCCAAGACGCGCAATATATTTACCAGTTCTTCTACTGATTTAAAGTTATCTCTGCATACAGCTTTCTGGAAATATGGCTGCAGATTTTTTTTTATTATTTGAATTTTCACAATTTCAGAAATTTTATCCGGTAATCTATTAAACATGTTTTGCATGACGAAGATATAAATTACAGCCGATTCGTCTTTGCCCTGGGTTCTAGCCTTAATTTCATCTAATAAGTCTTCCTGGTAGTTGGCAGATTGGAATGTACGTTTAAGTAGAAATACTAGTTCCTCCCAGTCACCAATGCTGTCTCTATTTGCTCTGTACCATATGAGCGCATCACCCTCAAAAAAGTCTATCGCATACCTCCATAAGTCTCTATCACTAGCATTGCGTGCTTCTTTTATTTCTTCAACCCGTTCTATAAAAGCATTTACACTTAAATTATTCCTACCTGTGAATTTTATGCCCCAACTACTAATCGGAATTAATTTGCGTTTAAACATACTATCGTCTACAGTAGAAGTCCGAAATAAGTTAGGGCCTTTTTTAGCTTTATCATCAAGGCAATCCTCGAATGAACAACTTTTTCCTTCAACTATTTGTTGGTTTATCTCTGCAGTGGAGGTTGTACCGAAGACGTTACTCTCTTCAAACTTTTTTATAATTTTACTTCCAATCTCACCTAAGTTTTTTACTAAATTACGTTTATCATCCACTGTCAAATCGCCATCATCAGGTAAATCGTCTCGCTCTTCTAACTGTGCTAATAATCTATCCCCAGTATTTATAAGTTCTGATTTCAAACTGACTTCTCCCTCCGTAGACGGACTGATGAACGTTAATCGGTTCTGAACATGTATTAACCTAGACACTAGTCTCCTAAACAACAGTTTGTCAGGCTTGTCCGCTAGTTCCGAAATGTATTGAGATAATATTTTAAGTTTAGATGAGCAAGTTTCTAATTCTATCAAAGGGGTTTCTAAACTCTGTTTTGGCGCTTTAACTTCATGGCTATAGTTTTCTGTTTGTTCGCTTACAAGCAATTCCTTCAACAATTTCCTTAATACCGAAACAACCGCCGTTACTTTTACGCCTCGACATGCAAGCTCAAACTCTAGTTCATCCTTTAATAGATAGCATGGATCCATCATAGCAGCAGATATTATTTGTCAAACCCGCACTATAATTTAGTATTTAAACAAAAACAATAACCTAGTATGCACCAACGTACTAGTCGTTTAATTTCCAAGGTTTTTATTTTAAATACCCAATTATAAATTGCACCTTTTTTTTTTTTTTTTTAGAACGTGAGAAAAAAACAACCTGTGTAACTATATCAAAAATAGGGAAAAACCCAACCTATATAAAACAATAAGCACCTTTTGTTTGAATAAAAAAAAATTAACTTTATAAAACAATAAGTAGACCCTTGAAAAAACAAACACCCTGTATATAACGTACCAAGACACAAATTGAATATTTGAATGAACACCTTCTTTCATACAATTATCTTAATAGGTCTTAAAGATACAATAAGTTTTGCTAATTAATAACGTTTTTAAAGTAAGTATGAAATCAAACTTAGTTGACGGTGTGTCGAAGAAAAAAAAACAGAAAATCCAACGGCTTCTTTTTTTTTTCCCAAATTACAAATTCACTAACAAACCACAAATACGTATCTATTTTTAAAGTTAGGCGCCATGTTGTTTATTTGTAATGACGTCATGCCTGATGGCATGACGCTAAGGTGTATTTCGAATAATTATCTAACAGCTTACGTAGCCGAGAAGTGTAAGCAAGGACTGCGACGTTGGATGTCGCGCGTTCAAACCCGGCCATAACAAGTTTTGTCTTTTTGGAAGATCTATTGATTCAAAACGTAAATCTTATTCAAAGTAATATTGATTCAAAAATTATTTCTAACATGGTATAAAGAACGTTGACCGTGAATTCGAGACACAGCAGCGCAGATCCTTGTAGTAGACATACGAGTGTCACTTGGAAGCCAATTGTTGAAATCTACCGCCATTATAAAAAAAAGTAAAGAAATAATAAAAATTGATCATTATATTTTGTAAAGGATCACTATTTAATTGTATATTTTCTGTGTGTGAATTACGTCAATAAGAAAGGGGTGAGTCCTTAAGATTGTTGTTATATATATAGTAAGTTTGGTAAATCTGGACCGTTGAGCGATGTTCAAATCGGTGTCAATTATTGTTCCAGCCTATGGTCATGCCCTTTCTTTGTTGGTGAGTTACAAGAAGTTCTGGCATTTGCAAGCCAATGTCTATGCATACCTTCCTTGATGTTCAGAACCCTATTTGTGTAACCCATACCCACCAGCCGGTGCTTCTGTGGATTGGAAGGGTTCCAGTCATTTGCCATCCCGAGACCGGGCCGGGTTTGAACGCGCGACATCCAACGTCGCAGTCCTTGCTTACACTTCTCGGCTACGTAAGCTGTTAGATAATTATTCGAAATACACCTTAGCGTCATGCCATCGGGCATGACGTCATTACAGAATGTCTAAGGCATTAAGTCCGCCTTTGTCTACCTTTGTGTTGATGACTCTACCCAAATTCTTCGTGTCATTCCTCTGCGCCAATTAGCTTTAGTCCAGTTCAATATCAATACTTTTTTTGAGGTGGGAAATCATATACCTAATGACTTCGCCCTCTCTAGGGTTCCCTTTGCCCTCCAGTCCCACGGTATCCTTTTCAGAAATGTTCCGTGGACCTAGCGGCCCCGGCATGCGTGGTCGCCGTCGTCAATCGCCTCCACGAGTATACGACGGTGCTTCGTATAATAAGTTAACTTTTAGTTCCACTGTTTGCCTCAAAATTGTCATTCAATGAGATCGATGCCTACTGTAAATACTACCATCAGTTTAAAATAATCCCACAAGGTAATGCAATATGCAAAACAGACGTTATAATTTCTAATTAATTATTTATAATGAAGACATTACATGGCAAAATATATTAACATGAGGTTGGCTCGGGTCTTAAGCAAATAGGCCTGTTTCTAAGGCAAATAATTATTATTCCGTCATGTGCGGGATCCCGGGGCGTTCCCGTTGTTTCGCAAATCAAATACTTATGTGATGCTTACGTGCTTACTTACTTAAGTATTTACCGGTATACAGTAAGCCCGGCTCTCGACTAAGCTCGAGAAAATTTACAATCGCCTCGGAATGTAACTCATTGTGGGGAATTGAAATAGATTGTTAGTTGTGGGTAGCACTATGCCGCGCTCCCCGAGAACCTATTTAAATAGCTTGTCCGTGGGATTAAAATATTTACCTTATTTTAACCAACTTCAAAAAAAGAAGGCGGTTATCAATTGTAACGTAAAAGCTCCTATTAACGACCCCCTAAAATGTGTACTCTATTAACGATCTAATTTTTAAATCACTCATATTAGACATAATATGGGGTTCCAGAAAAGTCATACCTTAAAAATTAGTTACGTATTTTAGTTGGACAACAATAAGAGTAAAGTTTGTGTGTTTAAATAGCCAGTGAAAGAAATAATTTGACTTTGAGTGGGACGCGCCCGAAGCGGACGCACTTTTCATAGTGTCACGTCTCTAGCCACGTAAGTACACCTAAATATTACTTAAGGAAAATAACACCGTAAAAATAGATTTGTCTTCTTACAATCACATTACAACTGTAACGTATATATTTGTTTTCTAAACTAACTCTTAATATAATAATTTTTATTGGTTTTTATGTTATAAAATCATGTTTTAATTTAAGGCGGTAATAGAGTCCAAATTTCAAAACTTGATTCTAATAACGACCCATGGCGTTGTTAAAATTTTGAGAACATTTAGTATTTTAAAATAATATCTGTTATAAACTACCTCATTTGATTTAAATTTTTGCTTTTCAATTCTTAAAATTATTTTACTTCGTTAGATCTATTAACGACAAAGCTATTTCTTAAAGTTTCTGTGTAAAACTCGATTCAACGTTAGACAATATCTCTATTATTATAATGATATAATACTGTAAATTACCTGTATTATCTAAATTAAAGACTAACTGACATTGAAAGCAAAAATATAGCAATGAGATCGAATTTAACAGTACACCATAAAGCGGATATTTTATCTGTTTATTATTAATTTTATTGGTCGCTAATAGAATATTGTAACCTTCATACTTGATTCTATTACAGACTCACAGCTGTGACGATATATATGGTAAAAACAAAGTACACAAAAAAAAAATGTAGGTATATTTTTGAACAAATTGGCTCATTTCTTGCATACGTGACGTTTTGAGAGATTTTGTCACATGCCATATTATTAATGTAAAATAACATTTACTATCCAATTAATGAAATTGGATAATAAATGTGGCTTCATGGCATTGGCTATTTTTATATGATTTCAAATCAAATAAAAATGGCGGGACGGAATGGGGGCCATGTAACTTTTTAAAGCTTCTTTCGAAGAATTAAATTCTATATCTCTTTAAAGATGGTGTTCTTTTAAAGAATCATGGAGCCGCAGAAGCGCAAGCAGTACGCCTCTGCTCAACTAGAAAGCTATAAATGAAGGGACCAGCTTATATGAAGCTTCAAAAACCTACGGCATACCGAGGACAACTCTGCGTGACAAGAGAAATTATTTTGTGATTGTATTACAGATAAAAATATTTTTGTTACTGATTCATAATATCTTATTAGGTAGTATGTAGGTAATTAAAAAGTAAGCATTTAATTATTTGAAGACTGTTTTCTGGGACTAATTATATTTTTTATTAATTAAAATAATTAAAAATAAGTGCTCTAAGCGTTGCAATAAATAATTATTTTCATATTGTAATAATGTTGATCTCATAACTATTACTATTATATAATAAATACCTTAAAAACAATTTTTTATTTTATTTAATAGTATAGAAGAAGTGACAACTTCGAAGCGGTCGGTAAAAGAAGCAGAAAAATCGGTAATAGAATCTTGCCGCATTCTATGGGTCGGTAATAGAATCAACTACTCTTTTGGATTAAATAATTATTTAGTAACTATTGTGTTATTGAATATTGAATTTAAGTACTGAATTGCAAAGAATAATTCGCTGAGATTAACTATAAATTATAACACCTTTCCTAACATTACTGCTTATATCTATTTTTTTAAAGTGAATCCTAAGACAGCTAAAACTGGCGGTAATAGGAGCTTTTACGTTATTTGTTTTATTTGGTACCTCATCGATTTTTGCATTCTCATCTAAAAGGTAGGGCATTTAAATTAAAAAAGTAGCTTTTGATGAAGAATAGGTACTTGAGATGGGTAATAGAACTTTTCAAGCATATCAATATCTCGATTAAGGTAGTTAAGCAATTATAACGTGAAAAACCGGCCAAGAGCGTGTCGGGCCACGCTCAGTGTGCGAGAATTATGGGTATTCTGATGAAAATCAATGACTGGATGCTCAATGCAAATTAGTTTTTTAATAATTTTCGGTGTGAACAATATATTTTACAAAAAACAAGTGAAGACAAGTGACAAATAGAAGTGTCATATTTTTTCATATAATTTAGGAAGCTTGCAAGAAGGTTTTATCTCCAACATTTCCCCGGGCGTTGAAACCAATGGTTTCAACCAGATTCTGAAGACACAGGCAAAGGGCAGATTCGGTTGAATGCCCGTCGAACGACTCCAGTAGACGTCCGAATGTCAGCTACACGGGCGATACCATCCGTTCCTGGATGAACAGCCACGATCCGTCCAAGTCTCCACTTCAACGGAGGAAGATCGTCTTCCTTGATCACCACCAAGGAGTTCAGCATCAAGCCATCCTTGCAGGAACGCCATTTGGAGCGTTGTTGCAATTCTGCAACATACTCCTTGCTCCATCTGCTCCAGAAATGCTGGCGAAGCTGCTCGATCCTCTGGTAACGAGACAGATAATTGGCAGAGCTATCCTGGTAATCAGGTTGCGGCAAGGAAGTAAGTGGCCGTCCCACAAGAAAATGTCCTGGCGTGAGCGGAGTATAATCTGCAGGATCTGAAGACAACGGCGTCAATGGACGAGAGTTCAAGATGGCTTCAATCTTGGTTAGTGTGGTGTACAGCTCTTCAAAAGTCAAGTTACAATTTCCCAACACTCTCTGAAGGTGATACTTTGCTGACTTGACACCCGCCTCCCAGAGTCCACCGAAATGTGGGGTGTAGGCGGGAATAAAATGGAACCTTATTCCGTCGTTTGCTGCACTTTCACCCAAGGACAAACTATTTAATTTTAAAAATTTGGAAAGGTCGTTGTATGCACCGACAAATGAGGTACCGTTATCGGAAAAAATATCAGCAGGTTTACCTCTCCGAGAAATAAACCGATACAAAGCCAGTAAATAACTATTGCTAGTTAAATCACCAACGAGCTCCAAATGAATGGCCTTGGTTGTGAAACAAATAAAAATAGCGACATACACCTTTACTAACCTACATCCACGGCCCTGGCGACTAGCACACATAATAGGGCCAGCGTAATCAACGCCTGTGCTTTCAAAGGGATAACCTGGACGAAGGCGTTCTCGTGGTAAGTTACCCATTAAGGGAGCTACAACCTTACCCTTCATACGGTGACACAAAACACACTTATGATAACAGGCTTTCGCCAACTTGCGACCTCCTATTGGCCAATAAGTTTCCCTAATGGAAGCTAATAATAATTGTGGGCCAGCATGCATCAGCCTTTTATGCTCAAAATTAAATAATAGTTTAGTGAAATCATGAGTGGACTGTAATAAAATAGGGTGTTTCTTACTATAAGCAAAATTAGAGTTATCGAGACGTCCTCCTACTCGCATTACATTATTATCGTCTAAATAAACATTAAACTTTAGAAGGGCGCTCTTTTTAGGTAAACTCTTTTTGTTCAAAAATAATTGGTATTCAGAAAATGACTGAATCTGACTCTTAATAATGACAAGAGTTAGTGCATCTTGTACCTCATCATGTGACAAGTATTTGGTTTTAGGGTAATGCTTTCTACATGACTTAATAAATCGTAATACGTAGGCAACAGATCGTACGAGCCGTGTGTAATTGGAATAACGCCTAAAATCAATTAAAACTTCAGGTTTCGAATCGTTTACAACATGTAATATGATTTTAGGTCGAGTCTCCGGTAACGATTGTAGTCCTGGGCTCGTAATTTGAGAAGGCCATTCAGACGAATCTAGTTTTAAAAAATCTGGTCCTTTCCACCACAGATCTGACTCCTGCAGATCACTAATATCCATGCCACGAGATATTAGGTCTGCTGGATTTTGATCTGTTGGGACGTGCCTCCAAGTACAGTTACCCGACTTATCCAAAACCTCAGCAACGCGGTTGCGCACAAAGGGCTGAAGTCTGGTAGGCATCATCTGTAACCATCCCAAGACAATGGTTGAATCAGTCCAACAATAAACCCGACTGATCTTCACTCGAAGTGAGCTCATCACCTTCTCGTGAAGACGAGAACCGACTACCGCACCACATAACTCCAGTCGCGGAATTGTCGTAGGCTTGATGGGAGCAACTCGACTCTTTGCCATTAACAAGCGAGCCATGTACTCACCCTTAGCATTAACACTGCGAATGTAGACGCAAGCACCGTACGCGGACTCAGACGCGTCTGTGAAAATATGGAGTTCTAACTCCGTAAATGAATTGCAGACTACAAGTCGCGGAATGCGAACATGATTTAAAAGAGGTAAAGATTTAATAATAATCTCCCATTGTTTACAAATCTCATTAGGTAATGGTTGATCCCATGATAATTTATCTAACCACATTTTCTGTAGCAAGATCTTCATAGTAATAACAATAGGACCTAACAGACCTAAGGGATCAAAGATTCGCGCAATAACGGATAACAAGTCACGCTTTGTGTACCTAGTCGAAGATTTAGTCAGACCTATAGGAAACCCTATCTCATCAGTGCCGATATGCCAACAGAGACCAAGCAACTTTTCTGGCTCATTTTGTCCAATGTTCAAATCGTATGACGCAGGGACAGCATTCGACAATAATTGAGAATCATTTGACTTCCACTTTCTCAATGGCATACATGCCGACGCAAGCGCTTTGGTGACTTCAGTGCGAATGAACTTTACTTCATCTAAGTCATCCCCTCCGGTCAGCAAGTCGTCGACATAGAAGTCATGTTGGATGATTTCCGATATCTTAGGGTTCCTACAGTCGAGTCCTACTTGTTTAAGGCATCGTGTCGCAAGGAATGGCGCACTGGCCGTACCGTACGTGACGGTGTTTAATTGATAAACATTAATAGGATCACTAACATTATCACGCCAAACAATCTGTTGTAAATATCTGTCCGACGGGTGGACGACTATTTGTCTATACATCTTCTCCACATCCGCAGATAAAACATACTTGTGGACTCTAAAGCGAAGGAGTATAGACAATAGACCGTCCTGTACGGTTGGCCCAACCATCTGTAGGTCATTAGAGGACACTCCCGTCGAAGTAGAAGCACTAGCGTTGAAAACAACACGAAGTTTGGTCGTGGTACTCGACTCGCGTAAAACTCCCATATGTGGAATAAAATAACCCAAACATAAATTAGGTTTATTAATTTTTGTCATATGACCAAGTAACTCGTATTCTGACAAAAAGTCATGATACATTCTACTAAAGTTCGTCTTAACCTTTAATTTACGCTCTAAAGAATGTAAACAATGTGTGGCTTTATTAAAAGAATTTCCTAAAATTGAAGGATCTTTCTTAAGGGGGATGCGAACACAAAAACGACCATCAGACAATCGTGTCGTATTTGTAACGAAATTGTCTTCACACAATTTCTCTTCAGGCATATAAGAATTGGAAGACTTCGCATTCACCTCCTCTAATTGCCAAAACTTTGTCAATTCTGACTTGAGGTTTTCCCAGTCACCATCGCTGTCGGCAACCATTTTAGACATATTGCACTTTACGTCATTCGTCAGCAGTGAGATAGTATTCTGAGTAATTGGACCGGAAACTATCCATCCTAGACTGGTTTCACATAATATTGGTTTCCCGGTACCTAACTTTAGTCTTTGAGATCCTAACAAATCCCAAAAAAGATCAGCGCCGATTAAAATATCAACATCGGCAGGGTTATAAAAAGTAGGATCAGCTAAAGTAATATTCGAGGGAAAGTCGAAATCAGAAATATTTATCTGACGACACGGAACACTACTCGTAATGAACGGAAGAACAAAACAATTTAGTTCGAATACAAAGCTATCATCTAATGGCGTACCCTTAACCCGACATATTTTACCTACGTGCGAAGTGACGTTATTGATTCCAAGGATTGATCTATCTACCTGGCTAGTTTTTAAGTTAAGTTTATTGCACAACCTATCTGTTATGAGTGAAGACGTGCTACCACTATCGAGCACCGCGCGAGCGAGATGCACACACCCATTGTGGTCTCTTAATTTGATCAAAGCGGTTGATAACAACACATCTCGTTGCGTATGACCACACGGAGATGCAATGTTTGCGGATAAAGCTACGTTATTCGTTTCAGTCGTAGCAGACAAGTTATTCATCGAATTACCACTAGGTGTATTCGATACAGTGCCATTAGAATGTACGTGAACTAATGTGTTGTGCCTACGTTTGCATAGTTTGCAGCCTGGTTTTTTACATTTGTTAGCATAGTGTCCGGAACGAAAACAGTTAAAACATACCTTATAACTAGGTAATGATTTGAGACGGTCATCGTTACTCAATGCGAGAAACTGTGGACAATTATTTAATGTGTGATCGTTGTTATTACATTTAGGACAAGGTTTAGAAGCTGAGTCAGTGCTAGAATTGATAGGAGATTGTGCTACCATTGACTTGATCTTAGGACCTGATTTACCTGGTGATTGCGAATAATGATTGCGGGGGAGTTCCAGGGTCTCGATGAGGTCGGCTCGATTGCGTAAGAATTGCATAAATGCGTTAAACGTGATTAAGCCATCCTTGTCTATCCTACCTTTGCACTCCTCCCACTCACGATAGGTTTTTTGATCAAGTTTTCGTGTGACAATGTAGATTAAAAGTGTATCCCAGTGTTTCACAGGCTCCCCTAATGACTCTAAAGCTCGCAAGTCTTTATTTAACTGATCGATCAAATTCTTAATGGCAACAGAAGATTCTTTTGTAATTGATTCAATAGTAAATAATGAACTTATATGATTCTGAACCAGTAATCTTTTGTTGTCAAACCGATCACATAACAATGACCATGCCACAGAGTAATTACTTGAAGAAAACTCAATGGATTTGATAACTATAGCAGCTGTTCCCTCAAGTGATGCTCGCAAGTAGTGAAACTTATTGATTGCGTCTATGTCATCATTACAATGAATTAGGCTAGTAAAGGTGTCGCGGAATTCAAGCCAATTACAATATAATCCGCTAAACTTTGGTAACTGAATCGTTGGCAATTTAACCGGCTGCTTTATGCTAACACGAGTACTTTTACAACTTTCCATCGATTTATTATCTTTATTGTAGTCAGTCAGAATATTCTGGGCTCTAGATAAGGTTTTATAATAAATAGACTCAAACTCGGAACGCTGAGAATATTGTAAGTTGATGTCGTCAACAATGCATTCTAGACGTAACTGTACCTCATCATACTGCTCATACAACGCCTCTATCTTGCCCATGCGCAACTGCAACTCGGACACATCACAGCTAGATAGCTCCTTGTCCTTGAATGAGTCCAGAAAATTGAGGAAACTAGTCAAGCGACCTTTGAAGCTGCCTCGCTTCTTAATTAAATCCTTTTCCTCAGACATTCTGGGAGACGAGTGTTGTCAACCTGGCATTGATACAGGAATATAAAAATTAAAACAACAATATAATTTCAATAATTATACGCCTAGCTGTAGTCTATGCCCTTTCTGACTGCTAACTATAATTTATAACAATGACTTGTACTAATATCTAACACTCAAATATTTTTATTATGTCAAGATACTTGTTAAAAATTAATACCACTGTTAAGTAGTTATGTAATTAGTTACAGCTTAATATAATGTAAGTTTAATAATGTAGCAAAATAGCTAACTATACTGTTAAAAGTATGAGTTTAAACTTAACATTGCTGTTGAATAAAATACTAATCACAATGCAACAAAGTACCTAATGATTTTACTCAAACACAATATAATTGGTAATTTAATAAAATAGTACTGACCTTAGTATGACTACTTATATATACTACCTGAGTGTTGGGTGACGATATTAGCGTAATTATAACTGTACACCACTAACTAACTTGCTTGAAATCAATCCAGTTCTCCAGCAGTGAACTCATGAACCTCCATTCAGCGTGGAAGTCAGTCTCTATTCTTTTTCTTGAAAATAATCGCTGATCTTCTTAATTATATTTCATCCGGCTCGTTATGGACCATGTGCGAGAATTATGGGTATTCTGATGAAAATCAATGACTGGATGCTCAATGCAAATTAGTTTTTTAATAATTTTCGGTGTGAACAATATATTTTACAAAAAACAAGTGAAGACAAGTGACAAATAGAAGTGTCATATTTTTTCATATAATTTAGGAAGCTTGCAAGAAGGTTTTATCTCCAACACTCAGTATAGGGTTCCGTAGTTTCCTGTCCGTCACAATAAGTGTACCCACTTATGAGATTAAAAAAATGCTTGCATATACGATTATACTACAAACTTAGTCCAGAAATTATGTCGTAGAACCTTTTTGTCTTTTTTGTACAAAAACTGTTCTTTCCATCAAGTTCAAAATAATTTTCCTAGAACGTCCTTATAAAGTTCTACTTTTCAGATTTTTTTCATATTTTCTAAACTTATGGTTCAAAAGTTAGAGGGGAGGGGGACACATTGTTTTTTTACTTTTGGAGCGATTATTTCCGAAATTATTGACATTATCAAAAAATGATTTTAGTAAGCCCCTATTCATTTTTAAATACCTATCCAACTATATATCACACGTTAGGGTTGAAATTAAAAAAAAATCACTTCCCACTTTACATATAGGGGGGCTACCCTAATAAAACATTTTTTTCCAATTTTTATTTTACCACTTTGTTGGCGTGATTGATATATATATTGGTACCAAATTTCAGCTTTCTAGTGCTAACGGTCACAGAGATTAAGCGAGGATGGACAGACGGACAGACGGACATGGCGAAACTATAAGGGTTCCTAGTTGACAACGGAACCCTAAAAAGTGTTTGTGCTGATGAAAATGATACTATCGAACTGATTTCATGATGAAGCCAGACGATAAACACGGGAATTTCAAAATAAAGCCATGCCATGTTTGGGCTAATTAGAATTTAGAAGAGATGCACCCTGATTATAAATTAAAGTTTTAGTAGTTATATTCTAAAGATACCCTTAGAACTTGCACTCTAACCCCAAGCGAACGCGCGTTCGCGCGTGATTTCGCTCCATTCGGTTAACACCAACATTATTAAAAGTCCGCGTAGATTATTAAAATATTGAGCGTTTTAATTATAGTGTGTGTATCCAAGAATGTAAATAAGAAGTTTTTCATTAAGTAGTCTGTAGATAAACATCGAAAATAAGCAACTTTTCCATATACCTACTAAAATGCTCAAGACCTTTAAGTTAAGTTCAGCTATGGGGTTCTACAACTAAAAAGTGAAGAAAAAAATTGGGAAAATATGGAAAAAATATATTAGATTTTTTTAATTGTAGTCGGTTGTATTTTTAATAAACAGTATTTTAATACCTCTCTAGAACAGCTGTCATGAAGCCTTTTTTAAATTCGATCTCAGAAATGAGGGTCTCGGTCAATCTCGCAGACTGGTTCATGTGAGAGCTGGTGCACAATAAACTGTTGCCTCTGCAGTAGCTGTGCACACTGACGCTCCGTGCACACTGCGCGCCCCTTTGTGTTCGGCGAAAAAACCGACAAATGGCGGGTCGCGGCGCGCACGAGTTGTAATGCTCTGTTCGCGCGCGTAGTGTGCGCGGTTCGTGCGCGCAATGCGTCCACACTATGGAAATTTTGTTACATTGCATGATACGTTGCGACGGACGGCAAATTCTTTCTTTGCGTGTTACATTTCGTAAGTCTGTACCCGGCTTAAAATCTACTTCTATCGATATCTGTTTTGCTCGATATGTAATAATTTATATCCTTTACTTCGCGAACCTCTGTATGATTTGGTTCTTAAAAAATATACTCCAGCCTTAATGTTCTCACTATGCTAGAGAGGCGATCCTTGATGACAATTCTTCAAGTAAAGAGTTATTGGCATGCAGGGCTAAGATTCACGACTATGAACATTTGGTTGACCGCGAAAAGGCGAAATACTTTCTTCAAATTCCGAAACGGGAGATTTCCGCCTGAAGAGTTCCGTGCCGTGTTAACTTGTTCCCTCGGTAATCTTTAAAAATTCCGATTCCCGTCGATAATGAGTCATAAAACTAAAGAAAATTTTGTGAACTCCCTACGATCCAGGCTTTACAGTAAATCAAGTTACCTGTTGCCATTTCAATAATTTCTTATTCAGAATTCAGTCGTCAGTCGTGAATTTATGTAATTGAATAATACAGAGGTCCACGCCGGGATTCAGTTCAGAGTTCTTTTAAAAGGTTTCGTTACCTTTTTAAGAACAAAAGAATGTCGTTTATAATTTATTCAATGCGAAAATTAGGTACGCATCAGCTAAGTTATTCAGTTTGCTTAACTTTAGCGCGATGAGTCGTGGCTTAACCTTATTCCAAATAAGTAGGTACGTATCTCTACCTGCTGATGTAAGAGTCAGCTTCTAGCTGAAAACAGAAAACCGATCGATACATACCTATATTTGCAATTTTTACATGTAGTATGATAAAATTAAACGTTTTGTTAGTTTTGAGTAGTATTTTCCGTCATGTGATACTGACAACCCAGGACAACCGCTAAAGATCTGTGATTGAATTCACAGACCAATCTCAGCAAGCATCACTCAACCACGTGGCTTTATAACAGATTTTGATGGTCGTCTGTTCTTTTCCTACGAGGGCTTTTGTTCTTCCTACCAGGAATTTGAGTGCAGACAAAGTTGTCACGTTTCATTGCTGTGAACCAGCTCAGAGACGTAGTGAACTAGCACTGGTGAACTAGGCAACTGTAGGACTCGGTACGATGTTATCGAGAGCCAACTGCCGTGTCCGATCATAAAACTAATAATTAACTCCACTATGTTACTTTGACAATAAAAATCCTTAGTTTTGAAAACTCAACACAAGTATTATGTACTCGTAGATACAAATGTACCTAAAATAATATCTAATTGTGATGGAATTATGGATTTAACTAATAGCTACTAATTTTAATATATTATGGAAAATAATATAAATGTTATTGTGGTTTCGTTATTCTTAAGTAAGTATTTTTTGTATAAATATGTAGACTTGATTATAGGCTTGCTTCTCAGCGATATGTGTGTGAATTACCTACCAGTACCTTCTGTAATACATTATCTACATTACGCGGAATACATGCATAGCAATATTTTTTTAAATGATTTATACTTCAAGTACCATGTAGAGCTACATGTCCATATATCAAACACACAGGCATGTGAAATAAGAATATTTTGAATTCGAATTTGAATTTACACTTGCGGGAGGTGTGATGAATGATGATCATGATGATAATGATAAACACAACGAAAACAAAAATAACGTTTTCAGCAGTTGGGGCTACGGCCTTGAACGAAACTAATGAAATTAACATTGAATGAAACTTATGTGTATGTGTTACATTCTGCAAACTGTGGTGTAGTTAATACGCCGCGTCAATATGTATCTGCACCAGTACCAGCCGGTGATGATGAATCGAATGCTAAGCCAATGATCTCCGATTTTCAGTGGGTGTGTTTAGCGTGGTGCTTGTGAGCGCGGCTATTATGTCAGCCAGGCAGGGCGCTTCGAAGATGGGAGAGCTACTTTGTGTGGGGGGCAAGTGGCTCAAAGTGGGGGTCTTCAGGTTCTGGCAGCGAAAAAAGTGTGCCAAGCGAAGGTATGTATGTATATAAAATTTAATATCGGTTAGGTATTTTTAACAAGTGCGCACATGCACAGTCAAGGGTCTACCTAATACCTAGTCTACCTAATTTTTAGAAAACAAACTTAGATGTTTGGACTATAAACATCTTGTACTACATTTTTACTTTAATGTGTAATTTCCCACGAACAATATTGAAGATATGAATCCATTTCAATTTAAATTTGAATTTCTTAAAAACAGTTCGTCATGTCTTGAAGTAATAGCATAATTGGCCTTATACATAATTTTACCACTGCTGGGATTCAGGCCTCCTCTCTAGGAGAAAACATGGTCCGTAATCCACCACGCGGACCCAGTGTGGATTGGTAGAGGTCACATGTCTTCAAATTTTTTCTAGCACATACCGGTTTCCTCACGATGATTTTCTTGATCGTTTTGAGAGCAGTGGTGATGAAATAAATTACACAAAGTAATGCGCCTGGCTGGGTTTGAACCCGCGACTTACAAATCGTAAGTCGGGGCCATTACCACTTAGCCACCACTGCTCTGAAGTAATAACTATCTACAAGTAATAAGATCTTTGTATTTTTGTGCAGGCAAGATGGCCCGACCGCGGAACCGTCTCGTGAGCAATATTTTTGTTCTATTCATCTGTGTAGTCAGTCAAAGCAGTGTTTATGAATATAACAGTATATACCTATGTGCTTTTGTATACAACATGTACCAAACTGGGATAAAGCACATCTCAGTTACAAAGTTATGTCACAACATTAATTCATCGCTGTTTTAAATGAGCATAAACTGTCTGTTTATGTATTAGTTTTCCTAATTGTGGGCAAATAACTTGGGAATCGACGCATTGATAGTGGTACGAGTATGTACGAATGCACATAAAATAAGGCTGGTGACGGAATCAAGATTTATCAAGTATTTAATAAAAAGATGATTTAAAAAAATTAAAGTTTTCAAATAATCAAGCTGCTGTGATTGCTGAAATAGATTTAGTTGCTGATTATGAACGTATTAATTTCAGAATGTGCGTTTATTATGTTACATGTTGTATTACCTTATCATTGTTTGGCCCTTCTGCCAATTAGTGATGTGCCGTTGACGGCAATATTGGCGTGAAGTGTGAATGAATATTGGTGGGAATATTGCCAGCAATTGTCCCATATTCTGTCAACGGCTCATCTCTACTCCCAATTCATGTGGGTTTGGGGCCTCATGACTTTGTATTCCACTCTTCTGTGTTAGTCATTATCTTAGAGACACTCCGTTTCTAGACACGTCTCACAAAGGTACATGCCATCCTTCGTTTCTCTGATCTTTTCCTGCCCTTTTTTTATGGTTTGTAAAATCATCTAATGATTCACCCCCGCTCTTGGGCGGAGCGGGAGATAGTGTCAGACTTTTACTGACTTAAAGCTCACCCCGTTCCTTCTTGCCTTTCGTACCGACGAAGAAGAGAAGAAACGGGGTCTCGAAAGGGAAGTTTGGTCCCGGTGGACCGAGCTTCCCTTTCGGATAACCCTGGCCCCAGTAGTCTTCTCCTGATATTGTTGACAGCTCCTTGAGGCGCGCACGTGGGAACAGTGCGCGTCGTCGACGACTTGGGCTTGGTCCGGAAAATTACCGGGCAGTCTGATAGCGAGCTACCCATAGCTACTCCTGTCCTTAATTTTCGTCTTACAGTGATTCATATTTATACTCAAAACTTTCCTCGCGATGCCATTTCTCTGTAGGTATCATATTCTCATTTCAACTGCATGGAAAAGTCTTTTTCAATACACTCACTCGAAAATCCGTTCTTATCCCACCGTTTACATGCATGCAAAAGCCTATTTCCTGCACAAGTGCATAAATTTGCGCGTGCTCTCCCCCGCCAAAGTTTAACTACATTTAATGCATCAGGATGGGCGCGCGTCGTCCTCCACGAGTCGCCGGTCAACTCCCGTTTATTAATTTCAGTGAGTGTATTGAAAAAAGTCGTTTGTAACACGTGCAAATTTGTCACTGCAGCCTTCGGCTCCATAACAAAGTCCATGATTGGATTCCGTCTCGGTCGCAATGACAAACTTCCTGCACTTGTATCAAAATGTACTATTGTTTTTCCCTCTTGTGTCACTTGGTCGTCGCTTTATTCGAGTAAACCGAGGTTCTGAAAGCCGGAGCAAACCGGAAGAAGCACACCAGCTAGTGCATTGGTTTAAGAACTGCATAGACCACCGAAATTGTAGAACAGAATTATGTACATAATATACCTACATATGTTTTTACACCACCTGCTGATAATGTCGTTTTATACGTTCTAAAAACCTCACTGTCATTCTATCCCTAGGGAGATAATGCAGTATGACTGATCCCTAGGAAAAAAGTTTTTATTTCACACTTTTTAGTTGCGATACACTTGTAGCTAGAGTCCCTTTTTCTCATGAAAATTTCAATCAACCCAAGCCCTTTTTTATGGTGGGAAAAAAATCATCCAATGACATCCCCCGCTCTTAGGCGGAGCGGGAGATGGTGTCAGACTCTTACTGACTAAAAGACCCCCCCTGTTCCTTCTAGCCTTCATACCGGGGCTCGAGCGCCCTTTCGGATAACCCTGGCCCCAGTAGGCTTCGACCTGGCTGGGTCCCCTCCTGTTGCTGACAACTCCTTGAGGCACGCGGGAACAGTGCGCGCCGTCGACGACTTGGACTTGGTCCGGACAGTTACCGGACGGCCGGACAGCGAGCTACCCATTGCTCACTGTCCGCAAGCCCGCGCCTACAGTGGCCGGAAATCGGAATCAGAATCCTGTTGACTGTTGCCTCCAGATGCCACAGTGGTAGGCCAGCCAGAAGGCTCGCCGCTTCACGGGAGACCATGCAGTATCCCCGCACCATCCTTATTATAATTATTAAATAAGTTTTGTTATTATGATATATATTAGTTTATTAATTTATAAGATTATTTTATGTATTTTTTTCTATGGGCCTGCGATGCCTGAAAATAAACGGTTATTATTTTTTTTTTTTTATTATTGCCATGATCCTCTGGCAGGGGTTCAGCATGGCCGCCGGTTGCGTTTTCAGCGATGGCGCCCACACCGGCGCCCCGTAAAGGGCCATGGACAGAACGATCCCCGCGTATAGCCTCCGGCAGGAGGCATCTGGACCCCCAAGGTTGGTCAGGAGCCGCTTGAGCGCAGCCCCAGCCCGGTTGGATTTGGGAGCCAGACGTCGGACATGCTCCACGAAATTCCAACGTCTGTCGAGGACAATTAGTCCTAGGTACTTCATCGTCGACCCGACACCGATGTGAACTCCTCCTACTCTTAATTGGAAACTCAATGGCGGCGCGTTCCGAGGGCGGCGACCGTGAAAACACATAGCTTCGGATTTGTACAGCGCCACCTCGAGTCCCAACTCCTGGATCCTATCAACGACCATCGCAACCCCGCGTGTCGCTAGAGCGACCGCCGCCTGGTACGACTCTCTCTGCGCTAGAACTAGCGTGTCATCTGCGTAGTAAACCACGCTGACCCCGTCAGGGAAGTCGCCGCGTAGCACGTAGTCGTACCCGATGTTCCACAATGGTGGCTCTAGTATCGACCCCTGCGGAACACCGCACGACATCTCTCGACGTTTCCAGTCTCCCTGGTGACCGGGGTAGACATTGTACCTGTCCGACAGGTAAGCTTCGACCACTTGACAGAGTTATTCGGGCACCCGGTGGTACCGGAGTGCCCTCCGGATCGTATTCCAGGGCAGGGAATTGAAGGCGTTGGCAATATCCAAGGACACTGCCACGACACACCTGCCCCGGGACACCGCATCCCCCGTCGTGAGGGCTCGCACGCGCATATTGGCGTCCCCCGTAGAGCGCATCTTGCGAAAGCCGAACTGTCCGTCTGAAAGGGCCAGCCCCACCCGTGTTAGGCACTCGACGAGGCGGTTTGCAATGACTCTCTGAGCAGCACAATGGGCCGGTACGCGGACGGAGAGTCCGCAGGGCGTCCTGGATTCGCTATGAGGACCAGTTTCTCCGTCTTCCAGCAAAGTGGGAACTGGCCCCTCTCCAGGCATGCGCTGAAGAGCCCTCTCAGTCGAGGCCCGAGAGCCTCCATGGCCAGGACCTAGGCCTTCCCAGGCAAGCCGTCGGGTCCTGGGGCGCCACTCTCATCTCTACCTCGGTCACCTCTGGAGCATCGTCGTCGTCGTCGCTATGGTAGGATACAATGTTTTATTATGAAGTTCCCGTGTTCACCTTCCGGCTCCATCATCAGATCATTTCGATAGTACCTCAGAGCCAACGTGTATCTTATAACAAATCTAAAAAGCCTAAACACGGCTAGAATACATTGATTAATTACGGAGTTCTGGTGCCTATCTTCCGGCTCCATCATCATCATTAGATCAGTTCAATAGTGCCTTATAGCCAATGTGTACGACTTAAAGACACTGCTTTATCCCCTAGGCACACAATCTACTATTATTCATTATATTCTACAGATTCTGTCGCTATATTTACCAATCTGCTCTGGATTTTAGGTTATTAAGAACAGCATATAAAGAGTCCTCGGTATACACGATTGCATTGACTTAAAGGCCTTGGTTATACAGCCACACCTACGCATCGGTACTAATATTAACGTTAAAAATTTATTTGTTTAGAGAAAAAAAAGGCAGTCACTATCGACTTCGACTTGATCTTGCCGAGTCTGGAGGCGGGGCCGGTGCGTGGCCGCCCCGAGTACAGCCCTCACTACGGCTACGAGCCCTACTGGCCGGAGGGCGACTGGGTGTACGATAAGGACCCGAACGAAAAGAATGGAACATTGTTCATGTGTGGCGTTCGGTGTCCCAAAGTCTATACAGAGTTAGTATACGTAGACTAAGTTCACCAGTGGATTATAATAATCCACTGGTGAACTTAGTAGTAATGTAGTAGTAGTTAGTTTGCTTAGTAGTAATTCGAAGTAATTTCGAATTAGTCATAATTATAAAACTAGAAAACAGTATGCAAAACGAAAAGTGCATACTGTTTTCTAATTAACAAAAGTAAGAAAAAAAAAGTGCCTAATTAATCCTAAAGATCATTCAATTTTGCATAAATCAGAATATTAGCCACAAAAGTGATGATTGAACGATAAGCGCTTGCCCCTGAGATAGAATATATACGACACGCGAAACAAGATGGGAACTGGTACTCTTTAGGTGAATACTGTAAGGTAAGCCAGCGGCTTCTACAATCTGTTTTAACGTTGTTACAGGTATGGGAAGGTTTGTGGGCGAAACAAAGAATACGAGTATGAAACCTTTGTAAACTACTGCGAACTCAGAAGTAAGGACTGCAGCAACATCGAACGTAATTATTATTTATTTATTTAAAGCAAGAGGGGACAGACTGGTCACTGGAGTCCTTCTCCGTTCCTAGGAGAACGCCGATATACGAATAGCAGTGGTCACAATTGCCATTTGAATATCTTTGCAAGTAGAAGTGGGTGGTCACAAGTTCTAATAAAAACCGAGTCAGAGCTAGTGGAGTTCTTACAGTTAGAACTCTTTACACTAAACATTCTATAAAAGGGTCGTTGTTTTGCCATCACTAATGCATTGGACTAAATTTTAGTACTTAGGTGCATATAAAAGACAGAAGCGATTTCTGAATTAGGTATTAGTGGGTATGCAGTTTTAGAAATCACGGGTAGTAAGTTGAATATTGTCAAAAGGAGTTAGGGCTCCTTCGAGTTGAGATGGGTGCCAAAGGTCATGTTGAATAGTGCCGAGTGTAAACGATGTTGTTTTTTGAGTGGTCTCTTAAAGGTCAACCTATAGCAACCTGTGGCAAAACCTGCCTGTGGCAACCGTAATAAAATGAAAACTTCCGGTCAGGAAAAAATCATAAAACTAAGCGACTACACGCCATGGGTACCACTTGTGGGGTGGGTTGGATCAAACATCTTTAGCATATCGACGAAGAAGCAAATATTCGATGATAGTCTTCTCTGTGATGAACGCGGTGACAACGAAGTGATCACCGCATCGTAAGCATTGAAGCATCTTTCAGCTCAATCATTAACATTGAATATTAAAATCAAACTCACAATCACTTCACAATCGTTTCAAGTGTCTAGAAAGCTTCGCGGCGTGGACGAATGTACAGCTGGTTCTAAGTAGCCAGTGCGAATCTTGCAAACGACTCAAAAGATAGACTGATTTGACATTATACCGAAAACATCTCGAATGTCAACCCCTACGAGATTAGGATGGCTCAGAAGTAACTCAAAAACTAAAAGGTGTCGTCGTCGGGTGCTGACAGAATTACTGCCAAACTCTAGAAAGCGGGTGGATAACTGGATTCATTATTCAGGAACAATTTACATTGTGTTATATTAGTATTACATAATATAAATTCTAAAAGTAACACGCAGTAATACCAAAAAAACTAATAAAACAGAAGCGATATCTAAACACTCCAATTAGAAAATAGTTCGTATATTTAGCTAAATAGTCCACATAATTATTTCAGGTTGGATGGTGATGTATCGAGGCGAATGCTACAGAAATATTACAACATTTACTATGTTCGAGGGGAGGAATAGAACAATCAAGTTCATTGAAACTTTCATGAGCCGCTATAGCACTGAGAAGTACGTTGGCTTCTGTGATCCCTGCCCGGCTGCGTACACATGAAGTAGACGTCACGGTGCATCGAGTACACGTTGACAACTTCGATATACTTACATTTAAAACAGAATTATTTATGTATAAAAAGGAAGGTGTATTCTATATAACTTCAGTTTTATTACCATTTTGATGTATAGTTTAATAAAGTTTCCTCTATTCTAGTTTAAATTAAGAAAAGAAATGGTCTGTAAAAGTGTTATTTACAACTTTACAAAATAAATATCATTTATCATCTATGACAGTGTTTTTTTTACTAATAAAATGCAAGAGCGAAATTTTAACAACTAGACTTAGCCCTCGTGACCTAGGTACCCCCATATGAATCTCACACCCTGCTTTGTTGCTTGATTATGTCAGATTTTAATCTGACAAAAAATCGTAATCATTGCCTCCAATGTTTGATAAAACTTTGTAATAATAGAATAGAAAGAAGAGAAGTTTATTCGACTTTCCATGCAAATCAAAAATGCTGACGACTATGCTAGTACCTAAGCAGTAAGCACTGACACAAAAGAAAATGAAATAAATACCAAACGAATACAAGTGTATTTCCGGCGCAACAACCTCTGAGTGATGGCACAACAGCGACCCATATGCACAAGGCCTAGGCGACTCGCTGTCATGCTTAGGATACTATTGGAGTTGTCGAACCGCGTAACAGAGAAACGGACATTTTACACATTGTTATTTAAAAGCAATCTACACGCGCATCTGCGAATATTCCCGACTTACACTACATGAGACTGGCAGACCCATGAGCATCCTAATCGCGTTGTTTGTACTGAACACGGACAGCGTTGAATAATCTTTGTGTGATCTAGCTAGCAGACTCTTCTACCGAGTCTACGGGATTGTTTGAAAGAGTTAGAGCCCTGAAATGCAAAAGAATACAGATGGTTTTTGTATGGTTGTTGGCCACCCGGGAGTAGACAAATAATTACTCAGTGACAAAATTGTGAGACATCATGTTCCCTTTAAACCAATAACACTTCCCGTTCAATATCGTTATCAGCTTTATAATCGGCTGTCATTTTATGATTGAAATATTTAAACTTCTGTATTCAATGGCAAGCGAGGCGCACAGAATTGGTCGTTAGGTTACCTTTAGGAGAAGGCCTATGTTCACCAGTCGAAGTTTTTCGACTGAAGTGATGATGATGACGACTCAACGGCATGCCATAATGAAGATTTGCTACATTGCCACATCATAATTTCAGGTTGGACTATGATATATAGAGGACCATGTGGTACCAGTTTTGTTCCGTTTGATGTCAATGGTGAAGATATTAATACGAGAATAAAAAAATATGAAGAAGTCTTCATTCAGGCGGCCAAAACGACTAATGCTACGTTTGAGCTTGAAAAGTTGATTACCGCTAGTAACGAGCCGCCAATATTGCCGTAAAGTGGGAATTTTGGTGGGTATATTGCCGGCAACAGCACATCTCTAATTGCCACGCCAGTGTAAAAAACTGGTGTTCTGCTGGTTATGTTAGAAATTGCAAGGTTTAACAATGCGGTTTTTTCACATAAGCATTGCAATTTCTTTGCACTGTCTAGTAACTAGGTATAACAATCAAGTTTATTACCGTTTATGAAAATAATGAATACAGTGAAACCTGGTTAAGTGAGACATCAGGGGACCTGCAATGTCGTTTCACTTATAGAGGTATTCCACTTACCCAGTGTCTCAGATATACAGGTATAAATAAATATCTGTCTCATTTACAGAGGGTTCCGTACTTGGAATTACGTGTGGAATTAGTGGGTAGAATAAGAATGAGTAAACAAACAATGTTATCTCAGATGCATATAAAATTTACTCGCTGTCTCAGTTATAGAGGTAACTATGATGATAAATCGAAAGAACAAATCCCAGATATAGAGGCTTACCTCGTCCCACTAACAGAGGTAATTCAGTGCCAAAGTGTTGGGACCTCAGCATGAGTTCCAGTTATGGAGGTTTCTCACTTATCCAGGTCCCACTTAACCAAATTTCACTGTATTTGGTTTTGGCAATATATGAAAATGATAATATTATTATAAATTCACGTTTCTTTTTGTCGATATATGTACCTCAATTAATCTCATTTTTATATTTGTTTAAAATCTTATTATTTCATTTAGCCGTTTGATAATTTTGTTAGAATAGAAAAAATATAAAAATAGTTCTATTTTGGAAAGTTCATTTGTGTAGAAATATTAATAAGGATATGATATAAGTTTTCTTTTTTTTTCCATACCTAATTTGTATCCTACTAGTTGGAAAATGCTCATTCTAATTCTAAACTTCTTTTTAGGGTTCCGTAGTCAACTAGGAACCCTTATAGTTTCGCCATGTCTGTCTGTCCGTTTGTCCGTCTGTCCGTCTGTCCGTCCTCGCTTAATCTCTGTGACCGTTAGCACTAGAAAGCTGAAATTTGGTATATCAATCAAGCCGACAAAGCGGTAAAATAAAAATTGGAAAAAGTTGTTTTATTAGGGTAGCCCCCCTATATGGAAAGTGGGAAGTGACTTTTTTTTTAATATCTACCCTAACGTGTGATATATTGTTGGATAGGTATTTAAAAATGAATAGGGGTTTACTAAATCCATTTTTTGATAATGTCAATAATTTCAAAACTCTTCTTTCGTCAAGTTCAAAAAGCATTTTGAACTTGACGAAAGAAGAGTTTTTGTACAAAAAAGACAAAAAGGTTGTACAAAATAATTTCTGGACTAAGTTTGTAGTATAGGCAAGAATTTTTTTAAACTCATAAGTGGGGACACTTATTGTGACGGACAGGAAACTACGGAACCCTACACTGAGCGTGGCCCGACACGCTCTTGGTTTTTTTTTCTCAGGGATCTCTAACCAAGTTGAGTTTGAGTTTGTTAGTTTTCTCTAACGAAAATCATCTAGTGACAACCCCCGCTCTTGGGCGGAGCGGAAGATAGTGTCAGACTCTTGCTGACTAAAAACCCACCCCGTTCCTTCGTGCCTTCATATCGGGGCAGAGCTACCTCTCGAAAGGAACCCTGGCCCCAGTAGGCTTCGACCGAGCTGGGCCCCTGCTGTTTCTGACAACTCCTTGAGGCGCGCGGGAACAGTGCGCGCCGTCGACGTCTTGGGCTCGGTCGGACAGCGAGCGCAAGACCTTCACCGCGGTTGACTTCGATGGCGGAACCCTCCCTCTAGCTTCTATTGAATGACGATCTTAGCCCACCTCCCTGGGTGCGTTCGTGTGTCATGTGCATCCTTCTTCTCTTTCAGCATAGCTGTTTTTGCCCTAAATGACAACAATATGATTTTTAACTTTTAGAAATTAATAATACATTGTATACCTATTACCTATGTATGCCTATATTTCTGTCACAGACCGTCTTCAAACTCGTTAGTTCTACGAGTGTACGTGATGCCGTCATACGAGTTTATGGTGATCGTCTGGAATGACTTAAAACGTCTGTAATATCCCATCCACAGTGGCGGGTTAAGCTGTAACAAATTCTATCATCTATCATTCTATCCTCTAAATCTTTTTAAATGATAACGAATTTAAACTTGTTTAATATTTTTCAAAACAGGCTGCGAGGTCTTTAGGAAGTGATGGGTCCATAGGCAGTTGGCGTCAGTGCCTTTGTGGAACCTCCAGAAGAGTTTAGAATTCAAAGTCAAAGTCAAAAGTTTTTTATTTCATATAGGCTTACATGGGCACTTATAAAACCAATTCATATTGTACACGAATCTTGCCTCCTTTGAGAGCAGTGATGGCCGAGTGGTAACGGCCTCGACTTACAAGTGGAAGGTCGCGGGTTCAAACCCAGCCAGACGCATTACTTTCTGTAATTTATTTCATCATCACTGCTCTCAGAACGGTGAAGGAAAACATAATGAGGAAACCGGCATGTCCTAGAACAAAAAATTCGAAAATATGTGACATTCACCAATCCGCACTGGGCTCACTGGTGGATTACGGCCCATCCCCTATCCTAGAGAGGAGGCTTGAGTCCCGGCAGTGGGAACATTAAAAGGCTGATTATGCTATCTTGCCTCCAAGCTGGGCCCCCCAAAGCGCGGGGCCCGTAACATTTGCTACTGTTGCTACATGGTTAATCTGGCACTGCTCGTCCTACCTCTTCCCATGGGTGTCGTAAGAGGCGACTAAGAACACACCACAGAATAAGCAGCAGCATTCTCTGTGCATTGCCACAACCACACTGCGATCGTCAACTCGCTTGTCAAGGGTGGCGATTTTATGGCAAGCCCACCAAAACGAAAAACACAACCAAAACATGGCCCCTAGTGCCCGGCAGCCGGTCTACCCTAGTCTCCAACCGATGCCTTGTTAAGGGTCGCGGGACCCCGATGGGTACGAGACGTGTAGCGCCGTTCTTTATGGCGATATTTGGGGGAGGCCCACGAGTATGTCCAGCAGTGGTCGTCTTTTGGCTGAAATGATAATGCAATACAAAAAATACATAGTTACGTGGGCAATATCTTAGCCATTCTCAAACAGTCTACCAAGAGTGTTAGAGAGATACAAGGTAATTAAATAGGTGGTACGTATATTTGGAAAGAATGCTGACACTGCCACGGCTATGCCTTCTTGATCTTTTTTACAACGAGTTTGTGTCAGTTATGAGATCTCATAGTAAACTGTAGCGTTCTACTGAGACCTCGGCAGAAATAGGCACTTACGTAAGTTGTGCATGATTGACGGTAAAAATTAATGATTATATTTCTCTGATTTCATCAACACGGTTATATGTAATGTGCGTTTTACTGCAGTTCATTTTGGATATGCAGACGTATGGCTCGGGGATTATATTTCTGTTATGTAAGTATTGTTTCTCGTTGAAATTGCTTGTAGATTGTTTCGTTTAGAATTATTCAATTACGCTCATCGAAGGTCCAGTGTTTTTTTTAAGGTGGGAAAATCATCTAATGATATCTCCCGCTTTTGGGCGGAGTGGGAGATAGTATCGGATTTTTTCTGACTAAAAATCCACTCCTGGTCCTTCATTGCCTTTGGTACCGGGACGGGGCTGAGCTACCTTTCGGAGCTAACCCTGGCTCCAGTAGGCTGCGACCCAGTCCAGTGTTCATGAAAACTGTAGTGACATCTATGGCGCCACAAAGGAATCTCAGATATCCTGCATCGCGCAATTAAAGTTCTCTGCGCGATTTGAAAATTTACAACACCCGAAATAATTTATCGGGTAGTTGCCCAAACCAGACCTAACATCCGTCTGGTTGGAGGATCCTCTCTTTTCAACAGAAGTTTGCTGGAACTTGTTGTACCGAATACCTCCAAACTCTAAATTGTAGATCATTAAAAAAAATAATTGAACAAACAATTACCTACGCAATAAATCATGTAGGTAGGTACTCAATTCATTCAAAATGTCGAATCTATCAAGCTTTTAAACTATCCAAATATTAAGACGACATATTAGAATCCTCCACACCTTATAACTTATTAAGTAAACAATAGTCCGGCTGAAGCAACTTTGTACTTACCGACTTTCTTCCGTTTCAGTACAATGGTGCACCATTATGTGGAACACTTCGTATGTAAATCATAAATTCACTTATTTAAATCTCCACATTTCATCGTCATCGGCGTGGTACATAAGTTATGTCACGTGGTTTGGGCTGATTAGGTTACCCGCTGCCTCTCAACATGACGCATGTAATACAACTATTACATTACAAATAACAGTCCACTGGCACCATGGTAAACAATGGTGTGCCTGATGTAGGAGCATGTTTGCCTAGAACTAGCCTTCTTCTTGGTCAGGGGTCAGGCATTCTTATTAGAGTGGGCGTGGATCTTGTTGATGGACAAGGTCAAACTCTCGATTAAGTGAGGTGGACTCTTGATTTATAAAGCCCTGGGGCTTTTGTTGTAGCAATCAGAAAACTCAGACTCCGACTCAGGCAGAGAATTCCACTCCATAGCAGTACGCACAATGAATGTGTTCTTAAAACGTTTTGAGCGTAGGTAATCATTTTCATCTCTCACGAAACCATTCCTGTTATAGAATCACTTTTTTCACGTAATCTCTCTCACTCTTCGGACATCACTAACGTTCACCGACAACACTACGCGTCGAACGATAGCGCGCAGGAACAGAGGCCGTGGTACAAGCGCTCTCCACGGGCGCGCACCGACCGCCCGGCTCGCTTGACACTTCCCTGAAAATCAGTACTACCCAGCGTGCGCGACTTAATTTCATTATTATTATTTAAAATGCCTATATTTATTTCTATTATCGTTTTCTCTCCATATTATAAAGTCCCAACGAAACAAGTATCAACGAAATTACTTAACTAATAACACCAGCTATAGGATTTATTTCGCACCTTTCTTCCACCACCTCTCTCATGTAGTCTTACCAGCCCTTTCAAGAGACAACCTCTCTCACGGAACTATTTCTTACCTACCCTACCTTAATACCACCTCATGGAACCACCTCTTTATGGAACCCCACCACCCCTTATATCCACCGTGGGATCTGGAGGCAAAAGTCCTTACACTCATGCACGATTTGCACGTGGAGATGCAACGCCGGGGCGAAACTCGCCGCGACAAGTCACGGTATGGCGGACAGAGTTTCGGCGAGATCTCATGGCAAAATGGCGACAGCGATTGTCGCAACCCAGTGCTGGGCACGCCGTATTGCAGCGGTAATTCCTCTCTTGGAGGAGTGGCTGGAGCTTCAACGCGGTGTCCTCACTTTCCGCGAGACGCAGGTCCTCACCGGACATGCCGAGTTCGGGAGGAAGAAATGCCCGGGTATCACCATTGTATATACCGCCCGGAGGACATGGTAGTGGTGTGCCACACATGGGCAGAGCACCTTCGTGACTTCGTGGAGGCAATCGGCGGCAACGACCTGTCGTGCTGGGCCCTGGTTCAGGCCATGGTCCGGAGCGAGGAGGAATGGCAGGCGGTCGCCTCCTTTTGCAAAGCAGTTATGCTAGTGAAGGAAGAGGCGGCACGTGTGACCCCGGACAAAGGCCCTCACGCCCCAGCCGCCGAAATGCCGACCCCAACTACCAGCCACGATAGACGCAGGCTTGCGGATGTTGAGCAATGGGTAGCCCGCAGTCCGGCCGTCCGGTAATCAACCGGACCGAGCCCAGTCGTCAACAGCGCGTAGTGACCCAAGCGCTCCTCAAAAAGATATCAGCAAACCGTAGGGATCAGCCCTGCTGGGTCCCTACGGTTTGCTGCTGCCCGCCAGCTAGGACCGTAGTAGTCACCTAGTCCTAGTACGCAAAGGCAACTACAGGAGACAAGTGTGATTTAGTCAGTAAAAGTCTGACACGCCCTCTCGCTCCACCCAGAGCGGGAGAAGTCATTGGATGATTTCAACCCTTAAAAAAAAAGAAACACAGAACTATGCCCTTGTGGTGAAGCACGACGTTTTCCACATACACGAAACGCGTGCTCGCATTCTTTTATGTAGTAAAGTGATGCCTGTAAGTCTAGTTCTCATCAACTTCTTGCCCTTGTCCCTTTTTATTTGGGGTCGGCGCAAACGTTTTTTCTTTCATTCTATCCTGTCTCTCGTTCGAAATGCCTGCTCACATTTTCTTATACAGTAAAGTGATGCCTGTATGTCTTATTCTACTCTTGATACTTGTTCTCACACTTTATCTTTCAAGATTTGCAGCGCGAGAGAAGCCGACAAAGCCGACGAGGGGGACGAAGCCCCCGAAGACCACTAGGGGCTTCTATGACATCCTCAAGCACCAGAAAGCGAAGTCATTACATTTTGAATACTATCCCAACTACGGTTTCGAACCGTACTGGGCAGACGGCGAGTGGGTGCTCAGTACCACGCCCGACCCCAACGCTTCGATTTTTGAAACCACAACTAGAAAGCCCGAAATATGTGGCGAGGAGTGTCACTATTTATTTCGAAGGTACGTGTCTTTGTAGAATCTCCATCTTATTCGCTGGTGCTTCTTTTAGAAATACGAACCCATTTCTTTCAAAAACACGAGTTGGTCTTGATTGTGTGTTTACATAGATGCATGAGCTCATTGTTTCAGTGTGCATGTTCTATTTCCTATGTCATCGAGCGCTCTGAGCTTATGCATATAGAAATACATGTGCATGATGTGCGATCACGGCGCCGCGCACCGTCATGTTACATTGATCACTTAGGCGATTAACACACGGCACCGCGCACCGCCGCGGTTGGCGGTGAAGCGGACCATGTTACATTGGTCACTTAGAAATCCGTTGATACCTAACACACGGACACCGTCCGACCGCGCGGTCGAGCGGTGCTCTCGCCACCACCGCCCCTCCGCGCTGATTTCCGCGCGGTGGGGCGGCGCCTTACACACGGGGCACCGCATAACCGCACGGATTATTGTGGGTGCAGGACGTGTTGCAATTTAAAATAGATGAACCCAATATCTTCTTAATTTTTTCTTTCTACGCCATAAAAGTCAGATTGCTGCCACCATTTCATCGTCCATTGTCGCTAGTGTCTGTGATAAAACTGGTGAAAACCGCGTTAAATCTATCCGCACGGTTGGGCGCGTAAACTGCCTAACCACGCGGAGCACCTCTAAGAAATCCGTTTCACCATCACCGCCCTCAGCGGCGGTGCGCTGTGCCTTGTGATAATCGCCTAAATCAACCGAGCTTCTAAACTGCTATACGAGTATTTTTTTAAATTTTATGGAAAAACAATTGAACTGGTTTACAATCTAAATCCATATTTCATCTTAAAAGAAGAAAAACTCATAAGTTTACCATAACAAAAAAGATTTAGATTTTTCAAAGCGATCGCAAACTTTTTTTTATGTGTGCACGTGAAATGCGTTATAAATAAAATATATGTATGTAAATTAAAGACAATTTTTTTTTATAATTAATCTGTTTTGGCATTACTATCCGGTAACAATGCTATACCAGGCATCTTTGAAGACCCGCCTGAGCTGGTGGAAGGAGTTGGCTCTTCATCCTCAATGTAACTGTCAACATTCTCGTCATTGGAGGAGTGCCCGGAGGACACGGTGGAGCACACAATCGCGGTGTACCCTGCTTGGGTGGAGCATCGCCGCGCCCTCGTGGGGGTGATCGGCGGCGGAGACCTCTCGCGCCGGGCCTTGGTCGAGGCCATGGCCTGCGAAGCAGTAATGCTCGCTAAGGAGGAGGGCGACCGCATCAGGCAACGGCGCTCTCGCCACCGACGGGATTCCGATCCCGATTTCCAGCCACCGTAGGCGCGGGCTTGCGGACAGTGAGCAATTGGTAGCTCGCTGTCCGACTGTCCGGTAACTGTCCGGACCAAGGCCAAGTTGTTGACGGCGCGCACTGTTCCTCGTGCCTCAAGGAGTTGTCAGCAACAGCAGGGGCCCAGCCGGGTCGAAGCCTACTATAATATAATAATAATATAATATTCCACAACTATCACACAACGCCGTCTAGTCCCAAGCTAAGCACAGCTTGTGTTATGAGTACTAGACAACTGATAAACATACTTATATATTTCTAAATACATACATATTATAGATAAATTACACCCAGACACAGAACAAATGATCATGTTCATCACATAAACATTTGTCCTGGGTGGGAATCGAACCCACGACCTGCGGCATAGCAGTCAGGGCCACTAACCACTAGACCAACAGGCCAGTCACTACTGGGGCCAGGATTATCCGAAAGGGAACTCCAGCCCCGGTATGAAGCCTTGAAGGAACGGGGTGGGTTTTTTAGTCAGTAAGAGTCTGATACTATCTCCCACTCCGCCCAAGAGCGGGGGTTGTAATTGGATGATTTTCACAGAAAAAAAAATTCCTTTTGAAATCCTCATGATGAGCTCTTTAATTTGATACCCATATTACAGTAATAAAAAAAATCTCTCTAAAATATAACATCTCACAGTCGTTACGTTGATTTTTTTTTTAACGTCACCTATCTAACAGCTCTCGGGTTATATATATTTATATAAATTCGTTCAGTAGTTTGGAAGATATGAGGTAATAAAAATATTACATACATACAAACATACAAGATATGCGCGAAAAACATAACCCTTCTTGCAGTCGGGTAAAAAGTGAAAAAAAAAAAAAAAAAAACCCGACTGCGTAAAAAATATTTTAATAAAAACTAAAAACACGAAGGATATAGGCCTCCCCCAAGCGTCGCCACAACGAACGTCTCTGTGCGTCTCGCATCTATCGGTTTCCCGCAACCTTCATCAGGTCATCGGGTGTTAATTAATGCAATTAAATTGATTTCTACGCTACTGGACTGAACTTGTTTTTTATTATTAAAAATATTTTTATACGCAGTCAGCTTTTTTATTTTTTAAATTTTATTTTTATTTTCAAGTATGTATGTAATCCTTAGTATGGCAGTGTGTCGCTCTTGACATATTGTTTTCTATTTATTTCCTACAGGATAAAGCACGTATGTGCTCGATATTCAGACGACGTAACGTCAGATCCGAATGGCTGTGGGACCGTAGTGGCAGAGTGGCTGGCGGGGATGATCTGCCCGGGCAAGCCGGGTGACAACTACGACCACGGCTACTCGACCTTCAACACCTACTGCGAGTTCCTCAACGCCCAGTGCAGGACCAAGTTTTACGAGCCGAGCAGTAAGATTATCTTCATTTCAATACGCAGTGCGTCTCGCATCCATTGGGCTGCCGCGACCCTCACAAGATCATCGGCCCACCTTGTGAGAGGCCTGCCAGTGCGCGGCCGCCACTTCAGAATTTTTCGCCCCCACCGACCATCTGTTCTGCGACTTCGGTCTATGTCGGTAAACTTGGTTCTCCTGCGAATATCTTCATTCCTGACGCAAGAAAACTCCTAGTCATGACCCTTTATATTGCCTTTTGTCTATTGTGCGGAAGTGTTTAGTTTTATGTGTGTATGGCATGTTCTTCTTATCCGGCTTTCGGCCTGGTGACGTGGTACCGTCCATCACCTGAAGGTATCCACGGAAGACTGGGAGTGGTACTCTGAAGTCTAACTCCATGACCACTCGTTGTTTGTGTGTGTGTGTGTGTGTGTTACATTCCCGTGTATCTTGTGATTTGAGGATAGAATAGGCTTGACGGTATGTGCAATTCCAGTGCATAATCCCCGAAATATAACCAATAGAAAACCGACAGAGAATGAATTGCAACTAACAAGGGTCTATTGATGACTAGCTTTTGCCCGCGATTTTGCCCGCGTAAATTAAATATAGCCTATGTCAGTCAGGAATAAAGCTGCTTTCTATCGGTGAAAAAAATTTAACAACCGGACCAGTAGCCCGATTCACGTAATGAAAACCGTAACGATATCGTACCGATTTAGTTGTTAAGACCATTTCCGTATTCACATCCATCAATCGAGTTTGAACGTCACCGATTTTCAAGTCGTTTGAAATTCGTCGATTAAAAAAAAAACCTGTATTACATTATCCTGGTAGAATATATAGTAATGTAACTGGAAATAAGTCGATAGATCGTGAATACCGCTTTTGGATAGGACTTCGATCGAACGACTATAAAACTTCAATGACATTTAGCTTGTTTGATTCCACGTGAATCAGGCTACAGTACTTCCAGAGATTACCTTCTACAAACAAAAAGACGAACTTTACTTCTTTATTATATTAGTGTGGATGACGTCACGAGTGACATTGGATATACAGCGTTATTTGTAAAACACCGGACTGTGTTACTGACGTCATAAACAACAACTTTTGTTCTATGACTTTTAAAATTAATTTTAGTTCATCACATTTTCATACAAAAACAAAAATATTTAAATTGAACGTTCTAAATATTACGAAGTCAATACAATACAATAGCGGAGGGGAGCTGGGATCGGGCGGCGGGGGTGCTTGATGCGTTTGCGTCGAGTCATACAGACGTAGCTTAGGTTGAAATGTGTTTGATAGAACAAAGAAATCTTAAAAGGTTTGTTTTCGGTAAATTAATTATGTTTTGTAAAAAGTCATAGAACAAAAGTAGTTGTTTATGATGTTAGTAGTTAATATACAGTCCTGTAACGTTGTTAGGGGTGTTAGTGACCGAAGAGAAACAACCCTGTAGACTAAAGATAAAGGAAAACAAAACATGGCAAATGTTTGATGGCAAAAACAGGTATCATTTATGGGTGCCGTGCTGAAATAGTAATTGAAAAGTACTAAAACTATTTTTTCTAAATTCAGGATGTATGTTTATTTTAAGGATGGGTTCTGGTGCACATTGGCAAGTGCAAACCCTTGGAAACTTACTTCAAGCCCCTGTGGAGCGCAGACCAACCAGTCAGCAGAATGGAGTTCTACCTCAGCAGCCTAGGAACCGTACCGGACGAGGATGTTTATTCCTGATTCATAGAATCAGGGTGGATCTTTCTCTTCGTCTGCTAATTATTCAAATCTGGCTCAATTTGAATAATTAGTGACCGAAGAGAAAAATCCGACGACGAACGTAATTTTTGAGGTCACCCTAAAAATATAGAGTTGTTTTTATTTTATTTTTATTATTCTAAAAACTGTGTTGCTTGCTGTCTTACCCATGTGTAGTATAGTAGAAAATTATCGCAAAGGTACATATTTCCGGGATAAAAATCTTATGTCCTGTTCACACAACACACAGCACAAATACAAAGTTTCATCGAAATCCGTTCAGCTGTTCAAGCGTGAAGAAATACAAAAACTGCGCAAATGCGAAACGAACTCACGACCTGAGGGTTCCGTACAAACTTACCCAAGTTCAATACCGGAATGGAGGAGATTTTTTTTGTTCTTTAACAACTTTACTGTTTTGCTGCTATCATATGCCTATCAATGCGAAGTGCCGAGTGAATTTTGATACCCTTGAGAGTGTCCAAATATACCTACGTTTTTTTTGCGAAAAAAAACGGCCGTATCTTTTTTTGGGTTCTGTACCCAAAGGGTAAAAACGGGACACTATTACTAAGACTTCGCTGTCTGTCCGTCTGTCTGTCACCTGGCTGTGTCTCAAAAACTGCAATAGCTAGACAGTTGAAATTTACACAAATTATGTATTTCTGCTGTCTTCATAACAACAGATACTAAAAACAAAATAAAATCAATATTTAAGGGGCTTCCATACAACAGACGCGGTTTGTTTTGTCGTTTTTTTTCTACAGACGGTACGAAACCCTGCGTGCGCGAGTCCAACTCGCATTTGCCCAGTTGTTTTTCGTTAACTTAGAAGTTAAATTTTTTATACAGTTTCAGGGACCACAAACTTGATGAGGTATATGGTGTTAATTTCGACTCGAAACATCCATGCGTTCCTAAGATAAAGGTTTTTGATAGACAGGCAGTAGAAAAATGGACAACACATTTTGTTGTCCATTTTTCTATCCTATAAAGGTTCGGTTTTTTCCTTTTGAGGTACGGAACCCTAGTGAGCAATGGGTAGCTCGCTGTCCGGCCGTCCGGTAACTGTCCGGACCAAGCCCAAGTCGTCGACGGAGTTGTCAGCAACAGCAGGTACCTAGCCAGCAAAAGGGCGCTCGAGCCCCGGTATGAAGGCTAGAAGGAACGGGGTGGGTCTTTTAGTCAGTAAGAGTCTGACACTATCTCCCGCTCCGCCCAAGGGCGGGGGATGTCAATGCATCATTTTTCCGACCATAAAAAAAAAAAGGTATAGACATGAACATCTGGTCAGGAGATGTGATGAAACATAAACACGCTATTCAGTTATAAAACGAAAGTTTAGTAAAGTATGTGTTCACCTAAACGTTACTAATACGACCTAGGAAGTTTGCAAACCCATGTTGCTCTTTATGTGATATGCTCAAAGACTAGCGTACATAGTTCAATGAGCGCAAAAGTACCCGTTGTGCTATCTTTCAATCTTCGCGTGTTTTTATCTTCGCGAATTTCGCACCGTCTCTCTTTATAATTCGGCCGTGACGCATGTGGCGGTCTGGTTCTTGATTTCGTCACTGGCATTTGCATTGCCAAAATCAAATTCAAATTATTTTATTTTACATAGGCCTACATGGGCACTTATAAAACGTCAGAAGCTAGTGCACGGTTCCAAATTGGTCGTTTCCTATGGAGAAGAACTGGAAAGAAACTCCATGGTTAGGTACTCTTTTTAAAAAAGTGGTTGATGTTACAATTATGTAAGAACAATGTAGACCAGTCAATATTGTATACAAAAGCACAATAGAAATAATCATAATAAAAAAAAAGTAAGTAATAGTAAGTAATCTTAGAGTCCGTAGAGTATACAGTGTTCTCACATCACATTACAAAAAAGAGGCTATAAAAAAAATATTAGCAAGAAAAGTATAAATAACTAGCGGCCCGTCCCGGCTTCGCGCATGTGATATATATACCCTATGTTACTCAGGGTGAATGTAACTTTCCAATGGTGAATGAATTTTTGAATCGGCACAGTCGTTTTTGAGTATAATCATTACAACAGGGTTGTTCAAATTTTCCCTCTTTATAATAATAGGTAGTGTAAATTACACAATAAAATGTTAACAAAGTAAATTACTAAAGAAGTTAAAGCAGTTGAAATCTAAATAATTAAAAAAATATTGCAAAAGCAATGTGTTCGAAAAAAAAAGTATAATATATATTAAAACAAAGGTGGAGCAGTTAATAGACACAATATTGATGAGTTACTTGGGGTTTTCGCTGGATAACATCGCTACGAAGCTAAAAATATTAAAATGAACTACGCTATTTGTTTCTGTTTCATCATAATATCTGAGAGAGAAGAAGCAACTGCATTCTGCTTAACACTGTCCTTTCTCATTCTTTGTCAATGTTTTCTGGGAGTTATGGCCTGGAATTGAACAGTTATTTTCGAAGTTCTATATTATGTCTAGTCAAATTTTACAGTACAGGTTGGCTATTTTTTTGCTTCTGATCTGAATTTAATTTTTTATCAGAAGCAATTACACACTACAACACACACGCTCAACTATTCATTAATCTTTCGAATAGAAACACAGGCACAATAGCAACTAGAGACACAATAGAAAAATAATGAGACAGTGACGCCGGCGTTCGCTTGGGGTTTAATGAATTAAAATCTGATGAAATGGGCAAATATTTTTTTTTTAATAGTCAATATTTAACAATATTTTAAAGTGCTTTAATCTTCTTGCATTCAAATACATGCTTTTTCATATTCCTTCTCACCGTACTGGCTTTATGTCCAATTCTAACGCTGATTCCACCATGAAACTTTGGAATGTGCTTCCCCTTGACATCAAAAAAGCTGAAAGTTAATAATCCTTCAAACGTAAAATTTGTGAACTTTTTACGTATAGTCCTCTCAACCTTAGTTCGGCCTTCGTTCAGAATTGTTATTAAGTTCTCATAATGATTTGATATTTGTCATAGTGTTTATTCGTTTATTATTTTAGCTGTTTAATAAGTTATTTATAATAATAAAATACAAATATACATATACTTATTTTGTTATTATAAATAACTTATTTTCTATTTTTCTTTTTGAACTGGTTTATTGTGCAAACCTACCACAGTCTTGTTTTTTTTAACCCAAAGGTTGACTGGTAAAGAATGCCTTGTCGTATTAAGTCCGCCTATATAGTGGTAACTATTGTACATGAAGTTTAAATAAATAAATACCTAAATATTTTGGTTCTTAGTACGAATTTAAATGGAACGTTCCGTTCACTCTAGTTTCTCGTTGTTATAACAAACATTTTGATTAACTGCTATGGTAAAGAAAAAGTACTTTTTCCCTTGTCGGCCGACGAATAGTTGTCGAGGGTTTTCTTATGAACGTGGAATAATCGTCGGTCATACATTAGAGCTTTATCTACGGGGCCCGGGCTCGTGATCGAGGGCCTCGAGCCGGGCCCCACACGGGCCCCGCGTAATTCTTTAGCCGATACCTGACTGAGCTTTTGTTAAGAGGACGCCCTTACGCGTTATATTTTTGCAAGGTAATTTGTTAAGGTAAATAACAAATGTTGGGTCCAATATTAGCGTCCTAGAGCGCTGAATTATATTTATTTGTTGCTGTATTTTAGTTCGTCGCTTGGCAATATGTTTAACTAACAAAAAACACATGGAATGTTTAACAACTTGTGGTACAAAAAGTGCAGTATGATCACTTTTCTCTATTCTATGAAGAACGGACAGATGTATTTAGTCTCTGTTCAATCTATTGTCTCTTTGAACAACTCTCGCCATAGTTCAAAGTGTTAACTTATCCACAGTAAGCTTCACTACAACGACAGGTCTTCGTCTTCTGCGGTCTTTCTGTCTGGTTATAATTTAGGTGTCTTCAAGGCCCGAGTGAATAGGCTCTTAATAAACTAGTGCGCCTCACCATCAACGATTGCATCACTGCTTACCATCAGGCGGGATCGCAGTCAAGTACTAGTTTATAAAAGATAAAAAAAAACATGGATTCTTTGATATGGCTAATTATGATATTTAGGCACTGGTTTGATGTAAGTTATACAAACAAAAAAAAAACATTAATATTTTGTGTTTCAATTTTTAAATTGCTTTAGTATGACTTAAAATGATCACAGGAGTACAAAAAATACAAAACGTATAATCATGCAAGTGAACTCCCAATGGTGATGCTGGCAAGCATTCAGCTTAGCTTCCACTTAACATGTCCATTGTTCATGGTACGAAATGACAGACGTGAGCGTTTCATCACGTTTATAGCGCTCATTAGCCAGCAAGAACAAAACAACGAGTTACCAGCGGCCGCTGATAGAATACTGAGTGGACAGCACTCGTCGTGTGTTCAGGAGAGGCCTACGGTAAATGACCCCCAGTCACGTCTCCCTGTGAGGATAAGAATGCGTAACTAACAGCTTCTGATTGTACAACCTATTCGTATCCTGTCAGAATATTTTGCGTGTTCGTTTCAGCGTGTTACAAATATTTTATATATATTGTTTTGTTTTCTACGATATCTTTTGCTAAGTGTTTATTTATTAGGTATTATTTTGTTGGAACATTTGGGCCGTGTTTAGACGAATTAGAGTGAAATAGGCGATGGAAATCAAGGTCAATAGACTTGAAAAGCTGTCTCGTCTAGTTGTACGGCCAAATCTAGTATTTGGTGAAAACAAACACTTAAATTAGATATATTAAATTAGATTGTTTGCATAGTTTCTTTTCTACAAGAAAAGCGTAAGTGTTTTGGTGGCAACCTTGATCGTGACCGGCAAAGTGGATGGGAAGAGGCCTCATGGACGCAGCCCAATCGCTGGTCTGACCATCCGCACCGCTCATGACTCTACGCTATACATGGCCTTTCACACCGCCTGAGACTGAAACAGATGGAGGAATATCGTTCGAATGAGGATGATGAAGCAGGGAGGTCATGACCCTAAGCATTGAGGAGTACGACACTAGGAGGGATGTTTACTATTGTTAATTAAGTACTTGCAGTATCTTCTGCTTTCTTAGGATCCGTTGCGTATCTAATGAACTCTGTCAAGTTATTGCTTTCATATTGTGAGTCTTCTTTCCTAGTTTATTTTATACTAGCTGCTGCCCGCGACGTCGTCTGCGTGAAGCCTCTACAGCACTAAAAATACCTAAGGTGCCAGTGTCGCTATAGCATTATAAATAAACAACTTTTAAAATAGCATTATAATATAAGTTTTCTTTGCAAACGAAGCAAGTGCAGAGAGTTATATGAGAATCCTACTGAGTTCAGTTATAAGATGTGACTGAAGGAAACACAGAAGAGTAAAAATACGTACAAAGGTATCATACCTTACAAGACTTCCCTATAAACTACGTTGGTAGTTATACTGCCAGGAGCCAAAATGTAAAGAGAGTCAGGACTGGTGGCGCGGGAGCAAGCGACGTACAGTTGCCCGTGTGAGAAGCAACTCGTCCTGAGGTCGACACCCGCTGCCCTCAGTGTCTGCCCCTGCGACTTATTGATGGTCATCGCGAAGCAAACACACACGGGGAACTGTACGCGCTTGAACTGGAACGGGAAGTTATGGGGTATGAGGGGAATGCGTGGTATAAATACTGCCTCACTGACGCCACAACCCGTAAGAATTTCCGCCTCAATGGTGTGTCTGTGTGGAGCGAGATGACTTTAAGGCGGGTCCCGTCACAACTTCGAAGCATAATCGGGACACCGACCTTTAGCTTGATGGTATGCGCCGGAAGTCCACTTGCTGACAGGGAGTTCAGAAATTCCACGGAATAACGTGTGGCATCATCTAGCTCGACAACAGTGTTTATCGAGGTGTAGACCACTTCATTCTTCTCAATTTCCGAGAGAATGCATTCGTTAATTGCCTGATAATTTTTGGGCGTCAAAATGGCCCGCTCACACACCCAAGAATTCTGCTGGTGCGGTATACGACTGATGTCCCCGTACACACAGTGAATGAGTTTTTCTAAGCTGGATACCACTCTACCGAGAGACTCTGGAAGCACCACTTGTCCACCTCTCTCTTCTGGTAGAGTGCCTTCACCAAGACTTAGAAGGACATTGGAGAATTCTTGAGCACGTGCATTGCCGCCGAGCCGAGCTCTCATATTAATGGTCAAGCGCAGTGTACGAACTCGTGACCACAACGAAGATCGTTTCGACGAAGCATTCATCTCGTCAGCCCTCGATCCCCGCGTCACCTCGGGAAGTGTTTGCCGGAAATCGCCACTGAACAGAACTGTGACACCATCCATCAAATGTTAGTTCCTGCAGGGTTCTGTCCATGACCTCAACTGCTTTCCTATTGGCCATCGTACACTCATCATCTGAGAGCAATCTTTGAGTACGTGTCCCTTATCGCTGTTACGTGACACACCACAAACAGGCGTTTTGGCGCTCTCTAAATCGATGGGAATTTTTAACATGGCATGTGCTATCTTGCCTTCCGGAAGCAGTGTGGCAGCGATTCCCGACGACGCTACAACAATAGCAATTTTGCCTTGGCTCCTGACCTCTGCAAGTATGCCAGTGGTAACAAAGTTTTTCCTGTTCCACCAAGAACATCCAAGAAAAACATTTTACCCTGGTTTTGCCCAACGCTTTCAAGGACGGTGTCATAAATTTGTTTTTGCTCTCAAGAGAACAAAACGACATGGTAATTTCGTATGGTAGTTATTTCGCCCGGATCGTAATTTGTCTCAGCGTTATACTCCCGATTTCCACGGTCTTGATGTGTTCATGATTGGAGAGCTGATAACCCATATTCGATCAGTGGATTGCCGCCGATAGAAATGACCACATCTTGAAGTGAACTGAGACAGGTGTTCAGCACGCGTTCATTAGTTACTTCGACTTCGTCTCAAAGCTCGTAGAAAAACTTCAGACAGATGATGGCGATACTTCTCCCATAAAGCTACCGGGTTCGCGACTCCACAAAACACCAAGATGACGGCAAGCAGATGACGCATGCGGCTGGGACTGTCACTGACGCTTGCCTCCACGAGGGTGTCATCCCAATTAGGCAAAAGGCTGCGCGGTAAGTGGGATACTCCACGCCATCGAATGTCCTCAGAAAAGCGAAAGACGTTAGGCCTGGGACAGTGTAATGCAGTGTGAACCGCGGAAAATAGCATTCGCCACTTTTCGGGTGCACGGTATAAACCCTACCCAATGCGGTGTCCTTGAAACTTCCCGGAAAACCTTTCACAGCACCTCCTCGTCGATGTCGGTTGAATACACCCCTTTGCTTGTCGTACGTGTAATATGAAGGCACCTCGTCATACATAAGGGATCTCGCAAACTGGTCGACTTCACAGAGTCTGAGAAATGCCACCATGTAACACCTTTTTTTTAAATTGTCTTCCTCAACTCAGCTCATGATTTTGAGGGTTTTGTTGGAACTTGAATTTGTCAAAACGAACTATAATATGAAGAAAATGCACATTACCATCTATGAATTTTAAGAATAACTAACTACTAACCTCGCCAACATGATCAAATTTAAATGATTAATTTCCAAAAACTGTTAACATATAACTTGATTTGATTTTGATGAAATCTCATAGATGGCGCTGCTTTAAAATTGTGTTTATACTACTAACATTCATTAAAGTATGTTTCTCTGCCCAAGTTACTTTAATGGCGTAGTTTTTATAGTGTAAAGCTAGATAATAGCATGACTTACTCAAAAGCAACATTTAAATATGCGTCCTTACATTACACGTTGTCACAGAATGCGTAGGAAAAATAAAGATTCACAGCTCCTCCCCCGTAGGTGATAGCGTGATAATATGTAGCCTATATGTTGACCCGACCTCTTAGTAATATTCATGCAAAATTTGAAGTAAATCCATGCAGTACTTTTTGAGTTTATCCCGGACATACATACAGACAAACAGACAAACAGACAAAAATTCTAAAAACTATATTTTTGGCTTCGGTATCGATTGTAGATCACGCCCCAAGTATTCTTTATAAAAAATATTCAATGTACAGTTTTGACTTTTCTACGATTTTATTATATGTATAGATTTATATTTGTTAAAGTAAAAGAAGTTTTGAGGAAACATTTGTGTATTAAAAACATATGCATATTTCTTTAGAACTGTTCTTCAAAAGATTGGTGCTGGCCTTTTTGAAGACTTTTTCGTTTTTTTGTGGGTGGCTGTCGTTTCTGCTCACCCCAGGGGTAAAACGGCTTGAGTTTATATTGTTATTTTGTTTCGTTATTCATTTCAGTCTTCCGTAATCCAGCTCTTACTTAGTTAGTTTCAAATCTTTTGGAAATGCTGGCATCTCTGTTGAAGTTAACACCTCTGAGCAGCCAGCCCTGGCCCGGGCGGAGCGGTTGCGTGCCCAGGGGCTGGTCGTCCGCGGCGGCCGCTTGCAGCAGCAGCATGCGGCGCGGCCGGCGCGAGGAGTTCGTGGGGCTGCCGTGCACCAGCAGGTACGAGAACACCACCACGTCGCCGCGAGCCGCCACTACAGGAGTAGCCTTTTCGAAGGAGAATTTTGTCTGAAATATAAGAAAGGCTTTGTAATTACTTTATTAGAAAAAATATTCGAAAGTTCTAAGAAAAAAATATTGATTGTGAGTTTGAATTTAATCATAAATTAGTCGTAAATTAATTGGTTCTCCTTTTTATTTATGAAAAAAAATATAACTCTTTCATATTTTAAACAAAGTGCACCACCGCATCTTTCAGTCTGTATGAACGCAATAAACTCAAAAACTATTTAACGGATTTTCATGCATTTTTCACAAATAGATAGAGTTATTCATTTTTTTTGCAATTCGGAAAAATACATATGTTTTTGTTTGCACGAAACCCTCAGTGCGCGGGTCCGACTCGCACTTGCCCAGTTTCTTTAGTTAGTTTCGAATCGTTTGGAGATGTTGGCATCTCTGTTAAAGTTGACACAGTTTAGTAAGAAAGAGATAAAAATAATCATCATATTAATATTCGAAACCTTGAAGACGCGCGAATGTGTGTTAAAATAGGGTCAGTGTAAATTGACCTTCGTGAGTACAGTGTACTGCCAGCGAACACTGATTTGCAACTATTTTATACATTATCTCCATACTTATCACTGGCCCTACATCCTTACTTGATCTACATAATGGAAGTTAGACTCCTTCGCTCCAACGTCTTCCTGAGGGCCCAGCTTGTGGGACCCCGGGTAAACGAACAGGCCTCCGTTGTCGGGCCCCGCCGCGTCCAGGTGAAGGAAGGCTGCTATCATGGAATCATTCTGGTAGGGAAAGTAGTGATAGTCCTGAAAGAGAAGTCAAGAACTCAGCGTATCCAGTAGAGCTGTTCACTATCGTTTGACAAGTGTCATCAAAAATACAATACTATTCCTATGTCAAATTCCTATAGAGCAATTTAAGCGCAGGCCACACCGCCAGCTAGCGGACGGACGGGCTAGGCGGGCGGGCGAAGCGAACGAAGGAAACTATACAAACTACGCGAAATATTGGCGAACTAAACTATGGGGTTCACACCGAAAACTACGGAAAGACGAGCGACCAGCGGAGCGGGCTAAGCGGGCGAAGCGGGCTAAGCGGGCGAAGCTAAACACTGCACTGCTATTCGAAAGACGAGCGTCGACTAGTCTACTCGAAACGGGGAGGACGGGCGAACGAACTGGGCGAGCGGGCTGGCGGGCGAGCTAAGCTAGCGAAGCGCGGGCGCGCCAACGAGGTGAACGAGTAGCTTCGCTGGAATCGTCGGATATTTCGTTAGCTTAGCTCGTTAGGTTCGTCGGTAGCTCGCGGTGTGAACCGAAGTATGTAAAGAGGTGAAACGATGTTCGCCAGCCTAGCCCGCCCGCCCGCTAGCTGCCGGTGTGGCCTGCGCTTTATGGTTTAAGCTTATTATTAGTCATGTTTGACATAAATGAGCATGGCAGTTGAAAGCTTGTCATGCTTATTCAAAAGTCTCATTGATGGTGGCGTGTGTGTTGGATCATTCAGTTTCCTTCAAAATGGTTCAACTGAGTGGTGCTGATATACGCATCATATCCGTAAACAGGTGTTGTCAGTTAAGACTGGTCATTCCTTGGCAGCTAAGTAGCTTATTTTAATATATATATCTAGAGAGTCCATGGAGTTTCTCGCACATTCTTCTTTAAAGAGATCTACGCTTTGGAATATGATTTTTAGGGTTCCGTACCTCAAAAGGAAAAAACGGAACCCTTATAGGATCACTTTGTTGTCCGTCCGTCTGTCTGTCTGTCTGTTTGTCTGTCTGTCTGTTAAGACCATTAAAATATAATAGAATAGAATAAACTTTATTGTACACCAAAATATTAACAATTTCACAGAAACCTAAACCTATGTGCACAGCGGTGGCGGGATTTATCTTGAGAACGCATGGAGGTATTGAGTTGAAATTAAAACCATATACTCAATTCTGCGGTCCCTTCAAGCTTTGAAAAAATCAAACTTCTAAGTTAACGAATACAAAAGATACGGCCATTTATATCCCAAAAAACGTGTATTTCGATACTCTAAAAGATCGTAATTAATAAATTAGAATCCTGAAATTTGGCACAAAGCAAAGTGTTATAGCATAGGTATAGGAAAAAATGAATTACCTAAGTCACAAAAAATAAATTTGCAATTCTGAAAAATCTTCTGACTCCATTTGGGAATTGTACTTTACACGAAACCCTCAGTGCGCGAGTCCGACTCGCACTTGCCCAGTTTTTTTTTTTAACAGACTGACTTCTTGATATTTCGAAAGAGCCTGTTAATGGTTTATTTAAAGTAAAATACTTCCAATTAAAACTATTCACAGGGTCTCTTGTATCTTCGAAGGTTTTGGTATTGTTGACTGAAAGAACTAACCTGATGCATAGGATAAGCGGCACCTTTTTCAGGCGGCTTCAAGTGCGCCTTGGTGTGATGCAGCACAATGTTGCCAGTCCCCATGATGTCTTCCAGAGCATCCAGGAGCTTGCTGTTGAACAGGAACGAGTTGAACACCGCGTGGTGGTACTGCAGGTTGTGGATCCCTTTCACCTACGCAGCGTAGAAACGTAAGCATTAGTTACAGGTGGAAAAATTGCTGGTGTTTTCAGATCGCCAATATTTTACTTTCGAGGCAAGGTATGATTCTGTATAGGTTCTTCTAGACCTTCTGTAGCTAAGGACGTGTCGACACATTACTTCTGGCTATTATAACTTGTAAAATTGTAAAATTAACAATGACTTTGACAAGGTAGCCACAAGCCCCAAACTAGGAGCAGCCTCTATCTTGGAGACCCAAACATTACGCAATGACTTATAACCAGAATATAGTCCACCATATGCAGTTTCAGATGATAAATCTAGAATTATTATTGCAATGAATAAATGTACACTAATATTTATAATGTACCTACTTCACGATGTACGTGAAGACGAGATAAGTTGACAAACAGTCAGGCAAAGTTACTTTAGTATTTATAGTGGTCATTTTGAGTAGAAGTATGGATATATAGGTAGTGTGGTATGTATATTAGACCAACTGAAGTAGTGACGTTGTGGGCAATGTCGATTTGTCCCCGAGAAAGACTAGACGTCATTCTTGGGTTGTGCTTGCTTATTGATAATTTTGTTGTTTAATTTATAAATCCAAATCCCTAACTAGTGATTCTAGTGAACACTATAAGTAATATTAGTACGTATAAGTTAGCATCCTCACCGTTTGTGCGGCATCACTTTTCCTGTCATCCGCATCACTCCCCACCCACGAACTCTCCATCTTATCCTGGTTCTTCCGCGCAAACAGCTTGTCATATTCTTCACTGATAGCATTCAACTCTTCTTCTGAAAGTACATCTTTTAGCACTATGTATCCATTCTCTTTGTAAAATGTTTTTTCTTCTTGACTTAGTCGGCCCATGACTGTGCCATTGAATGTCTTCGAACAAATTGATTGTGTCAATTTGTTATAAAATTTGTTTATGTTGTGATAAGCCACAATAACAATTCATAGGTTATCTGTTATACGAGTATTTCATAACATATTGACGAACTCAACAAGATTTGGTTTCTTAATTTAAAAAACATTAATATTTATAATGGTAATACTAATAAAAGAAATGAGAATTAGTTACGTTCTAAGTTACTCTAAATTTTTGAAGTGGAAATAATGTTTGTGAAAATAAACAACAAGTTCGATACAAGTTGGTGGAAAGATTCCTAAATTGAGATTACACTTCGCGCAATAAATGCTTACTGCTACTACTAGTACTACTATAAATCTTAATTTGTCTTACAGCTAGATCGAGAGAACTCAAATGGTTCAATAAATTGATCTAGATGTATGTTTACAAGTACTCTGCGTTATTGGGAATACATTCAATATGTGTACTAGCTAATGAGGGGAATTTATTTATTAATTTCATTAACAAATTTACATTAGCTGAATTCCCTGCCGGAGTCTGTGTCTAAGCCTGAGGATCTTTAAGTAAAGAGTGAATAGGTTACTTCTAGGCAAGCGTGCTCCACCGTCGACCAACAAGAACCAAAAGAGAATCGATGTATAAATCCAAAACTGTAATATGCACATTTTTTCTCGAAATAAAAAAGACGGACTTATCTGGCCGAAAACGATTCTCCAACATTGTGCTTTGACTCAATAACTTCTGAATCTTACAACTTTCAATAAATGCCGCTTCATAACACTCGAGCAACGATGCACTACAAAACCTAACAGGGTAAGTACATTGAGCGCGCTCATAACACATTCAGTGTCTGCAGTAACACCGCGTAAGTGGCTTACTGCACAAACTTGCACCATGCCTCTCTCAACTACCCTTTAATGCGTCTATCCATGGAGGCACACGCTTAAGCTATGCTTTGTAGGAAGGTTTCGTTCATGTGAAAGTCTTAAATTAAACCTGGTGAACGTACTTCTGAGATAAAAAAGAGTCTTATCCTTAACCAAATAACAATAAATCTTTACATCTTTTTTTTTCAAAATTTGTGCAGCGGCTCAGACGTGCAAGTGCACCAAACCGACAGTCAAGCACAGTTACTTTAGAAATTAGGTATAATTATGGTTAATTAATTAGGATATTGTTCAGGTGGGTATGAATGAATGCGCAGAGCAGCTGGCAAACAAATGAACCGCGCAGCTAACGTGCCAAACATCTCCGTGCACATCCCACCGTACAGTGGAAGATCAACTTTATTCACGACATCTTGAGACTTTGAGATATTGTCACATTGCCGCGTCCAAGCAAATCGGCCGCACTGCGCTTGGCAGACAACTATCATTATAACTTCCAAACTGCCGAACAGAACGCAAATATTCCTTCTATTCTAAAGAAATATTGAATTGTTTGTTTCCGAATACGTGAGCTCAGAATGGGCACGCATTTCGATATTGAAGTTACATTGTAGTTTACACTACATTCAGTCCCAAATATCATGGAAGCTACTCGCAAAACTTGAAGATTACCTACTTCCCAAACCAACGATATCATGACACTTCTTAACTGCCCTAACTAAGAACTATTCACTATATGCCTTGAATTATAAAAATACTTAGGATTAACCAGTTACATCTTCCGTGTTACATGATACCGAGACATAATAGTACTTTCAATTGTTTCTCTAATTTGGCGCACGAAAGAATAAATAAAGACCTCAAAATTAACGTTCTTCCATTACCTTGGTACTATTGTCTTCATGCGCTTTCAATATATGTAAAAACATTTCAGTTGAGGTTATTTATGTGCATTGTGCATTACCAGCTGAGCACTGAGCAGCTATTCGTACATGTTACTTAATGTCCCGGCCGCCGGATGTGAACAGAAGCAAAAAAGTTAAAATCCATGCAGGTTGAGAGTGCAGGTTGCCAACTTGTCGACTTATTTATTTCCACGGAATAGATAAAAGAGTAAGCACACAGCTTTATTTGCAAAACTAGATACAGGCCCAGAGAATTTACATGTTTGTTCCTGTCGGGAAATCTATTTCTTTGCCAGCTCAAATACCTAAACGGAGGTATTTCTATTAGGTCATTTTTATTTTGATAACTGATAAAAGTTTTGTTCTAAAGTTGGGTACGTTAGGATTTTAGTTTACCTGTCTAGTATTTGACTAAATATGTAATTTTGTCTTCTTCAACCGTTTATATACAAATTATAATGTATATATACGGTTAAAACTCTTAAAAACTCTTAAAAATGGGCATGGGTAAAACTCTATCTGAACGCTTGATGTGCCACAGCCCACAGCCAGTATTCAACACAACCACAACAGCCTGAGGGTCTTGAAGTGATTGGTTACTTCTAGGCAAGCGTGCTCTAACGTCGATTATATCATCACTTGCTATCATGAGAGATGACGAGATAGCTTTCAAGCGCGATCCTATCAAAAATAATTTTGAAAATAAACTTCATGATTGTAATCATAATATCATTCATATTCTGCATCGACACAAAAGTACCCTTATTATTAAGATTTTAGAATCGACTCCAATGAGTAAAATTTTCAGAACACATGTAGTATTTCTTTTTTTTATTTGATATAAACTAGTGCTCGATTGCGATCCCACCTGATGGTAAGCAGCGATGCAATCGTTGATAGTAAAGCGCACTAGTTTATTTAGAGCCTATTCACTCTAATTTTGAAGATACCCAAATTATAATCGTATGGGAAGACTGCAGCACGCAAATTGTTCCGGTCCTTCGATGTACGCGGTATAAAGACGAGGCGAAACGCTTAGTCCGGACCGTAAAGGTTTCAACAACGTAAGGGTGGATACTCGCCGTACGTTGGGTTGTCCGATGATAGAAATGAGATGGTAGGATTAAGTTATGCAACTCCCGCACACACTCTCCAAAATACAACTTGATAAATCTATTACATCATGTAGTATATCTTAGTTGGATTCATAACAGTGCTCAAAATAATTAGGAAAACATCCTCATTCAAGCTAACGTTATTATGTGCCAGATGATGATATTATCTACATACGTATGCGGCCTAACCGTACGTTTGTAGCCAAGCGAGTAATAAGCAATTTCCGAGGGGAGCTCACTAATTCACGTCGCCGTGAAAAGGACGCATCGGAGATATACCTCGACCCACCCTGCTGAACTGTATGTTCGTAATATGTTGCGGGGTGCACAACTCACTATCGATAGCTGACGAGAAGAGATACCTATGCCTATTACATCTAAGTATGAAAAAATATAGGGAAAACCTGTTTTTTTTTGGCATTCATATCGTAAAACAACTTTCAATAAATCTATAAGCTGGAATATGCATTGGATTTGCAATTTTGGCAGTCTTATGAAAGTAGGTTCTATTAGAAAAGAGGCAAAGTCTGATAAAAAATATGTAGAAGTTTGTTGACATTCTATTAATCCTATCCCAATTCATATTTAAATCTGTGTAGTTCATTCCTCAAAGACTACCTCTGACACTAATCTTCATGATTCTCATATGATTTGACTATAACAATTAACAAGTTTGCTGTATGGACTTTAAAACAGATAGTAAAGACTGGCTTCATCTAGTTTAAGTTAATGAAATAATTAACGTTTAAAAGTTTTGTTTAAAAAACTTATTTGTGAAATAAATATAATTTATCAACATAATATTCTTGGTCGGCGGAATATTTGATCTCTTGTCATACCTACTTCTCTATTAGCATTCTCCTCAATAATTTCACAAAGTATATCAAATAGTTTACCAAAGTGTACCTTAACTTCTTGCATAGTCTGATCCTTCCATCATTTGTTTGGTTTTTCTCTACTCTTATAACCGAATGTTTAACTGTAAACTTCATACGCAAAACCTTTCTCACATTGTTTGCCTCATTTTTTTGCACCATACTCCCATTCATTTAATAATGGCAACCGTTGCTTGCTATAGCTATAGATAGCTGTTTTGTGTTAACTTATTTTCCTATTACTCTTACACACAGTGTTTACTCCTCTTTCATTTTCCAACTCTCCTTCCTCAGGTATGCTGAAAGAGATTTCTGTAGAAATAAGCATCACTTTTGTACCTATTTTTCAGTTTCCTTGTTATTATCTTTAATTTTTAATGGTATAATATGTATTAGTTAATATTTAACATCTTGAATGTCAATCTGTATACACAACCCCAGTCGTTCTATAAACCTCTAACAGAGAACACTTTCCTTCAATTGTCAAGCCTTCTGAAAACACATACATTAAATATAACGGCAAAGGCACTTAATCTGTTGTTATAAAGTCACAGATGACATTACATTTTACCAGGTTCCAAGCATCATAGCCACGGCGGTGGATCTCATTAAGTATGATACAAATCTCAGTGTCTGGCATCTCTATCTGGGATTATTGTTGCGCACAAATGAGACGTCTGTCGAAAATCATTCATGCTTTTTGGAGCCACTTAACTTTTGTCTTCTGTTTATTTTATACTTACATATATTTGATATAATTATTTTAAAAGTGGATTTATTATGATCGGCTTAAATATTGAGTATGCTAGTTTATTACAGACTTATCTATATGATATAATATATATAAGGCCTATATGTGTATATTCCAATTATTTTAATTTGATACACATACTCCTTAATAAGTTACAATTTCTTAAAAAACTAAGGGAGTGTCCTTTTAAAAAATAATAATTTTAAAACTGAATACGGTCACTTTTAGACATAGATCTCCTTTTGTTTCGGTTTGGTTTACATATTGGTTCAAATATTTTTTAATGTGGCCCTACTCTAGTTATGAGTATATTATATATTACTCATGTATCACAGGTGCATTTACATACATATAAACTTATGTAAAACATCTAGATTCGGAACAACTATCTGTAAGCAATTCAAATATTATTTTGTTCCGTGCAGGCATCGAACCCACGACTCGCAGTGTGAAATTTAATCACTCAAAAATTGCTTCAGCCATGCCCTTAAATTCATATAAAATTAAAGAAAATCTACATAGGTACCTATTAGTTAATAGTTATCAACCTTCAACTCTTTATGATTGTTGCCGAAGAGTCGTTGATCATGCATCTTTATAAAGTTTATCGACTACTTGTACAAAATTGTAACCATCCAATAATAACAACGAAGTCTTTCTGAAATTTATTTCCATCATCATAATTCGTTTGCCATATTTCCTCAATATAAATATTCCCTGTGCCGTAAAAAAAGCAGCCAGACATAATCCTATCAAACAACCATTCGACGTACCTTCTTCAAAAGAAATCGTTGAAATACACCGAATTATCATACAGAACATATTAAGAGCCAATAATTGCCGCTATCTTAAACACACAAGGAAATACACAGTCTTAGAACGGTCGTATATCATATTTATCGAGCAGTCGGCATTCTGAGATGTATGCCCGCGCCGATATACGCCAGGCCATGAATATCGCCGACACAGCATTATCCATTGACAAATGTCTCGCCATAACTGAAATTTATGCAAAGAACCCGTCGATGGCTAGCGAAATGTTTATTTGTGCCGCTTTTATCAAACACTCGGACATAACAAATAGCTTTCTCATGTAACGCGGCTTTGTTTGTGTGTTTACAGGCTTTGTCTTTAAAAGTGTTGTCTTTTGACGATGTGCCTACAGCCTAACACGAGCTACGCCTGATATATTGTTAAGAAAGTGTTTTCCCCTTATTTATGTCGAGTTTCCTTGTTTTTCTAAGTGAAAGCTGTGAGTGAATTGATAACGCGGTATTTTTTATTTTATATTTTTGTTATCTGAAGCGTAAGTGAAGTATGTTCAGCTTATGAGTTAATGGCGTCTCGTGTCGGAGTCAATTTAAGGAATGGGGGTGTTCTGGCGACGAACGTCATCTTAGAGGGAGAGAGAGGGCAAAGAGAAGAGCGATGGATTGTGTGAGGAATGGTGTGAAGAGTGATATAAACGATTGCGTATAGATTGACAGAACCAATCTGAAGATTTGTTGCACCGGCCTTAAGTAACGTGAGACAAGACTATGCGGTAGGCGATAGATATCTCGGACATTTTTTTAAGTGGGAAATCATCCAATAGCTTCTCTCATTGCCACACCTGTGTTCCTTCAGGTGCTTTTTGCGTTTTAGAACAACGAGTATCTCTTTTATACTTTTCCCGCGTCCGTGCTTTAAGGTTCTTTCTAACATGTTTACGTGGCATTCAAATTTTTTTTTTCGTCTGTACGTTGATATGTCAGTGAGTCAATAACTCCTTGGTTTACACAGATATTGTGGTAGTCTCAATAACCATGATTTTAAGGGTAGGTTTAAGACATAAAGTGAGAGATTAATTCGCAAAAACTCTATTGGTTTATAAACCAGAACATAGCGTAAAGAAAATAATCTGTAATATGTCTTATCTTATCTCTTTTATTTACAATCTGTACTTGTAGTCGCCAACCACGCTACACGGGGTAACATTCAATTTTGGACGGCGATACTGAAATCTAATTAGGAAGTGAGCGAATTTTGCGGCATTGGTGAGTAGCGGCAAACCTACCGGTAAACTGGACAAGCAAGTTTAGCTGATAGCGCCCAGTTGGGCTTGAGATCGGATGTCGATACCTTCCTACAGGTGTATCTGTGTGTCGTACCGGGATATCGGGAAACAATTTGTCGAGAAATGTTGCGAGACTGACCATTTGTTGTTGCGTTCTAAATTAGACGTACTAAATTTTAGAACTCAAAAGTTACAGAAATATAGCAGCAGATTTTTTAAATATAGACATAATTACTTACTATTAATTAAAAGCCATAACTGATGAGAAGATGAAAAGTATTATAATTAAAGAAGTAGAAGATTTTAATCTGTTGTATACTACTCTAGGTACTCATCTAAAGCGTAAAAAGAACATGTATCCAAAATTTAATCTAAATTATTATAATTTTCTTTCGGCCTTAGCAAACCTTAATAAATCCCAAAATCTTCTAGAGCTTTCTCAATGGTATGCAGTATGCAGAGAAATGGCTGCGCAACGAAAACATTGAGTGAGGCCATAATGTTGATGAAGAAGATTGATTTATTGGCCAAACAAAATGTCTCCGGTCAATATTGCATATAACGCTAGAAATAGTTACAAACTAGGGTTTTTAGGTTAATGTTATGATTTTGCCTGTTCCCAATAGGCTTCATTCAGGAAAAACATTACATTACCCTATTCACATTTGTTAAAAAGAATATAATATGCTTAAATAATTTTAATAAGAAGAAGCACCACAAAATTAAATTAATTTTACCTGTACCGATAATGGAGATATATAGAAATAGCTTAGCATCAAAATATAATACATATCCAAGAATATTCTCAAAAACATGTACCTACAAAGTAGATTAAATTCGAATGTTTTCCTTCACTTCTAAAGCAAATTGATTTGCTTGGTGAATCGGACGGCTGTAATAAATACCTAATTGAGTGGATGACAATATCTTTGAATTAACTTTCGAAAAAAAGTACAAGCCATACTTTTTTGTAAAGTTCATAAACATTGTTATTTTATTATCTCTATTCTGTGTTCCGTGAGTATGCAGTATCATACAGGTCCTATCGGAATACCAGCGCTGAACTTATTTTTTTTTTTAAATTTTGCAACATATTCTGAGATAGGAGCCTTTTTGACTTCGCACAGTTTTTTTTTTAAATTCGTTTCAAATGTTTTTGGATTATTTTTTATGTTTGTTTATGTGATTAATTAACATTTCTATTTTATTCTGTTGTTTGTCCTTTGCGATTCTCAAATATGGTTTTTATTTATTTCTTTACTTTTTTTTTTTAATTAGAATTGGAAAAAAATATTTTGCAAATGCTACAAAACATATTTCTTTACTGTATTTATTTACTTGTAAGTTGTATCTCATGGTCTCTTGTGTAACAGGGCTGCCAAACCTATCAAAGATGTTTATGGTCGTTCTTGTAAAACTTATACATCAAAGGCTAAATTGTTGTTTGTAAGATGAACTTGTACATAATTCTGATCAAGATCATTTACATCGGTTTCAATGTAACAAAACTGAGTTACAAATTCGTTAAGGCTACATTCTTGTTGATTTAAACTGGTTGGAAATGAAGCCTGCATTTTAAACAGTTGTGGTCGGTCTGTTGATCGCAAGCCTGGAGGCGGGGGAGGCAGTGGATTTAAGATTCTCTTCAGTAAATGTTTGATAGCTAGTTATGTAAGTGATCGGGACATTTGAATTTTCTTCATTCTATTTACATTGATTTTGCGGATGTTTATCAACTTTTTTCGATTGAGTAATGTTTTCTTTATCATAGACAGTAGTATTTTATTGCTTTTTCAAGTTTCGTGATTAGTCTAGAACTTTAGGTCAACCTAATTCTGTCTAAAAACTGTCACCGTTACAACAGAAAAGTAAATATACTTGTCGACTATAACGATGAATTGCGGTCAATCATATGCTACTGCTGGATCTAAAATTTAAACCCATTAACAAATGATCGTATCATAGACTAATTTAGGTATTATTAAGTAGGTAATTAAACTTTAAATACAAAACTTCTATTGGGATGATACCTACATAATTCATGTTCAGCAGTCGATAACTGATTGAACGCAGGGCTCAGAAAAATAGTTTAGTGCAGTCCCTATTTGTGATTCTTGCCTAAATAGAACTCGATAACATTTTCAGAATAAACCCTAATAATACTACCACAAATAATAGCCTAACAGGTGTTCGAGATACTTCAAATAGCTTCAAAATATATCTAACGAGTACTTTTGGAAGTTTTAATAAAATATTCGCATCAATTTTGGTTACAATTTTCCGTTTCCCAGTTGATTAAATTCACAACCGCAGCGCGCTAAGCGCTCGTGTATTTTGATTTTACAAGGGCTGAGTTTAATTTCGACCTACAAGTGTTTTAGGTGTTGGCGTGGCAGGCGGCTGAGAGGTGCTTGTGATAGATGATACTTAAATAGTTATAATTGAACTGTTATAGATGTTTGACGAGCCTAGACTTGAGATTTCTGAAAGAACAACTCAGATATAAGAGGCTTTTCAAATATTGACGGTTTCAAACTTTACACGACATTTTTAATAATAATTATAATTCTTTATTATCAGGCATCTAAGGCCCATAGATAAAATACAAAAATAATCTTACAATATAATAAACTAATACATAAAGAGATAATATAACTAATCATTAAACTATTGCACACGAGGTGACGGTTAATGAAAGTGTTATCAAACTTTGACTCTACAGAGCTTCTATACAAATAACAACATGCAATTTTACACATCAATGCTGCTTACTTGCCTAGGGTGTGAACCGTGAGGCCTGTCTGAGAGAGTTCTATCTTCTATTTATCTTTGTGGTCTGGTTTATTCCAGCATTTCGTCCTTATCGGACCATTAATATAATAATAATATTCCACAACTATCACACAGTGCCGTCTAGTCCCAAGTTAAGCCAAGCTTGCAACTAGACAGCTGATAAACATACTTATATAATATTTCTAACATACACACATATTATATATAAATAAATTACACCACTAGACCAACAGGCCTGTCGATTGTGCGTGGGCCATGGTGGCCTTTACTCCAACCAGCCCACCTTATTCCAGAAATAGATGAGTATCTTCACTTTGCTCAGGGCGTCGAACACTAAATTCGGTGCTCCCAAGCTTCGTGTTCTTATCTTGCTGACGACTGTGCACTGGAGCATATACGTGACCGTTTCTTCTGACTCCATGTATCGTCTGCACAGAGGGCTATATGTTTAAGTTAATAAAATAATTTAAAATATGTAGTGACACCAACTCATACAAATACTAAATGTTTATTTTCAAGTTCACACAGATTTATAAGAAACTCAATATTCATTAAACTAAGTATTTATACTAAACTTAACTATGTCCGTGTACTGCACTAAATGTCTTCTAAATAGACATTATGTGTCCCCTAAGTACCAGGGTAGCAGCCAGCGATGAAAGTGTCCTGAATGGTTACTGACGTTTTGCGCCTCAAGCGTCCACCGTAGTGATAGATTTCATAGCACTTGCAATATTGGCCACTGAACTATTCAACACACTGGGGTCGATACTTTACATGTTGTAGCAATATTATGGCATCCTAGTAACCTTTTTAGGATATTAGAAACTAACCTGTTACCATTAGTTTGCGATGAAGTGGTGTAAAAAGTTGGTTACCTAATCCTTCACCAAAAATATTTTAGTGCACTACATTATGAGATCTAATTTTTAGCCCTACATTATTAGATTTTAGACCATACAGGGCTCTGACTGTGCCTAGGTCTAAGACACCGCTGAATGGCAATATTAGGTACTTTTTTTCGGTGATTTTTCCCAGGCCTGAACAATAGTATTAGGTCATTTGCCCTACGTTATGATCTTGCTTCAAGTATTAGAAGCTGAGACATTTCTGCATTGGTTTGAAATTGTCCGGCAATGGATAAATAGGTGATCTATTTTCGTTCTATTACTGAATGCAAAACAAAACAACTCTGTCCGGTTTAAAACTCATTGGACTTAAAAACTACAAGCGTTTCAAGTTTCAATATTGTAAAGGTTCGCTGGAAGAACATGGTGCACATTATTTATTTATAATACCAGCTTTTGCAAGCGGCTGCACCTGCATGAAAATCGAAAATTAACATACTGAAACGTTCTGCCAAGATATAAAGGATCCCATATCCTGATACTGGCGTGACCACAACTCTTGTTTATAATTCTATGCAAATCTGTTTATCAGAAGACTGACTCAATAAAATATCCCGACTTTTACTGTATATTATATTAGCTTCTGTTTCATCTTCCTTGGGGGTGATTTTTGTAAAAACCAAGAAAGATTATCCTTTTTTTTATATAATGAACTTTTGTGCAAAACTTTAGCGTTCTATTTACCGTTCTAGCTATATTTCGATCAAAGGGATTTTGCCTTTTATATATACAGAATATTAGTAGATAGTTAGTAGGATGTAATTAGTAAGACGTATTAGCGAACATATATATTTATACATTGGCGAACATTGGCGTCGTCTACCGCGGGTCTTGGTATAAGCTTCGACAGCGAATTAGTTACTATAGAGTTTAGATTTGAGTAACAAACTTTACAAGGATTAGCGCTAGGAGCTTAGGTTTTGATTTCATAATCTGACTCAGGTACCTGAAGCTCCTTATATACTTAATAAAGTCGCGTTTGCAATAATCAAATATTAGCAACGTTCACAAAGCGATCCTAGTTTAATTCTTCATCAAAAATTCACTACATATTGTCTTAAAATTATCTAGGTAGATACACCTGTCCTAGGTACAGTTATGAATCTACATATTTAATACCACGTCTAAGTAACGGGAGCCACAATGCTTATAGTCTAGACGTAGTTAGGATAGGCGTTCGTACCAAGTAAATAAATAATGTATGGAGACAGGAGAGTCTCACATTATACTGCTAGGTCGGGAGCCGGCGACTAATACACCACATCATCTGGGGCAGACAAGATGGCGGATCAGCTGAGAAATACAATAACAATTAGGGCAACTCCTTGGCTGCTAAGCCAGAGTGACATGACTTAATGTCGCTTCTTCGCCTGATATTTAGGTAAGTTTCGTTAATTGTGATGAAATACTCGTAAACATTAAAAATAATTATGTGCAACGAGTATGAAATCGTTGCGCTGATAGCGTCTAGAAATGGCAGTATGTAGTAATAAAATACGAGGCACCTAAAGAGCGTAAAGCACACACGGACCGCCTTCAAAGCAGTTTATTGGTACGTGTTTATTTGTATAATAAACGGCGACGGGCTTGGTTAGCGCAGCTAACACTGTCGTCACCTCAGCTAGCAGCGGCCGCCGAAGATTCTCTGCTATAAGGCATGAGAATGTCTCGATGCTTGATGTCTTTAATTCTTTATTGTAGACAACATTCATGATAAATAACAAATATATGGATATCAGAGCTCATGTACAAAGGTGCACTTAACTTAAAGCTGAGTTTTCTTCCAGCAAACCATTGAGTGATAGAGAGAGATCACCGTAGAGGGTAAGATCTAGTGCACAATTTTAAAATTATAAGTAATATGTATAATAAAATACATAAAAAATCCTACATATATGTAATGAAATGACCTCCTTGGAAATTACATTTCAATAATTTAATTTTTAAGCTGTGGATACGGGGTGACGTATGATACGAATGGCAGATGATGTTTAGATTATTTTGTGCATCCAATTGTTATAAAAACCATAAAAACATGTAGAGAGATAAAGGAATATAATTGAGGAGGCGATATTAGTGAACTTTAAATGTCGTTTCTTTGTTTTCAGGTGAGATAAAAATGTATTTTTAGTTAAACGATAATTGTTATACTGTAAAAGCGTGTTGAATAAAACAAATCTTTGTTTTCAGAGAAACAATTTGTGGTTTATTTCGAAAATCCTCAATAATATATCTTAAATATCTTATCTTATATATATAATAAATACATGCTTATATAATACATATATACATAAATACATACAAACGTCTCATGAAATCCAAAAATAATTAATATTAATTCAATATTGCACGCCGAGCAGATCACCGGATAACTTCACACACGAGCTCCCGAACTATCAGGGATAACGCTCAAGTGAGTCTTCACAATTCGCTCGTTAATCATCGCGACGCGTCGCGTCGCATCGTATCGCACCGTACCGCATCGTACCGCAACGCGTCACGTCAATTACGTTCGTGAAAAACTATCATAACTTTCATTACGAGATTAAATTACAACTTTGCGTGTATAACAAACAACCCAGCCTTTTTTGCAACTATGCTTTTTTGTACATGGACAATTATCAAATAACTTCTCCAGCTTTAGGTGGAGCGGGAGGGAGTTTTTTTTATTTTACATAAACCAGTGCTTGGCCGCGATCCCACCTCATGGTAAGCAGTGATGCAATCATTGATAGTGAGGCGCACTTGTTTATTAGGAACCTATTCACTCTAGCCTTGAAGACATCTAAATTATAATTGGACGGGAAGTGATTTTTACTGATTAGAACTCACAGTGTTCTTCCAGTTGTCCTTTTTTGCGAGGGCTACTGTGACTCCATCTAACAATCCGCAGCTCTGGCAGGCGTCGGCCTTAACTAACCCTGTCAATTTTGCTGACATTTGAGGCGCGTGTTAGAAATAACAAGGGAAACTATATTGATATATACATTTCTGGACACATCTATTGGCCCACCTTAGAGTTTAGGTTTCGATGACCCCTACCGAAATATGATTGCTAGATAGAACAAAAACTGTTGATGCAGTTTTAAACCTGATACATTTTACCATCTTTTTCGATCGTATTGTTTTAAATTTGAATTCAGAATACCATACGACATGGAGCTACGCCTAACAAGTCGGATATGCGCCTTGTTAAAGGCAATTGATTTTTGAATAAAAAACATGTTTTATCAAATAAAGATTTAATTTAATAACGCGTGTTGCCTCCATGGGCATCTACCACAGCTCTCATACGATTAGGCATAGAGTTTATTAACCGCTCTATAAAATTTTGAGGGATCATCTCCCATTCCTCTTCTATGGCAGTTTTCAACTCCTGCATCTTCTGGGCAACTGGTTGACGAGCCCTAACACGTCTTTTTAGCTCGTCCCACATGTGCTCAATGGGGTTCATGTCGGGGCTTTTGGGTGGCCAGTCCATAACTGTGATGTTTACATCCCGAAGATATTCCCTGACGATGCCGGCCGCATGGGCTCTTGCATTATCATGCATAAAAAAGAAATTTGGGCCCACATAGTCCGCGTATAAGCACTCACGAATGTACCTTTCAGCATTTAATGTTGGCAGCCGTGGTCCTGTAACAACCTCAAGTTGAGTTTTGCCGCTCGCGGATATACCGCCCCAGACAGTTCATGAGCCACCGCCATAAGCAACCCTCTCTTCAAAGCAGCATTGTGCGAAACGCTCTCCCTTACGTCGATAGACCTTCTTCTTCCTTCCATCATTGCCATGTAACACAATTTTAGACTCATCAGAAAACAGTACACGGCTCTAATCTTGCTGTGTCCAATTTAAATGACTGCGTGCGAAATGAAGGCGCGCTGTTCGGTGGGCTCGCGTTAGTTTGGGCCCATTAGCTGGCTTGTGTGGTACCATATCGCGTTCTTTTAACCTTCTCCGAACAGTTCGAGCGCTCACAGATACTCCGTGGAAGTCGCGAAGTTGGTTTTGTATCTCAATGGAGGTAAGGTGACGATTTCTCAAGCTGGTAGTCACGATAAATCGATCCTGCCTTTCAGTTGTGACCCGAGATCGTGGCCTTCCTTGGCGACGAACAAAGCTGCCAGTCTCTAGGTACCACCGATAAACATTTCGGACCGCAGATCGACTTAAATTAAGTTGAGCACTCACGTTTATTTGGCTGTGTCCGGCCTGAATAAGTGCCACAGCTTGGGCGGCGACTTCAGGTGAAGTATCCATAGATTATTGATAGAACCTCACCTTAATGTTAAGAATAAGTAATGTTTGTTGCAAAACCAAAGATATCAATCACTTTTTCAAGAATTAAATCCAAGTAAACCAATAAAACCAAGTTTTCTTAGTATTCGATTGTTTGATATCAACAAACAGGCTCCAAATTGTCTTTTGTTTCTTTAAATTCTGTGTTCGAAATTCAAAAAAAGACTATTGAATGAAATTGTGAATGTGCCAGGTTTAAAACTGCATAAAAACTTTTTGCTCGACCTAATATAAAATTTTAGCTAGGACCAAACGAAACTGAAAATACAAGGTGGGCCAATAGATGTGTCCAGAAGTGTATTTATATCTACCTGTATATCATACTAAAATGTCAAGATGGATAACGGTTATTTACTGTGTATCAAAGTTCCTATGACTGTGGTGTGTAAGGAAAGGGTTTATGAAGACAAGCGCTGAAAGACAAGACTAAGTATTTATTTCAAATAGGCTTGTCAATTATTAGAAAAACTAGTTCCTTAGTTCCAAAAGTAGGTCAATCATGAGGAAGAACCAGGAAGAAACCTCATGGTAGCTTCAATTATAGTATTTTACAGACACATTTACAATAGATACCATTAAATATAGTTTGTCACAATAATATAATTAGAAACAAAAGTCACAGTATAACAAATACACAGAATCAATACAACCATAAGCAAAAATATTAATCATAACTTACGTGAACTTAGGCAGTCCGTAAAGGTTTAACGCTGAGCAGCAAGTCTTCTTCTTCTTCTTCTTCCTGCCCTTGTCCCGTTTTACTTGGGGTCGGCGCAACACGTTTTTTTCTTTCATTCTGTCCTGTAAGAGGACTTTAATAGAAACCAATCTTATTTATAGGGAAGACCTGACGTTTTAATGTCATCATCCACAAGCACGCATCTACAGTGGTCTTCTTAACTATGCTGGGGTCGGCTTCCAGTCTAACCTAACCCATTAACTGTGTAACACGATAGCCCTTGAGCAAGACTGCAGGCAGATTTCCTGAACTTTGGCTATTCGTTATGAATGTCAAAGATCTAAAAATGCTCGTGGAGACCAATGGCTTAAAGTCCGTTCCGAGGCACGGAGGAATCTCGGAGTGTTCAGATGATCAGCTATAGGACCTAGCTCGAAGGTCGATGGGTCCGAAGTTCTCGTGTGGCGACCGCTTATCGGAGCATTGAAAGGCCTCCCAAAATGTGGACCGATGACGAAATTCTAATAAACCAATGTATTCTAGCTGTGTGTGCATCACTGCCTACCATCAGGTGGGATCGCAGTCAAGTTGGTCCTAGTAATATCAATTTAAAAAAAAAATTGTTGTGAGATGCAGTTAGGCTATCAACGGGTTTAATGATAATATTCTGTAGGCACATTATTATAGAAATTAATAAACTTTTTAAGTTTAGAGCAGCAGAGTAACACAACTTATAAAGGAAAATAAATAACTGTATACGCGCGTAAAACGGTTGGATATCTAAAGTATGAAGGTCGTGAATTTAATATTAATGTCTTTAATAAAAGATATTTATATCGTGTAGAAAATTAACTATTTCTTGGTAACAGGTCTAAGTCTTGATTTAAATACGTAATCATAGACTTTAAGCTACGATGTCTTTAATCTTTACAGCCATAACTGGCGTATTAAAATATAAATTGAGGCCATGTCGACGTCCGTAATAAAAGTCAGTTAAATAAATAAACAAAAAAAATTCAAACGTCATTAAACACCCCCCCCTGATTGCTCCCGGTGCAAAGCTGTCCATAACACTCACCGTATTTCCTCATTAAACAGCCACTACCGAGCTTTGCACCAAGAACGATTTGGACCGGGAGTCGCCCGTTGCCTCCCTGATCCTACGGCCTAAATCTTCCACAAAACACTTTGCCTCTGTACTCCGACTGCTCAGAATCTCCACATCTACCGACACAAAATGGTAAAGCTACTCAAAGAAAGCTTCATCGCCGCCTTTTCTTAGAACCTATATTTTTTTTTGCTTACATTGCTTGGTATTAAAACCAACGAATCTAACACCAGCTCAGCAGTTATCGTCTTGTCTTGAAAGATTTTATACTTTATATTACAACAGGTCCTATCTTTTGTTTTGATATATTCTAACCTATCCTGGTCAACCAGTCTGCCAAGCCTTTTCCGAACTAACTATATCAGGTTGGCATTCCAGGATACCATATCCTAGTCCATAACAAAGTAGCCTTTTACCTACTATATCAGAGCTGCCTTCTAGTACACCAGCCGTATCTAAGTATGACAGCCGTATCACGTGGAACCCTTCTTCCACCAACAAGTCGACCCCACAAACCTGCTAGATCAAGCCACCATCTCATTACAGTTTAGCTAAGTGACACAGACGATTCCTTCAAAGCACGCATCATCTTAGCCGCATTAGTGTGAGCAAACAAGAATTGTTTAAGGAATGTTAAATAGTTTTCAGAAGGTCCGCATTACACAATATTATTATATTAACAATCTATGCTTTAACTACGACCCACTTGTGCTTACCATGACAGAAATAATTATGTGCATTCGATGAAGAGTGAATGTATCTATATGTCTTACCAATTTCCTTAAACACTATAAGATGAGCTCTGGGCACACCATAATCACGGTGGTAAGTCCCCCCTATGAGGAGTGGCTGGAAAGACGTCACGGTATCTTCACTTTCCCTATGAAGCAGGTCCTGACCCGACATGGAAGTTTCGAGAGGTTCTTACATCTGATTTGGGTGGAAGAAATGAGCAATTGGTAGCTCGCCGTCCAGCTGTCCGCTAACCATCCGGATCGAGCAGGAGTCGTCGACGGCTCGTAGTGGAACACTGCACACCTCAAAGAGATGTTAGTAAAACCGGAGCGGCCCAGAAGTGTTGAAGCCTACTGGGACCATTGAAGCTTCCGAATGTGGAACCCGGGGTCCTAGAAACTCTTTTCCATGTTCCTACAAGAACCCCGAGAAACCTACTCCTATGTTCCTGGACTAAAAATATACCACAAACGATTTCAGCACGAAACGATGAGATTGTGTACCTAATAAGGTACAGTATAATGATACTGGGTCAGATTACAGGATGCTAGTTTTCTGCTTAAAATTATATTATCTTTTAGGTACAGGCAGCTTTATAGGCTAAGTCATGAGCTTCACCCAAGAAGGACTTCTGCAATAGCTCTCTCGTGTTAGTGATTTCAAGTAAAGGGCTGGTAAATATAAAGGTGTGAGCTAAGCTCGCGGCCGGGCGTCGCGTCACGTCGCGTTCATTTGGACCGGTGGTGAACCTTGAAGTGATCCCGCCACTCCATCAGCGGTGAAGAAAACGTTAAAACTGACTGAAACAAAAGGTTGACTGGCAGAAAATACTTGTTGAACTAAATCCGCACCACTTTTTTGTAAAGGTTTCGGATCTAATTACTTCTCTCGCTTTAGGGCGGAGCTCCCGGGCGTGTCAGACTTTTACTGATTACACACTTATGCTCTTTCAGTTGCTTTTGCGTTCTACGATCACAGGAAACTTTTCCTGAAGCGGAGCCATGGCCTTAGTCGGCTTAGCCGGGCCGAAGCCTGGTTCTGCTAGGCCCCTACACTAGCTAGCTGGTATCTTATGAAAGTAAAACTGCGGAAGTAAATGTTTATTTTTTTTATTATTTAAACTAGTGCTTGACTGCGATCCCATCTGATGATAAGCAGTGATGCAATCGTTAATGGTGAAGCGCACTAATTTATTAAGAGCTTATTCCTTCTACTATTACTTATTTCATATTCAGATAGGTAATATATTAAAATATTTTTCATTAAGAAACATTAAAACTGTTTACTGCAGTGTACTATCGTCAACTAATTCAAAATTGACGGTAAACCCACCCAATGCGCTGCGAATAGGCGAATCCATTGTTAGGGATTGCTGTAAAAGCGGGTTTACCTACAGCACTACTTTAACGCCACAAACCATTAGAGCCACCCGCACTAATCGGTCGAGCCGTTTCGGAGATAAATGGCCCAACCGATAGACATTACTTACATTTCCGACGCCCTGTTACTTTTGCCTTGGATAAAAGTTGTTCCATGTTAGATTAAGAACTATCAATCCGGAGAATTCTGATTTGATCTAAGAATAGGTCTCTGGGCAGTGCACGTAGTTTCTGTTTTAACAGCTACATAGAGCCTAAGCTAGCTAGATTTAAGTTTATGTACAAGCTATGTTACTTTTTGGTGTACAATAAAGTTAATTCTATTCGATTCTATTCTATTCTACCCTGGGTGACTGGATTGTAATTCATTACGTTCGTATTTTGAGTGAGTGAAGGCAGTGGTGACACAATGGTATCTAATGGCCTCCATTTGAAATCGTGGTTACAGACCATGGGTTTGAACATATACGGAAACTTTAGTTGGTGTAATAATAAATAATAATAATAAAATTTATATTTAAAAAAAAATTGAATAAAGAGAATAATAATAATAATATTCCACAACTATCACACAACGCCGTCTAGTCCCAAGCTAAGCAGAGCTTGTGTTATGGGTACTAGACAACTGATAAACATACTTATATATTTCTAAATACACACATATTATAGATAGATTACACCCAGACACAGAACAAATGATCATGCTCATCACATAAACATTTGTCCTGGGTGGGAATCGAACCCACGACCTGCGGTATAGCAGTGTGATTTATTTTACTTGATTATGCAAATGTGCATGGGCTTATTATAATTATACTACTCGTACTATGTTTGTAGTGATGATATACTAAAAAAATAATCATATCTCGATAGCTATGAAAGATTTAAATAATGATTGATGGTTAGGCTCGCACTTGACCACTATATCACCTGATGGAAAACGACGATGTAGTCGATGATGGAGCAGGTTTGGTTGGAAGTAACCTATTACAGGGTAGACATGTAAACGTATATACAACATGTAACGTTAAATGCGCAATACTTGAAAATAGTTAGATCAGAATAACAAGCAGAATCAATTGAACCACTTTTTAAAACAGATCACATTTTATAAAAAAAAAAAAAATGTTGCCCTGTCTATTTTTATTAATAGGTCAAACCATCACGTGCGCAAAAAAGGTAAAACGCAAATGGTTGTCGTCCATTTTAATTTTCTCATACGTGGGATAATTAATAGTCCTTATTTCCATGTAGATACAAATCTTAAACAAACTAAACAGCACATAAAACCTCAATTTTTTTTTAAATGTTGGTTTCTTTCAGAATTAGGTCAATTGAATTAAAATCATTTGGGGTGTCTGAGGTTTTGCGCATTTAACGTTACATGTTGCATATGTTCAAATGTCTCATCGCAAGCCAGAGTTGGACCAAAAATCTGCCAGCGCCTACCTTTAGACTATAGACAGAGAATATGAAAATAAATGTTTTGTTTCCGCTGTTTTAACAGGACTAAGGTTAATCCGGTATCGTATATAAGCGTCGCTCAAGGACATTTATATCGCGAAGGATTGGAGGTAAGTGCGAGCTGGCGGTGACGTCACGCCGTTCACGCCTAGCGGCTCGGCAGAGTGGCAGGTGCGCCTAATTATTGCGGTGGCTAGATTTAGTGCTTCGGTTTGTGAATGACTGATATGAATAGCATGTGCGATATGTGTTTATATATGTTCTGTCCTCTTAATGAGTCCCACTAGTATAAAGGGTGTAAGGGACAGCCCTCCACAAACTTTAGGGGCTTGCTCAGTAGACGAAACTGAACAACCTTCCACAATTTTTTTTTTCAGGAAACGAAAAAAAGAAAATCCGCCCCACCATACAAAATTATAAACTTGATTGGATAGTTTGTATGGAGAGGCCGGTTTTTTTTACGCATCCTGAAAAAAAATTTTGTGGAAGTTTGTTCAGTTTTGTCTACTGAGCAAGCCTTTAAAGTTTGTGGAGGGCTGTCCCTTACACCTTGTATATTATTTATTTAAACTTCATGTAAAGGTAGTGGGTATACATAGCGGACTGAATGCAACAAGGAATTTATATACAAGTAATTTTTTAGGTAATAAAGACTACACTGTTGTGCACTATAAATAAATACAAAGTACCCCATTGCGTCTGTCTGTCTGTCCGCGACACTCTTCTTTATGCAATTTTCATCAATAAACAGAAAAAAATCATGAAGAAGTAAGATTTAAAGTAAATGCTAATTATAAAAAGCCTAGTCTGTTTGTCAAGATTATAAAACTGAAAAGTTTGTTTATTTGAATGTGTTTATTTTAGGAAGTACTTACCAGTTCAAATTGAAAATTCTATTAATACTATTATTAATTAAAGAGTCTCATGGTCTATCTTCAAAGTACTTCATCAGAACAACCATAAAGTGGCCACTTGGAGAAAATGTTCTTTTTAACAAAAGTACAATCATCAAATCGGTTAAGTATTGGCGAAGAAATCGCTGAAAAAAATATTAAAAAAAAAAAATCGGCCAAGGGTTCCGTCCGTACCGTCCGTAGTAAAAAACTTTCACTGTTTATGACATATACAATATGGTCCCATTTTTACCCATTGAATACATACCGGGGCCAGGGATAGTTTCGAAAGGCAACTCGAGGCCCGGTATGAAGGCTTGAAGGAACCCAAGAGCGGGGGTTGACTTTAATGACTTTCTCACCATAAAATACAGAATACAGAACCCTAAAAAGAGTTCGGTATGAAGAACACTGAAGTCGTTTAAAAAGCGGTTAAGAGTAAAGAGAAAGCAGCTTGTGTGTGTTGTAGCAGATGTGTAGGGCGTGCAGCACCATGCTGAAGTTTAGCCAAGTTCCCGCCGCGGCACTTGTTCACGAGGCTCATTACAACAGCGTCTTGACACCCGCGACAGTCGAACTTGTTCATTTTGTTACTGTTCCGTACACGAACGGTGTCAACGGGTCCCTATTACCAAGTCACTGCTGTCTGTTCGTACGTCCGTCTGTTTGTCTGTCAATCTGTCAGCGGGCTGTATCTCACAAACCGTAAAAAGTAGAGAGTTGAAATTTGACAGAATGTAAAATATTTCTTTTGCAGCTGTTAGAATAATTAATAAAAAATAATAATCATTTTATTTCAGGAAGCAGAACCATAGGTAGATGTCGGCGTTGCGTACAAACTATCTACAGGTCATTGAATTCGCACAGCTGACGTTTTCTTAAAGAAATGAATTTCATACATGCATAAATTAATACGAGTTTAAAAAAATAGGTACTTTATTTTTTAATTTTATCTTTACAAATCGATAGTGTTTCATGTACCGGATGGACCTTCCACGGGATTAAAACGATTAAAGTTTAACGGTTTATATTATTACAAATGAATTGTAAAAATAAAATTACTTAATTCAATAAAATAACTCATAATAAATCTAAAAAAAAAATATTTTGACAGCCCTTTTTACTTAATTTTAATATTGTAGTACGGAAGCCTATGTGTGCCACTCGCACTTGGCCAGTTTTTAATATTATCAAATAGACTGTGTTGCGTCTGCTACTGGCATCAGATATTCGTTTTAAGCAACACCACAGTTAATAGAAACACTTTTTTTCGGAACAGAGCAACTGCCACAGCACAACGGTTATAAACACAAAATAAACGAGAATAAAAGTACAAACAACAAAAGAACATATTAACTACTGATTGGTTTTGGGAACTGTACTAACCTAGCCTTAACAAAAAAAAAGGGATATCATCACCATCAATCATTTTTGCTGAAATATGTCCTCTGTTGGACATAGGTCTGTGCCAAGTGTCGCCACAACAGCCGATCCTGTGTGTGTTGGATCCATCTGATTCCAGCAACAATCACGAGGTGCATCGTCTGCCTTCTGGGAGGCCTTTCAACATTGTGTCTTTCAATGCGCGGTCGTTACTCCAAAACCTTTTAGGGTCCCATCGACAATATGTCTATTCTGCGAGAAATGTGCTCAGCCCACTGAATAATCTTTTTTTTAAAAATATTTTCTTTTAGGTCTATATTCCGTGCTCGATATGAATGACCACACAAAAAATCTGATTCATGTCAATAAATAACAAACTATAACTGATGTTTTGATGATCCGAGTTAGATTTTAGTTGGAAGACATATCTGGAACTATGGAATAACTGCATGCTGCTAAACCGACAAAATGTCCCTCGTTTCACAATTCCTGTCACCAAATGACTCTATGTTTTGACCTCATCACTTGTTATTTTAATCCCACTGACTGGCTCCAGCATTTCTTGTCTCAATTCCACTTAAAGTCGAAACAAGCAGTGGCATAAATTCCGCATCTTCCTGCTACGCATTCATGGGTATAAGCGAATTCCGTTATCGGGTATAAATCAAAATCCGAATACTTCCGAGTGGTCCTATAACCACTGTCCATTTACACTTCAAAAACTCACTTTTACGGGAAAATGTGCTTTATGTGTTGTGTGAAAGAAGTATCGGGTATTTTGTTGAAGTGTAAAACGTGTTGTTAAGATATAAACAATTTCTTCAAAGGAAACAAATTGTTCGCAATTCAATTACTGTAATGGGCGCAGGATCGCGGTCCCGACTTGCGATACAACAATGATTGACGATATTGTTCCACATATATACAACTTGAATGCACTCTCGAAAACAAATGTAGAACACTGACATGTATTGTAGTTCGTGTGGTGGAGAAATATTTATTGCATTTGAAGGGGTCCTGGCAGGCTGTTACTTGCATGCGAGCGTGGAGTTTAGTAATAGTGTAGACATGAGCTGCAAGGGTAGGTGCAGGTGGTCTGTGAATAATGGTAATATTTTTAACCGACTTCAAAGAGGAGGTCCTATGTTCGGCTGAAAGTATTTTTTTAAGTATGTTCACCGATATATCGGTCAGTTGTGGACCAATTTTGAAAAATCCTGTGTGGCCAACAATATTACAAATAAATTATAATAAAAACCTCCGAGATAGATAAGACAAATAATACAAAGATATTAACATACTTTTTATTTTTTTATTTTTCATAGCATTTGTAAAATATTTCTGCTTTTTAAAATTAATCTCCGGATTTAGGCATATCCACTTTATTCTTTTGCTGTGTGAAATTAGTGTACCTAATTCCGCCCTTTGTTTGTGACTGTATGTCTGTAACATGTTATCCTTATATAAACTTGCTCCAATAGTTAACACCGATGCACTACTTACAGCTTATCATGGAATTGTTGCATCAATACTAAGATACGGCATAATATTCTGGGGCAACTCTACTAATAGAGAAGCTGCTTTTAAAGCGCAAAAGCGTTGCATAAGAGCGATGTTTGGACTTCAAGTAACTGACAGTTGTGTGCCATATTTTAGAAAACATAAAATTCTGACACTGCCAGCTTTGTATATATATGAGACTGCCTTATTTGTAAGATCCAATCCACATTTATTTCCTTACCTATCTGACACGGTCCAACGTAATAGGCGATATGATACTCTACGCGGACGGAGAGCCAAAACCGCTCTTATGCGAAAAAGCATATTTTGCAAAGCCCCGCAAATTTATAATAAAATTCCAAAATCGATCAGAGAGTTAGACTTGACAGGGTTTAAGAAAAAGTTTAAAGAATTATTGTGTAATAAATGTTACTATAATTTAAATGACTACTTAAATGACACTTTGACATATTAATTTAATGATTATTTGTATGATTTTATTTGACATTTCTAGTTTCAATTATCTTAATTATCACAATTTAATGTAATTAATTATTTATATAACTTTAATATTTGTACGCCCTTGTGGCAGAACGTGCTGAGACTGAATGTTTAAACCTAAGACCATGTAATGTACATACCTACCACGTTTTAACAAATAAATGATTATGATTATGATTATGATTATGATAGTCTTAACTAATAATATAAATGTGAAAGTAAGTTTGTGTGTTACCTTTTCACGCCTAAACCACTGAATTGATTCGATCATAATATTTGTGCATAAACAAAAGTATCTTACTGTTTTATTTGGTCTGTGAAATTAAACTTCTAATACATATAAAAATAAACGTTCAGCATTAGTAGTTTTGCTCTCAAAACGGTGAAGGACAACATTGTGATGAAACCGGCATGTCCTAGAACCAAAAATTCGAAGACATGTGACATCCATTAACCCGCACTGGACCCGCGTGGTGGATTACGGCTCATTCCCTCTCCTAGAGCGGATGCCTGAGTCTTAGTGTGAAAATTATATGGCTGATTATGCAATATGCTTATGCAGCATTAGCAGAGTGCTTCTGCACTTTTCATCCCTGGCTGTACAATGCGTATGGGAACACATTTACCAAAATTCCTTTTTGGTTGGCCATTTTTCACAAAAACTTTTACTGTATCCACGAGATAAATTATCATCCAGGGAATATGGCGCATGTTAAATGAAATGACGTAATTAGTGTTTAGTTAGAGCATGTTTAATGTTTCTAACCACCACAATTTTGATCATAAAATAGCATAGATTGCTTAATTTAAATTGAGCAGGTGCTTAGGTATTACGCGCACTTTTTATTTTCATTACGCCTTTGAGAATTACTGTGAATTTTTTGTTACAAATAAATCTGTAAAGGATTATAGATAGATATAAATCACTTTAAGCTTTAAAATAATTTATTTCATTCGATTCTACTATAATCTATTTCGCGTATTTCAATTCCTCACTACATTTATCTAATTCAAACGAAATTGAAAAAACGATACCAATATTTATCAAAGTTTCAGTAAATAATGCTCCAATAAAAATCCCAATGGGGAAGATTTTGTGTTCAGAGGGCGCCACGCGTATGATCTATTTACATTCTGTGGTTCGGGGCGGTTCTTATGAAATTGTATGAAATATTTAATGTTTTGTATTGACGATGTATTGTACCTGGAAATTAAATCAGCTAAAAGAGGAACTAAAGAAGAGGGGTGCGACCTGTAGTGAAAGAAAGGCAGACCTTGTAGAGAGGTTGGTAAATAAAAGTAAAAAAAATACTGCAGTATTTTACATTTTCTTGGTGAATGTTTTTACTAATTAACAATAAACTCCTGGTCTTATGAACTTTTATCCACTTGTTTATTATTGTTTGTGTAAATCAAAATCTAAGCTATTCTGTTTTTGTAGGTTAAAGGCGTATGATAGAAATTTTAACTTCACTGATAATTCATATCCCTTAGAACCAGTACAAACCGAAGATATGGACATACCAAAAGACGATTAATGTAAAGATATAAACAGCAATGAGGTATCCCATTGCCACCATTAAATGAACATCAAATACAAGAATATTGTGGAATATTCCCATTGACATCGATGTGGACGAATTTTTTGATGCCCTCTGAATTTTCCCCGTTTTTCAGCCTTTTTTACTCGTTTGTACATATTATTATTTTAAGTTTGTATATTTATACCTAGTTATTATTTATTAGATTAATTGATATAGTAAAATTGTACATTATGTGTAAAAAAGAATATTGTGGAGAGTGAGTTTATTAGCTCATTTAATTTTTTTGTGCCTTTCTATGATAATTTTTCAGAAGCAGGAAAAAAGTATGCTGTGTTATCCTACTTAATTTAACACAGTTTTATAATCATTTTCTGTAAAATGATGCCCACATAATCGTAAATATGTAGATTGGGATTTTACGAATTCTGGTCGTTTTATTGCTTTAGCCCTCAATCTTTTCCTATTTTTATCTTTTGGGAATAAATGATTACCATTTTCTTTGCATCCCGGAACGGCACAGTTCATCATTTTTATTATTTATATTTAATAGAATGCCAAAAAGTTATAAATAACGCTGCATAGATAAGCCGATAACGGATCATAAGAATCGCGACACCTAGCGGGAAAAAATGGCAAAAATCTTCCCCATTAAACGGGAATCAATTAAAAGTAGCCTAGTGTTGGGACGTCGTTAAGTCCCGCGGGACTGGAACGCGGGCACTTACCGGGACTGCACTGCAGTGGATAACGTCGCAGCCGGCCGGATATAAGGAGCTCTTTTAAATATACTGCCAGGGCTTGTGCAGACTGCCGACTATCTGTAGGTCTTAAGGAATTTATTTTTAACAATATTTTTGTAACCAAACAATCTGGCTGGCTTTTCCCAACTTTTATTTTCGCAGCATGCACCGTCCACGACTCGGGCACATTGCTCGTCGTCCGCAAGTTCGTACCTATGGTGGCCGGGGATCATCCTCCGCCCTCCGACGCCCCGGGTGTCTCCTATGTACCGCTATGGGAGATACAGCCAGCGGGCTAGTTCGTGAGGATGTCCCTTCCGTCACGGTTGCGGCTATCTCCTTCACTAGCTTTATTGCTTCGCAGAGGGAAGCGACCGCAAACCATTCCGTCTCGCTCCGGACTATGGTCTGTATTAGAGCAGGCCCTGGCTTGGCCTCGGTCAGTACGACCTCTACGACTTATTACCCAGTTAATAGGTTACACAATATCTGGGCAAGATTGGTTGTCATGATTTCTGAATACCCTTACCAATTTTCGTAGATCTATGAGTGACAGAGGAGATGAATGGTTTAAAGTTTGTTTTATTAAAACGTCGCATGTTATGTATGTCGTCGTCGTATGTTATGTTTGTAAACGCACTGAGATAAAAGTATCTCAGTGCGTTTACAAACAAAACATAACTCACATAAATAAAAAAAGAAAGTATAACATCGGTGGATTACTTTCCGACTACTCTCTATATTTAGAGGACACAGTCTCTTTAAAAGTAAATTATATTGATTAGATAGATCATGTGAGGACCACCTACTAGTGTATAAAATAATCTTTTGAGGAAGAACCACATAGGTATTTTATAGGACCGGTCGGTTAGTGTACACATTTGTTAGAGATTTGCCAAGTTATTTATTTTAAGGCGTATAGTCCCTTGAACCATCTGGCCAAAATTATGTGAACGCAACTCCGAGTGCGAGAGTTGCGGGCCTAGGCGGCAGTACGCAAATCCGTGCATTTATTTGCGGCCAGCAGCGCCCTGCAAGCGCTTTAAATCCATTTTCTCTGCGAGATATTGATTGATTTACATATGCAATGTTCACTTTGAAGAATATTTAACCACCAATTTTTATGTGTAAAAATGTTTCTAAAGGTCCAAGTCGTTTCGAAGGAGTAGGGAAAAGTTGCGAAAAGTTGCGTAATTGTTAAATATTTTTTTTTATCAAAAGTATTAATTACACGAAAAAATCAAATGTTGTTTTTCAAACCAATTGACCTAGCCGTTACGGAGGAGTAGGCCTCAGAAAATCACTGTTTTATGGCACTTTTCGGGCGCTTGGCCCTTAAGTGTTGTATTAGGTATTTAGAATAGATATTTTTATTTGAAACTAGTAGAAGATATAACCTTATCCACTTTGAAAATAAAAAGTAAAAAATCAGTTACCTTAATTTTAATTAAAAAAAACCAGATTCAGACTTCATTTTATAGATTTGATCTTTTCAACCGTTTTAAAGTAGAAACACATCACGAGAAATCGCTACAATACTTTTTGAAGCGGTCAAATTGTAAAAGCAGCAATTAATAATGCTTGTGTAATAAATCTTCGCCTATTAATCGTTTAATATATTATATTATATTATATTATATTATATTATATTATATTATATTATATTATATTATATTATATTATATTATATTATATTATATTATATTATATTATATTATATTATATTATATTATATTATATTATATTATATTATATTATATTATATTATATTACATTATATTATATTATATTATATTTTATAAATATGAAGGTCAGAAAGTTAAAGAATCGTTTATTTTACAATAGCTTCTGGCAGCGGCTTCGCCTGCGTGAAATAAGGAAGTAGGTAAGTATCTTACATGCTATTCCAAAACTTGGTATATCAATGTACTCTTCCGAATCCGTGCAAACGTTTGTGCGTGAAAAAGTAACACACATATAAATATACAGAGTTATGAAAAAAAACATACATTCAGCCGAACATAGAACCTTCTTCTTTTCGAAGTCAGTTAAAAAATATTAGAATGACAACTTTTTCTATACTCCATTTGTTTAAGTACTTAACTAAAAGTAAACCACTTTTCAATAAAAAAAAACTTACAAAAGATATACAAAGATTATTTTTTAGTTAATTACCTAACATCGGTTTAGGTAAAGAGCTAATTGTAAACATTTTTACATAATTTTTTTAGACAATTCTTAAAATAAAAGACATGTCAAGATTGTTTACTTTTGCCACCTCTCACTTGGATGATGATCGCTGGGCGTATTGTGATCTAATTTAGGATTCGAAGTCATAATATAATAAATATTGAATTTCTTACCAATTTTGTACTTTACTTGACTTTAGCAAGTATTAACTAATTAAAACGGTCAGTTTTTGATGAAGTAGTACTATCAATCATACTAATCTTATAAAGGCAAAAGTTTGTATGTATTTGTGTGTGTTTGTTACTAATTCAGATACAAAAGTCTGCTCATATTTGGATGAGCACACGGGTAGACTTAGGCGATCATCACAATGTAATGCTCCACGCAGCGTAGCGCGAATGTATGAATGCGTGTTTTAACGTGGCTTGTAAGTATCTTCGTAAGTATAGAAAACATGCACAAACCAACACGCCGAATGCATCCACGCGCGTTCATGCAGATCACGAGCCTACATGCGGAGAAAACATGCGCTTACGAGTGTGGTTGCGGAGCGAGATGCAAGCTATGGCATACTGAGTTGAGTGCGTGATTTTGTATAAAATGAGTAAATATAAGAATTTAATTTAACGCGCGTATAAAACCCGTACGATGATGCAATTCTGCACTCTCGCAAGTACGCGCGTAGGAGCGTCGACAACTCGACACGCAACATGCAGCGTGATGCGTGGCAATGTGATAATCGTCTTAGTCTTGGAAGACGACAAAAGATTTTTCTTTTAGGAGTAATTTGTAGCGTCGACATCTAGCTTGAGGTCAGCTTCCAGTCTATTCCAGTCTAGCGGGATGCGGCTGAAATATATAATTAAGTTTTGGATTCATCGACTACCTATCAGACTTCCACGACCCTCTTACGATACTCCTTGCAAAAACTAAAGGTTGGGGCTTCCAGGCGTCTGACCACGTGTAACGACTGTCGAAGATCGACGGATGACAAGGAGAACCAACGACTTTAATTGCTTTTTGAGGCACGGGGTGTCAGTATTGTTCTAGATAAACTTAAATTACTTCAGGATTGTTCAAATTTTAACGCGAATACTGGCAAGTAATAATCAAATTAATATCAACATACTTTAAACGCTGCCGACCCTTTACTGAACAAGATGCTATCAAACAAAACAGTCTCAAATCTCCCTTCCGCCAGTTACTAGTTGGTTCAATTGGCGACAAAGGCAAAACTTGTCCGTGTAACCGAATCCCATAACGTCAATGGAAATTCTAATGTCAAACGGTAGTTTCCTATTATCGTTAAAGTAACTTGATTAGGGGGTCGCTGGACGGACGGTCGCCTCGCTCGCGCGAGCGTCATCGCGTCAGCTCGCGACTTAACGTGCGGTAAAGGGCTCATGGGGAGTCACGACGCGACATGGCGACAACAAGTTTTTCTTCGACGTTTTTACCGACACCGTCATCGTCTTATGCTGAAAACCAGCGTTGTGGACTCGTAGCCACAGCGTTATGCTGAGCGTATAGCCGTTTTGCGCTGACATGGCGTATATTTTTCCTGTAAAATGATTATAATTTGTTATCTAGCCCTAAGATTGCTCTCTTTCCCGCAAATATAATGTTTTTCATTGATCTATTTTCTGTGCAAAACAGTTTTAAAATTCAAGTGGTCCGATAATGGAACTAACAAAGATTTAGATTTTTTTTTTTTTATGAAACCGTGTTTCTACGAAGCCTACAACAGTTGTCGTGTGAAAGCGGCATTAGCTTCGTGACTGGATTCCTTTCGGAAGGTTTTACGGTTTACACTTTCAGAGACAGTACGTTTTTATTCAATGTAACCGCAGTTGCGTTTCTTTTCAGTATATCGATACGTATAATGATTAAAATTGTTAAAAGCTCCTGTTCAGACTACCATGAAATAAATTCACCAGACGAATGATATAACAAAAGGTTCAATTAAATAATATTAAAAGGCATGAAGTCGTATACGAAAGAGCCGCAATATAATTTGCAATGGAAGCACTCTGCAATAAAATGTGAAATATATCCATTGTATACAGTTTGTTTCAATGTATTCAATGTGGTTTAACCTGCTTGTTTACAAGTACTTAACAAAAGGCAATCTCTTCAGTTGGACTGTGTATGTAAGTGGAATTTATTCTCGATACTAGCTGCTGCCCGCGACGTCGTCTGCGTGAAGCCTCTACAGCACTAAAAGTACCTAAGGTGCCAGTGTCGCTATAGCATTATAAATAAACAACTTTTAAAATAGCATTATAATATAAGTTTTTTTCGCAAACGAAACCCCCGAAGCTAGTGAAGAGAGTTATATGAGAATCCTGCTGAGTTCAGTCATAAGATGTGACTGAAGGAAATAGCGAAAATAATGCAGGAATACATTCCAGGACACAAAAGAGTAAAAATACGTACAAAGGTATCATACCTTACAAGACTTCATCATAAACTACGTTGTTAGTTATACTGCCAGGAGCCAAAATGTAAAGAGAGTCAGGACTGGTGGCGCGGGAGCAAGCGACGTACAGTTGCCCGTGTGAGAAGCAACTCGTCCTGAGGTCGACACCCGCTGCCCTCAGTGTCTGCCCCTGCGACTTATTGATGATCATCGCGAAGCAAACACACACGGGGAACTGTACGCGCATAAACTGGAACGGGAAGTTATGGGGTATGAGGGGAATGTGTGGTATAAATACTGCCTCGCTGACGCCACAACCCGTAAGAATTTCCTCCTCAATGGTGTGTCTGTGAGGAGAGAGATGACTTTATGGCGGGTCCTGTCACAACTTCGAAGCATAATCGGGACACCGACCTTCAGCTTGAGAGTATGCGCCAGAAGTCCACTTGCTGACAGGGAAATCAGAAATTCCACGGAATAACGTGTGGCATCATCTTGCTCGACAACAGTGTTTATCGAGGTGTAGACCACTTCATTCTTCTCAATTTCCGAGAGAATGCATTCGTTACTTGCTGCAGCCTGATCATTTTTGGGCGTCAAAATGGCCCGCTCACACACCCAAGAATTCTGCTGGTGCGGTATACGACTGATGTCCCCGTACACACAGTGAATGAGTTTTTCTAAGCTGGATACCACACACATACCGAGAGACTCTGGAAGCACCACCTGTCCACCTCTCTCTTCTGGTAGAGTGCCTTCGCCAAGACTTAGAAGGACATCGGAGAATTCTTGAGCACGTGCATTGCCGCCGACCCGAGCTCTCATATTAATGGTCAAGCGCAGTGTACGAACTCGTGACTACAAAGAAGATCGTATCCACGAAGCATTCATCTCATCAGCCCTCGATCCCCGCGTCACCTCGGGAAGTGTTTGCCGGAAATCACCACTGAACAGAACTGTGACACCATCCATCAAATGTTAGTTCCTGCGGATGTCCTGCAGGGTTCTGTCCACGACCTCAACTGCCTTCCTATTGGCCATCGCACACTCATTATCAGAGAGCAATCCTTGAGTAGGTGTTCCTTATCGCTGTTACATGACACACCACAAACAGGCGTTTTGGCGGTCTCTAAATCGATGGGAATTTTTAACATGGCATGTGCTATCTTGCCTTCCGGAAGCAGTGTGGCAGCGATTCCCGACGACGCTACAGCAATAGCAATTTTGCCTTGGCTCCTGACCTCTGCAAGTATGCCAGTGGTAACAAAATATGTTTTCCCTGTTCCACCAGGAGCATCCAAAAAAAAACATTTTACCCTGGTTTTGCCCAACGCTTTCAAGGACGGTGTCATAAATTTGTTTTTGCTCTCAAGAGAACAAAGCGACATGGTAATTTCGTAGTATTTCGCCCGGATCGTAATTTGTCTTAGCGTTATATTTCCGATTTCCACGGTCTTGATGTGGTGATGATTGGAGAGCTGGTAACCCATATTCGATCAGTGGCTAAGCTACCGGGTTCGCGACTCCACAAAACACCAAGATAACGGCAAGCAGATGACGCATGTGGCTGGGACTGTCACTGACGCTTGCCTCCGCGAGGGTGCCATCCCAATTAGGAAAAAGGCTGCGCGGTAAGTGGGATACTCCACGCCATCAAATGTCCTCAGAAAGGCGAAAGACGTTGGGCCTGGGACAGTGTGATGTAACAACTGCAGAAAATAGCATTCGCCACTATTCGGGTGCACGGTATAAACCCTACCCAATGCGGTGTCCTTGAAAATTCCCGGAAAACCTTTCACAGCACCTCCTCGTCGATGTCGGTTGAATACACCCCTTTGCTTCTCGTAACACCGCATTTTTTTAAATTGTCTTCCTCAACTCTGCTCAAGATTTTGAGGGTTTTGTTGAAACTTGAATTTGTCAAAACGAACTATAATATGAAGAAAATGTACATTACCATCTATGAATTTTAAGAATAACTAACTACTAACCTCGCCAACATGATCAAATTTAAATGATTAATTTCCAAAAACTGTTAAGAGTCCTTTTACGTTTCGGCTTTACGCAAGTTTAGGTATTTTACGCACCGAGCGCTCGAGCGAACGGCTAACTGCGCCACCGATACTTTCATTCATACTTCTCGCTCGCACTTAATACGGCGACTAAACGATCTGGATTTTCCGTACTTAACTTAAGGTTTCTTAGGATGAAGGTTAGTAGGTGGAAATTGTTGACGTGTTATTTCAATTTTATAAAATGAATTTATATTAATTGATTTTTCTTATATTATTTTTTATGAACCATGTTTACTTAATTTTTTTAATTGTTATGCAGTAATCGATTATAATATCTACAGTCAATAGCATTAGTATTAATTGTATATATTATAGTAGTATGGTTGCTGCAACGTATTCTAATAAATAAATCAACCAAATGTAATAGAATAGAATAAACTTTATTGTTCACCAAAATACTCGTAGTAACAATTTCACAGAAAATTAAATATTATTAATATAATATATTTAATTAACAAATATATTAATTATAGAAAGAGAAGAATGAAGAGAGTATTTTTTTAATTATTACCCGACAACGGAGGGAACTTACGATTTTGACAGGCTATGTATGTATGTATGTTTGTGAGTATGTTCATTTGTTCCTTATAGCTCCTAATCTACTTATCAGAACTCGACATATAAGGTATCGTTAGAACAGTCTTAATCGTTCGCTGAACATATGCTGTGTGACGTGTCACAAAAAACGATATGGCGCCCTCTAGCGGACAAAAAGTAATGTGTTAAAAATAAAAATGGAGATAAATACGCCGTGTTTGGTATCATTTGAAAGGGTTTAAGTTGTGTATTTTCAATATGTTGCTCAAATTCAAAGTGACGCCCTCTAGCGGACAAAAGATAATGTGATAAATGTTAAGATAAATACACCGTGTTTAATATCATTTGAAAGGGCTTCACCGGTACTTTGCAAAAATTAAAAAAACAATGTGGCGCCCTCTCGTGGTCAAAAAGTTTTGTGTAAAAAAAAAGATAGTCTCCTAATGATGTCGTCCTTTCAGTGCGTGCCTGAAGGTTAGCAGCGTGGCTGCCCATTTCACTTCCTTCTCCTCTCCTCCATTCACTCTCAAATTATGAAAAGGAATGGAAAGAGTACAGTTAAACAGCGGCTGCCCTCTCTCATAAAGTGCACCTCTCAAATATACGAGGTCTGCACTTAAATCTCGTTGCAGTCCATCACCACCTGGAGACTGAAAAAACTAGCTCTACTATTCCTTACGGAGACGCAGATCAGAGGTCCGTCCGACGTGTCGTATCTTTCATACCCAGGGTTTACCTTGGAGCACAACTTCAAACCACTCGCGGGCGTATGTATGTATGCCCGGGACGACATCTGCTATCGGCGTCTCCGCAATCTTGAAGACTCCAGGTTCTCAACGCTTTGGGCTTTGGTCGCCACAGGCCTAGATAAAATAATCTACGCTTGTGTTTACCGTTCGCATAGTGGAGACGTCCGGGCTCACACAGCATCTGAGTGAGGCGGCAGATGCGGCTCAGCAGCGGTAACCTTCCGCCCAACTGGTGTTACTGGGGGACTTTAATGCGCACCACCAAGAGTGGCTTTTCCCATACCAGTGCACAGATCATGCTGGTCGTGAGATGCGGAAGCTAGCGCTGGAATTGAATCTCATCCAGCTGGTCTAGGGGGAACGAGGGTACCTGATGTGGATTAGCACACAACCAATTGCTTGGACCTTCTAATGATCACAGATCCAGACCTAGTGTCGATATCTTCGCCTTTAGGCAGTTCTGACCACTATCTGGTTAAATCTGTGTCTATCTACTCCTCGCCCGATCCTAGTCCTAGAGGAACTCAGTGGATTTGGCGATACAAGTCAGCAGATTGGGATGACAAGCGGTCTTTCTTCGCATGATATCCTTGGCAGCCCACTTGCTTTTCTTCGAAGGATGCATCGTCGTGCGCTGATGCCGTGACACATGTGTTACGACAGGGAATGGAGTACTACATCCCATACTCTGACGTAGCAATGTCGGACCAAGTTCGAACTTGGTTTGGCGCCGAACCGAAAAAACATGCGGCATACCAAGCTTGGGCCGATGCTCGTATGCGCAAAGCCAGTGACGTGACTCTTAAGAAGAAGGCCTTTAACAGGGCTGCCAATTCGTGCAAAAAGATGTTGAGAAAGTCTCGGTTCGACCACATTAGCCGAATAGGGAACAAACTTGCTTCATACCCCGCTGGTAGTAAAGCGTTTTGGTCCCTGGAAAAGTCGGTTGAATCGAACTTCTGCCGTCCCTCACTTCCGCCACTACTGAGTCCCGACGGGACACTGGCCCACACCGCTGAGGAGAAAGCAAACCTAGTGCAGCCTGTGCCCAAGAAGGGCAGTAGAGCTGACCCGGCAAACTACCGACCCATCTCTGTTACGTCCATCCTCTGTAAGAGTATGGAACGGGTAATTAACAGGAAACTTCTAGCACACCTGGAAGCTAACGACATCCTCAGCGACCAGCAATACGGCTTTCATCAAAATCGGGCTACTGGGGACCTTCTAACGTATGCCATTCACATCTGGAGCGAGGTCATTGAGAAGCATGGGGAAGCGCTTGCCGTGTCCCTTGATATCTCGAAGGTCTTCGATAGGGTCTGGCACGAAAGCCTTATTGCTAAACTTCCTTCCTTCGGTCTACCCACTGGTCTGTGTGATTGGATCGCAGACTTCTTGAGGGATCGATCCATCCGAGTGGTAATTGATGGATGCTCGTCCGGTCAAATGGATATTAATGCCGGAGTTCCTCAAGGGTCGGTATTCTCGGCATCACTGTTTTTGCTGCACATAAATGATCTACTTAAACCCGAAACTTTTGGGTATGCAGATGACAGCACTGTTGCTGAGAGATATGTGTCTAACGCACGAGCTAGTGGGTCACAGATCCAGTCATTTCGAGAAGCTATGGTTGAACGCTTGAACTCATCCTTAGAGGCAGTCTCAGAATGGGGCGATGCCAATCTGGTCAAGTTTAATGTGACGAAAACCCAGGCGTGTCTTTTCTCCACTGAACGGAGCCAATTCCACCCGCCTCCATCTTTCCGGGGTGTAACCGTGCCAATTACCGACCACATTGAACTTCTTGGGGTAACGCTATCGTCTACCTTTAATTTCGGCTCCTACATCGAGGCAAAAGCCCAACTAGCTGCCAAAAAATTGGGGATCTTATCAAAGGTGAGACGGTATTTCACCCCGGAACAGCTGCTCAACCTCTATTAAGCGCAAGTTTGATCGTGTATGGAGTACTGCTCTCATCGTTGGGATAGGTCAGCCTAATACCAGCTGGATGCACTAGAGTCTATTGAAAAGCGTGCCAAGAAGATGGCAATGATGTTCTTGTGAAGTCAAAACTCCAAAGTCTTTAGCATCGACGCCGAGTTGCTAGCCTGTCTGTTTTCTATGGTTTACACTTCGGGGAGTGTGCACTAGAGTTACACAATTTAATTCCGCCAAGTCCGATGATGAAAACATCATCGGACCAGAAGACGTACGGCGTTGCGCCACCGATACATGGTGGACACCCTATACGTACAAAGCAAGCCTATCCATTATAAAAAAGAAAGATATATACGTCGTGTTTGGTATCATTTCAAAGGTCTTCACGTAAATATGATTTAGCTCCAAAATCAGATATTTATCATATCATAAAGTAGGTATACCCGCACTGTTAACATCGCCACGCAGTTTTGCAGCTTCAGCTTCTTTTTCAACCGCTTGTGTCATTGTTATTTCTGCAGTTTTCTTCCACATTTTTGCTACTTTGTCATGGCATTTGCTGAATAACCGGAAAGGTAAGGTAGGCAAATCCATCGAAGCAGACAGTTCATTTAGATTTGAAAGTCCAATGCCAGTTATTATCGCCACCGAAACCGCACCTAAATTGACATTCATGTCAACATTATTTTTGGAAGTTTTTAAATTAAAAAACTTTTTACAATAAAAAAAAAAACACTAAAACCATCAAAAACATTTTAATTTCGGAATTCGGGGTTTCTCGATATTGTCTGTTTCTTATCTAACACCGACTTCCGAAATTAAAATGATTTTGATGATTTTAGTGTTTCTTTTTAGTGAAGTCGGTTATTTATTTTTGTAAAAAGTTTTTTTATTTCACACTTTTTAGTGGCAATACACTTACAGCCAGAGTACCTTTTTCTCGTGGCGATTCCAATTAACTCAAACCCTGCTTGGATACATTGTTTTATTATGAAGTTCCCGTGTCTACCTTCCGGCTCCATCATCATCATCAGATTAGTTCGATAGTACCTTATAGCCAAAGTGCATCTCATGATAATTCTAATAAGCCCAAACACGGGTAGGTAGGAACTCCGTAATTAATCAATGTATTGATTAATTACGGAGTTCCGGTGCCTATCTTTCGGCTCCTTCATCATCATCAGGTCACTTCAATGATACTATTTTCAACATACCTATTCAAACCATTCATTTATTTATTTTATCGTAGTCGCATAACTTCGTTCCAAAAAAATGCTATCCTATTTTATGTACATTTTAACAGCACTATTTCAACATCTTCGAAACCATGAAAACGATACTCATGACGAAAAAGTTGATAATTTCTGACAGCCGCCATCTTAGATTTACATTTTGACAGCACTATCGGCTTCAACAACCTCAAAAACCATGAAAAAGACACCCATATCGAAAAAGTTGATAATTTATTGCAGCCACCATCTTGAATTTACATTTTGACAGTACAATCGTTTTCAACACCCTCGAAAACCACGAAAACGACACCCATGACGAAAAAGTTGATAATTTCTTGCAGCTGCCATCTTGAATTTATATTTTGAGAGTACTATCGGTTTCAACACCCTCTAAAACCATGAAAACGACACCCATAACGAAAAATTTAATATTTTTTGCAGCCGCCATCTTGGATTTATATTTTGACAGTACTATCGGCTTCAACATCCTCGAAAACCATGAAAACGACACCCATGACGAAAAATTTAATAATTTCTTGCAACCGCCATCTTGGATTTATATTTTGACAGTACTATCGGTTTCAACACCCTCGAAAACCATGAAAACGACACCCATATCAAAAAGTACATAATTTCTTGGAACCGCCATCTTGGATTTATATTTTGACAGTACTATCGGTTTCAACATCCTCGAAAAACATGAAAAAGACACCAATATCGAAAAAGTAGATAATTTCTTGCAACCGCCATCTTGGATTTATATTTTGACAGTACTATCGGTTTCAACATCCTCGAAAAACATGAAAACGACACCCATTTCGAAAAAGTAGATAATTTCTTGCAACCGCCATCTTGGATTTATATTTTGACAGTACTATCGGTTTCAACACCCTCGAAAACCATGAAAACGACACCCATATCAAAAAGTACATAATTTCTTGGAACCGCCATCTTGGATTTATATTTTGACAGTACTATCGGTTTCAACATCCTTGAAAAACATGAAAACGACACCCATATCAAAAAGTACATAATTTCTTGGAACCGCCATCTTGGATTCACATTTTGACAGAACTATCGGCTTCAACACCCTCGAAAATCATGAAAAAGACACCCATATCAAGAAGTACATAATTTCTTGGAACCGCCATCTTGGATTTATATTTTGTCAGTACTATCGGTTTCAACATCCTTGAAAAACATGAAAACGACACCCATATCAAAAAGTACATAATTTCTTGGAACCGCCATCTTGGATTCACATTTTGACAGAACTATCGGCTTCAACACCCTCGAAAATCATGAAAAAGACACCCATATCGAAAAGTTGATATATATATAAATCAACTTTTCTAGCCCCCCCTTTCACAATGCACGATAAGGAACTTCGTTCCAATCGCGACTATCTGGTATACTAATAATGTGTGAACTTTGCACATAATGAATACCGTTAGAAAATAAATACAAAGATCAAAAACGGCGTTCGTAGTTCACACGCACACAACAGCAATGCGGTAGTGTCTACGCGACAATCGGCGCACACAATGTTAGTATCGGAACGAAGGCGCGCGGGAAATAAACTGACATAGGTCCGACCTCGACAAGCGCTCGCGCGGTACTAGTCGCGGATGGCTGGCGCAGTGAAATATATAGTATTTTTATTTATTTAATTACAAAATAATAGTAGCGATTAAAAAAATGAAAATAATACTATAGTTTAAGCAAATGTTGTTGATTATTTTGGTATAAATTTTACGCCTAAATAATGTAGAACTTTGGAGATATTGGGGCTTGTTTCGAAGCCTTTTCGGTCGATAATTGAATTATGTAGATTTTTTATTTTTTTACACAAAAGGCATTTAACCAAAAACTACTCAATAATTTTTGAAGTTAAGGATATTTGACAGCTAATTAATATTAGTTTTGGTGGTAGATATTCAGTAGAATCTCCAAATTAGAGCTGCCAAATCACGTCTCCGTGAGTTTTTGCCTAAACATGCATCGGAAGAAAGTTTATTACTAAATAATTAAACAAGTTATCTAAAATCGGTTAAATAGTTAATATAGTAGAGAAAACAAACTATTTTTGACAATAATTGTTATTTCATTTAACGAACGTAAAACATACAATTTCAACGTCGAACACTTGCAATTTCGCGTTTTTTTGTAAAAGGCCTCTTAACATATAACTTGATTTGATTTTGATGAAATCTCATAGATGGCGATGCTTTAAAATTGTTTTTATACTACTAACATTCATTAAACTATGTTTCTCTGCCCAAGTTACTTTAATGGCGTAGTTTTTATAGTGTAAAGCTAGATAATAGCATGACTTACTCAAAAACAACATTTAAATATGCGTCCTTATATTACACGCTGTCACAGAATACGTAAGAAAAATAAAGATTCACAGCTCCTCCCCCGTAGGTGATAGCGTGATAATATGTAGCCTATATGTTGACCCGACCTCTTAGTAATATTCATGCAAAATTTGAAGTAAATCCATGCAGTACTTTTTGAGTTTATCCCGGACATACATACAGACAAACAGACAAAAATTCTAAAAACTATATTTTTGGCTTCGGTATCGATTGTAGATCACGCCCCAAGTATTCTTTTTAAAAAATATTCAATGTACAGTTTTGACTTTTCTACGATTTTATTATATGTATAGATTAATTAAATTTAAATAAATACTTTAGTAGGTTTTCTTCACCTAGCGGATTTAACATAGTCTCATCTGAATTTAGCAAGTTCTTACGCTAAAGCTTTTGCCCGCGCGGCTTCGCTCCCGCTCTTCCCTACTTCACCCTACTCTACTCTATTCTATTCTACCCTACTATACCCTACTATACCCTACTCTACCATACATTACCCTACACTACCCTACTCTACCCTACTCTACACTACTCTACCCTACTCAACCCTACTCTACCCTACTTTACCATACTCTACCCTACTATACTCTACTCTACCCTACCAAACTTCGCATAAACTATTTACTAAATAGTCTGAACAAAGCCTAAACATTTGGTTTGGATAGGTGAGCCCGTTCTTGAGTTATAAAATTACAACGAAAAGTGGCATTGATTTTTAAATAATTTATATAAGTAACTAACAATTTAGTTTTTTACATACGTACACCTGTGCGCTCTAATTTATTCTATTTTAGTTTTAGATAGTGTTTCTCGGTAAGTGAATTATGTATGTAATTCTTTTCGAGAAATAATATTTTAGCTTATAATACATGTTAGTGTTTATTATAAGTTATGGTTTTACACTTTTATGATTTTTTGTTGTGTGCGTTTTTGTGTGCAGTCTACACTGTTCTTCCATAATATCTATAAATATTGTAACATGAACCACTTATTTTTTAAATGAGTAACCATGGAGTTTCTTGCCGGTTTTTCTCCATAGGAAACGACCAATTTGTTTTTTTTTGGGTCGGTATTCATCACACGATTTCCCACGCACTAGGTGGTGCGAGTGTCGAGTGGGAAAACCGGCCAAGTGCGAGTCGGACTCGCCCATGAAGGGTTCCAGCAAGTAACATAATATAAAAGTTCTTGTAATTCGTTGTAACTTTGATCGATGTTTTAATAATAGTTTTTTTTTTTTAGATCTAAGACGTATTAAAAAAAAGCTAGATACTAGATCTCGTTCAAACCAATTTTCGTTGGCAGTTTGTTTGGTAATGTACATCATATATTTTTAGATTTTTTTATTTTTTTTTTATTTTAGAAGTTACTATTTTAGAAGTTACTAGGGGGGCATATTTTATCATTTTGGAAGTGTCTCTCGCGCAAACTATTCAGTTTAGAAAAAAAATGATAATAGAATCCTCAATATCATTTTTAAAGACCTATCTATAGATAGGTTTGATGAAAAAAATTTTTTTGAGTTTCAGTTCTTAGTATAGGGACCCCCAAAATTTACTACGATTTTTTTCTATTTTTGTGTGAAAATCTTAATACGGTTCACAGAATACATCTACTTACAAAGTTTCAACAGTTATAGTTTCGGAAAAAAGTGCTGTGACATACGGACGGACAGACAGACAGACAGACAGATAGACAGACAGACAGACGGACAGACAGACATGACGAATCTATAAGGGTTCCGTTTTTTTGCCATTTGGCTACGGAACCCTAAAAAGGAAATATTACACTTACTAGATTCCTTGCAGAGTCAACCTTTTTTGCACAAAGACCGATTCATACTTGTAGCAACTACTACGGCTATAATTTACGTTACATTCGAATATTTAGTTTCCAAAATTATGCTCACTTTACCCATTAACACAGTTAGATATCACTTGTATAGAAAACACACAAATACAATATCAACAGAACTAAGTCCAAATAGGTACTCTCAATTTAATTTGCGTACGTTCCAAACTAAATTGAAATTATAAACCTGGTATTACACAGGTCGCATACACATTGCTAATGGCCAAAACAGTACTTATTTCGGTTTGAAAAGCATAAAGATCTTTTGTAATCACTGTTTGTAGGCTGGAGTAGTGGTGGCTCAATGGTAACGGTCTCGACTTACGAGTTGTTCGGTCACGCGTTCAAACCAGACATGTTACGGAGGTTCGATTCCTTCCGATTTACTGACCTCCGAATCCAGATCCTAAAAACAGGGCTAAAAATCATCATCATTATCATATCAGCCGAAAGTCGTCCACTGTTGGACATAGACCTCCCCCAAGTGTCGCCATAATGACCGGTCCTGTGCGTCTCACATCCATCGGATTCTCGCGACCATCACCAGGTCATCGGTTTACCTTATGGGAGGTCTTCCAACGCTGCGTCTTCTGGTACGCGGTCGCCACTCTAGAACCTTCCGGCCTCGATGGCCATATAATCTGCGAACAATGTGCCCTGCCCATTACCACTTAAGTTTCCTCCCAATACCTACAACATTCCAAATACATAATTTGAAATGTTGTGACTTTATTTAAATTTATCCGATTAGTTTTGGTAATATTTCATTGGACACTTTGCCTCCGCCTCCAATTTCAGTTCAGATTCCGACAAACCTTTCTTAAAACCTACGCTTCCGAATACGGCTCCGGCGCTTTACATTGTGTAATTTATTTCATCACTACGGCTCTCAAAACGGTGAAAGAAGACATCGTGAGGAATCCGGCATGTCTTAGGACCAAACACGCGAAGACAGGTTACATTCACCAATTCGTTTATACTATAGGCCCCACTGTTGGACATAGACCTCCCCCAAGTGTCGCTATAATGACCGGTCCTGTGCGACTCGCATCTATCTGATTCTCGCGACCCTCACCAGGGAGCCCTCCTATCGCTGCATCTTCCGGTACGTAGTCGACATTTCAGAACCTTTCAGAACCTACGAGAAATGTGTCCTGTCCACTGCCACTTAAAACTTGAGACTAACGTACTATAATAATACTTATAATCTCCGCCTCTGCTTCACTCTTTGGGGAATATTCCAGGCGTGACGATCATATGTGTTATGTAGGTAGAAAAATCCAGTGATATCGTCGGCTGCTTCGATGTATGTAAATCCCTTGAGTTTAGAATGTCGTTTAAGTGAAACAATATGGGTAAGGGTGTGTTCACACCGGGCCGGCTGTTTTTTCGTGCTTGTTATGGTAATGGTAATGTTGTCGTTCGCTCCCGATGGACTGCGAACGGGAGGGGCATTAACTTTTGTGGTGGGGTGGAGGTATGTGCGGATAGATCGTACATATTTAGTGTTAGCCTTGAACCCGTAATATGCTATAGTGATGTCACGTATTCTTGTGTAGAATAATTGGTGTTGGAAATATATAGGTACGTTGGCGATGCTTTTACTTTTAGAGCTTTATTTATGACAGACCGACTTTTAGGCAATTTAAAAGTATCTTTGTAAGGTATTTGAAATAAATGATTTGAGTTTGAATATTAAATTATAGTACCACTTGCCAGCACGTTTTTTTCTAGTTTGATTAACTAAAATCAATGTTTAAGCAGGTACTATTTACTTAACTCATCAAGATAAAAAAATAAAGTAGATTTTTTCATTTAATCCAAATTCAAAACAGACTTCACTGATAAAAGTTTAAATTATCATCTTTGTTCGACTTCAATCCGAACCAATTGTCAATTTGAAAAGTTAAAGTTGGTAGATTACGCGCGACCTCTCCGGTGGGTGCAGACCCTAGCTCGGCTGGGACTTAGTTAGATTTCTTTATTACGTAGACAGGCTGATTTATTTGTACTTTATTGACTTTTTATTTGGTTTTGCTGAAACTAAATAGCAAGTTTCTTGCGGGAGCGGCTGTAGAATAATAATTGCAAGGGTTCGACCGCGGTCGGCTTTATTAGTTGTTGAATTTACTGCTGGAACCTAAGGAAAATTACAACAGAAAATGTATCGCTGAGATTAACAAAAAGATTTGACTTTAAATTTTACTGAAAGTGATTCTGTTGTGTGATTCGCTAGATTAGTACTCAAGCATTAGTGTTTCCGCACATGGGCCACAAAAAAAAAGCCGCCACAAAAAAATGCCGCCATAAAAAAAGCTAGTAGCGGCCACAAAAAAAAAGCTGAAGCGCGCGACAGCTTGTGGCCATGCGTGCAGTATCATAATAGACTCTGACGAAGAAGGATTAAATGCGCGGATGGCATGGCATTATGGCTGCTACAAAAAAGTGCCGACACGAAAAAAAGCTAGAAGCGACATAAAGGTTTTTTTTGTGGCGGTATCGCCGCACACGAGCCAAAAAAAAACCGTCTCAAAAAGAAGCTTGAAGAGGCTTTTTTTGTGGCTCTAGTGCGGGGACACTTAGTGATTGCAGTTGATATTCCGACTTTATTATATGCCATAACTTTGATTAGCCAAAGCGTCTTTACTGGGCGCTTTGAAATTCGTTGGCGAACTAGTTACGCCTTGATCATGTGGTACCGGGTAAAAAGGCGAGACAGTATAATGTTGAGACAGTGATGTAAGAGTTGTAGAGATAAGCGCTCGGCTCGGTTGTTTATACGTACCGAGTATTCGGCCGAGAATACTGTCTCGCCTGTTTACTCGGTACGTATGATCAAGGCACACAATAATTGTGAACTAGTTTCTGTCAGTGTATTTCCTGTATGAAAATAAAAAATAATAGGATTTATTTGTATTTCAGATTTGTGCAGGAAATTTCTGAAAAGGATACCGTGGTCTTAGAACGCAAAGGGCAACTGAAGGACGCGAGCGATTTTAGTCGTCTGCTTCTGAAAGGAAGATTCGGCCCTGGTACGAAAGGCAACGAAGAAACAGGAGGGAGTTTTTAGTAAGTAAACGTCTAACACTATCTCCCCGCTCCACCCAAGAGCGGGGGACATCGTTGGATATTTTTTCCACATAAAAAAGGTGAGTGTGGGTCAGCAAAACTCTAACACGCACTCTCTTTCCATCTTGTGTGTCTGTCTGTGTGATGATGGATGTTTTTCTGTTCCAATGAAGAGCTAGTCGGGAAAAGGCCGAAGAAATACTGTGGTGGTGGTGGTGGTAGATCAAACCTGAGTAACTTAATTAAATTATTTTCGCAATGACACGCGGCTGTCAGAAAATACACCAGTTCTATTTTATAGTTTAGTGTCTAGTTATGCTGATGAAGGTTGTAAATTTTCGCTGTTTATAAACTTTTACGAGGCCTATTTAATGGCTTAGTAGCACGTTAAACCCAATTTATTTAATAAATTGGCTGTTATACGTTAGTGAAATAAACTAAGCTGGGAAGGGAACTGAATAATGTAGTACAAAGTCGGTACTGTCGGTATACCGACATTGCTCATCATTGATATTATTTATCAAAACATTTTCTCTCTGGACGCAAACTACAGTGGCCAATTCAGAAATCTCTAAACCGACTACGAACTCAGGTTGGCCGCTGTAAAAACAATCAAATGGGAAACCCCATTTGCCATTCGCCCTCGACCCATCTCTAACACCGTGCCAGTGTGGAGCCACTGCACAGAACATGCGTCCCCTGCTATGCTGGAAATCCTGCATAACCACTAGCACTTTTCAGGATGTGTACGAGGTGCGGGCTTGCGGACGGCGAGCAATGGGTAGCTCGTTGCCCGACCATCCGGTAACCCTCCGGACCGAGCCCAAGTCGTCGACGGCGCTTACTATTCCCGCGCGCCTCAAGAAGTTGTCAGCCGGTCGAAGCCTACTGGGGCTAAGGGTCAAGTTCTAAAAGGGAGGCTCGACCCCGGTATAAAAAGCAACGAAGGAATGGGGTGGGTTTTTTAGTCAGTAAGAGTCTGACACTATCTCCCGCTCCGTCCAAGAGCGGGGGATGTCATCTGGATAATTTTTATCCACGAAACAAAAAAATATGCGATTCCAAAAATATAGCTGTACAGGGAGCCAAATATTGGTCGGAAAATATCTAGTTTGAGAACATCGGCACGAAGACAAGAAGATTGATGTTATTATATGGTCCTTATTAACCGACTACAAAAAGAAGGAAATTCTATGTTTAATTGAATGTTTTTTTTTTTATTTGAACATGTCAGGTGTTGGTCTTTGTACCGATCTTAATTTAATACTTATTTTAAAGTGGTTATCTCTGTAGTCATTTTCTTTTCAGTCATATAATAACTGTTCATACAGTCCATCTGCCGTTTCTTTGGTCTTCAGTTCCTCTAAGGCTCAGTACACACCGCGTCAAAGTGTCGCATCGCATCCGGTTTTTTATTTACAACGCATGGAGAGAATTTATTCTCTTATGAACAATTACAGTTAATTTAAAATGAGATACAAATAGGTAGCTTTATAAGTATTGTATCAAATGACATCCCCCGCCCTTCGGCGGAGCGGGAGATAGTGTCAAACTCTTACTGACTAAAAAACTGAAAGTTTTCATTTCACATAAGCCTACATGAGCACTTATAAATATGTCAGAAGCTAGTGCACATAACTTCTTATTGTCTAGTTATGTAGTCTAGACTCAAAATTGGAATTCACTTGAAAAATATTGCCAAAACTTTTAAAACCATTATCAGACTTAAAAACCTACATATGTAGATTCAATAAAACACATATTGCAATAAAGGTTTCCAATAAAATGCAAAGAATCTCAGTGATTACAATTCTTTCAATTTTTATCTATTCTTCTATCCACAAAATACAACTGCTTCGATAATATTGAACGAGCAAGTAATAAATAAGTCAGTATTTCATGTGAAAGATATCGTCGGCACGACACTAGCGCTAGGCTGAGATATATCGACATATTGTGGGTACGAATCACGTCTCTAGAAAATGGTCCGATGACCATCGCTCGACTAAAAGAATTACAGTTTGGACATATTAATGTACCGGAATAGATACGTTAGTCATATATTCAGCTTGTGTGGAGCAATATCTGTGAGGCGTAGCGTGAGTACCCTAAGTGATTATGACATTCTCTTTTCTGGTAATAATGACAAGACCAGTTACTTTCGGCTAACTTATGCGGACTTAGGTACGGTTTATTTTACCCAACTGCCCTCGGAAGATCTTAGTTAATGTGTTAATTAACTGTTATCTGCCTTAATGACTGATGTCAATATACGTATTATAATGTCAAAGCTTTGTTTATTCCACACAAATATACACAAAATAAATTGTTTTATTATCATTATATATTCAAAAATGGTTTAATAAATTAATTGGCACTTCAATCCACATACTCTCCTTTAAATCGTTAATTATCGTTAAGCATTTTGGAACCACATTCATTATACGTACAGCTAAGGAGTGGAATTCCCTGCCGGTGTCTGTTTCCTGATAGTTACAATCTTGGGGTCTTTAAATCAAGAGTGAATAGGTTACTTCTAGGCAAGCGTGCTCCATCGTCGGCCACATCATCGCTTACCATCTGGTGAAATAGTGGTCAAAGGCAAGCCTATCAATAATAATAAAAAAAAAAACATTCATTCCTATGTAAGATACATTTGATAAGAGTGAGCATGCGAGCGTACATAATTGCTAAGCATTCGTCCGCACGGCATTCGTCGCTGCTCCGCATCAGCCAGCCCCAAACACTCAACACTCCTCCCTGCAGAACGTCAGGGCCGCAAAACATTCCACAAGAGCTTTCAATTTACCCCAACTACAAGTACAATTTCGACACTTGTACAATGACATTCCTGGGGGCATCAGCACAAAGCAGACCCCCTTCCCTATTCCCCCCTATCTTGACCCTCGGGTCTTAGAACAAAGCGATTAGAATTAACTATTCCGATGTAGTAGATCCGAAGTTGGATACTTACAGATCTGCGTGATGGACTGGAATGGCCTCAGTGGGGTGCGTTCGGTTCTACATAACTCTCAATGGTACATTGATGTTTACGACGCGAGTGAACGCAAGTTCGCCTTGTTTGTACTTGCGAGTTTTTTGAATGAATGTATTTTTTTTTTGGTATTCCATTCGTGGATACGTGGTAAAAATAGTGGTTTAAAAGTCTGCAATTCTATGGTTTCATCAAAAAAATACCCGATGGACTGCAAATTCGAGCAATAAAATTAACTGGAAATAAAATGGACGTAAAGTTTAAATGCTATCAAAAACATAACTAGTGAAGATACCAAGGCTTGCAACTCAGTTCTATTTGTAGGTTCTTTTATATTATAAATATACAGGAACACTCTTTCATTCACTGTAAATGTAACTTTGTAATCCTATATTAAAAAATACTACAAAGGGATACTTATGTCGAGGGGAAAGGGATTATAAAGTTGTTGATGTATCTAGAAAACTGTACCGAAATCGCAAAATGTTTTTGTTTTTCATTGATTTATACAATAAACACTAATTATATATTTCAGGCTTCTAGTTTTATACACAAAAAAGTTATAGGGGATCTAAAAAGGCCTGAACTGTTTCTAGATAAGAATGTTACGGCCGCGCAATTTTTTTTTTTACTTGCCTTGATGAGAGCACAGCCGTGCCCCCTATTAAAAAAGAGAAAGCCAGTTGCCAGTTAATTAATTATAAATATTTAAAAACCTATATAGTTTTTGTTTTATTTCAGTAAAAATGAGATCATAATAATAAAACCTTATTTACATTTAGTAAACTTTCCAGAAACCTATAAATGAAATTGTAAATAAAATATCAATATTGCACATTACTACCGACCCAGTTATTTTCAATTATACTGAGCTCTTATTACTTGCTACGCTGTAACAGTTTTTAAACTATATTCAATAATATTATATTGAAATTTATTAATAACTTGAATGCTTCCGAAAGTTCTGATGAAAGGGGCTCCAATTAATGCTATATACTTAGAGGTATCATATACGAGTACATACTCGTACACTATTCTTCTTAGTAAATTAAGTACATTTTATTTCGAATTGTATATTTTATTATATTAACATTTCTATACTAATGTTATAAAATAGAAAAAAGGTATTCTTTTTTGGAATTAATAAACTCAAAAACTACTGGACTCATCGATCCGTAGCCCCAGTGGGCTTTGATCCTGCTGGGTCCCGACGGTTTGCTGATATCTCCTTGAGGTGCGTGTAGAAGGTGTTTCAAACACGCCTAGTAGCGCGCGCCATCGACGACTTGGGCTCGATCCAGACGGTTACCGGACGGTCGGACAGCGAGCTACCCATAGCTCGTCGTCCACGAGACCGCGCCTACGGTGACCGGAAGTCAACCTTCCTGTCTAAGCGAATGCGGCTGAATACATTAGTTGTTTTCTTACACCACCAGAATACTTTTTATGTGACATTCACCAACCGTACTGGGCCTGTGTGGTGGATAACGACCAATTCTTCTCTTAGAGAGGATGCCTGAGTCCCAGTAGTGGGAAAATGATAATGCTTGTTAATAATCTTATGCTTGGCCTCTTTCACAACCTTGGCGCTGTGAGCTAAGCGCGGGGCGGCGAACAGTAAGATCAAAAATATGAAGATGTATGGCACCTGCCACGAGACGCCGCTCATAGCGAAAACGTTCTACTAATGCCTTTGTCACACGTACCGAGTAAAAGGGTGAGACAGTAAAATGTCGCTCGACCGAGGTGAGCGAGTTGAAGAGGTAAGCTCGTCCGAACACTTGTCGCTTTGCTTATACGTATCGAGTATTCGGCCAAGCCCGTTTACTCGGTACGAGTAATCAAGGCATTACCGATGCCGTCCTGCTCGTCGCTAAGACTAAAGGCACAAATACATCAGGAATTCTAGGTCGAAAAGCCCAACAACACTCGGTCCGGTTCGAGAATCAAACGAGGTGCCTCTGAGTTCAACCACTAGACAGTCATGATTATAAAACACTACAAAATTTCGACGCTGTCCTCATGGAGGATTCTTCTTATTAATAAAACGTTGATCTCTCGAATTTGGAGCATCAATGTCAAGTCTACTTAAAAAGGTTTCCGCCACAAAATTGATTGGTATTCAGTATCTAAGTGTAATAAAAAACCGGTCAAGTGCATGTCGGACTCGCGCACCGAGGGTTCTATACAATCTTACACTATGTAAATGGTTAAATTCCTGAATAGAGTCTCGAAGATTTTTCTGAATCCCAAGAACGTCTTTCTTTTTGTGACGTAACTACTTTACATTTTCCAGACTTTTTCATAGGGTAGGTACAACACATCCATCTACCACCATCGGCCGTCTATTTATGGGTGAGTGGTGTGTAATAAGTAGGTTTGATAGCACAAATATAGAGTTGTGCTACCGAACCTTACTTCTTACCAAATTCAACGAGAATTACCCAATATATTTTAATTTTCGGAGCCTTATCTTAAGATTGCGTTCAATAATAAATTTGGTTCTCACTGCCGCTTGGGTAGGCTTGACGTACCTAAATATTTGATACTAGCTGTGCCCGCGACTTCGTTCGCGTGGACTACAGGATCTAAAATTTATTTTTTCTAAAATAAAAGTAGCCTACGTTACTCCTTAATACATCAGCTACCTGCCAAAAAAAGTCCCGTCAAAATCGATCCAGCAATTTCAGAGATTAGCCCGGCCTAACAGATAGACAGACAGACAAAAATTGTAAAAAATGTCGTTTTGGTGTATGTACCGTATATATGCATTTAGTAAAAAGCAGTTATTTCAATATTACAAACAGACACTCCAATTTTATTTATATGAATAGATTAATTTCAGCTTTATACCACAATGCGCTCCTGAGAAAAAGGGTCTTGATAGACTGACAACAAAGTGATCCCATAAGGGTTCTGTTTTTGCAGACTTAGGTGCGGAACACTAAAAACAGGGAGTACAAGCATTGAACAGCAAAGGTAATAAACCGATACCTCTAATCAAGTCTCTCGCCGCGCCGTTAGCATTGTATGCTGAACTAGCGAGCGCGGCTACACGGCTCATCGGGGCACAGCGCTGAAAGCGGCTAACTGGTCAGCGCAAACTGTTCAACTTTGTCCAGCTATTGTTGCGCAGTTTAGTTTTAAACGGCACCTCGTTTAGAATGTGTGAGGCTGGTGTGATTTTTGTAATGTTTAGTGGATTTGTAGTTAAATATGTTGGTGTATAGTCTGTCTAAAAAGTCACACGACTTGGTAATTTTTGGAGGAAATAACAAATCGGTTGTTGGCAACGCGAATTTTAGTTGTCATTCTCTTATTCCTTGAGATCATGATAGTTTTACAACAGATGTTAATCGTAATATGGGTAGTGATGATGAATTAATAAATAAAATGTTTAAAATTAGATTTCTCTTACGATTTCATATTTATTTTATATTACTTTATACTTACTTATGACACTATTATATATTTGCAAATGTACCCTACTTTTGTAATAAGAATATCGTTAAAGAGACTGAAATAGGTATATTCTAAACGAAAATGTTTTTTTTTCGTAACAAGTCTTAATAATATTTAAAAAATACTTATATTCGATACTTTTTATAAGGTTCTTCTAGTAGTAATGATCAAGATCTCTACCTTGATTATTGAACCAGTGTTGCCTACATCAGATTTAATTTTAGCCTAATAATTACCCAAGTCGTCTGACTTTTTAGATAAACTATAATTATAGAAGAAGAATTATAAAATTTATAGAGAATATTTGTACGAAAAATAACTTATGCGGTTCTCGCACACAGGCGCGATGTTAAAACTCATGTTCATAAATAATGTTCTACATAATTATGTTGTCGTATGTCTGTTAAGGAGCCCTCACACTGGCTGAAATTTCGTTCAATTTGAGTAAAAATTTATCCCTAAAATAATAATTGTTGGATCAACCCCGTCTGTAACCACTACACTTTTTATTCATTCATTTATTTATATATTCATTTATTTATGTATTGTATACATGTTGTCAAAGACGTTACATGATTTTAGTATCTCAAACTGATTAATTAGCAAACACACTAAAGGTAATCGAATCAAAACTGAAAACCCCAGCTGCTTTGGTTACAAGTCAAATTAAAGAGAGCATTCAAAAGAATCCGAACATTAATTTCTCATTCCAATCGCGCACGTTTAAACAAAAAACAAATTTAACTTTTCTGAAGCATTGGAAACTAGCTCAGAAAATATTTGACGAATGAAATTGAAGGAAACTTTTCCAATATTGCAACAGAACGGTACCTTGGTACAGTGTGCTCAAGAAATTAGTGTGTGGGCTACAAGGACTTTTTTCATTATATTCAGGCAACTTACGGAGGTCATAGATAAAATACACAAATTAATTTTAAACAATAATAAACTAAAAATAATGTTAAAATAAATATAATAAGCAGTAGAAGTATAATAATAACTTATAATTTATTATTATACACGTTAATGTAGTTTTATTTTTATGTATCATGGTCTTCGCCGAGAGACTCGTTAGTCAGTAAAAGCCTAACACGCTATTTCAATCCACTCCAGAGCTTCATTGGATAATTTCACATCTATAAAAATATGAAAAAAAAAACATGTCAATAATCTTAGTTATTCATGTTCAAAGCCTGTAAACCGAAATATTTCGTCAACTGTACTACACATACGTAGACTGAATCTTTCAATTAAGTACCCTTTGAAATTCAACGAATGTGTAGAATAGAGGATTTCTAGCTATGTTGTACAACAGTTGATCAATTTGGGGATTGGATTTAGATTGATTGAAACAACAACTTTGATTGGCAGCAGTTCGGTAATTACATTCTGCCGTTATCAGGGGGGAGGCTGGTGATCTAATCTGTGTCATTTTTCACTGTCTCCGGTTCAAATTAACTGATCATTTTCAGTGTTGACGTGTTTGATTTTTGTTCCTAGGACGAAAATATTTGGTATTAATTGGAAGATACGTCAAATAATAACTTTTGTGCAGATTCCTGCGACCCTCACTAGGTCTCCGGTTTACTGGTCGCGATAAGCGCATAAGACTGGTCGTTTGGACGACGACGACATTTGGGGGAGGCCTATGTCCAGCAGTGGACGTCTTTTGGCTAATTTGATGATACGAAATCAATTGGAATGTTTCAATAATAGCTTCAAGAACTGTTTTGTGTCCGTCGCCCGCCGGTTATAGAATGCTAGAACCCTCATTTATGCTCATTACAGTACAAGCTTAATGAGTCTTTGAACATATTAAGTTTGAAGAACACGCCCTGGGCGTCGAGAGTAGCAGGGCGATCTCTGGCCACCATAGACTCCAGGAATATGTACTATTTGTAGCTTGCCATGTGGCCGTCCAGAAAGGATCAGGCCCGAGTCGACAGTGCATAGTTTCCCACGTACACCTCGAAGAGATGTCAGCAAAACTGAAGGGGCCGAATAGGTCCGATGCCTGCTAGGGGTCAGTAAAAGTCTGACACATCTTTTTCGTTCCACCCTAGAGAGGGATGATCAATTGATCATATTTTATGACTTCTGATGATTTTCCACCTAAAAAAAGACATATTACACTCTAGGAGATATCTTATTAAACTGTAAATGTACTCTAGGTATGCCTGTTTTTTTTTTTGTTTCTCTAACAGTTTTTGAGTTTTTTGTAAATTGTTTGATGGCGGTTTGTGGCTAACTCTTTGATAAATAACTACGTGACATTCTGCAGCCACCTCATAAGTTTTATTTCAAAGGCGCAGTAATTCAATTTGCGTCATGTTACGCACAAGCTATTCTAAAGCGCCTACTCGACCGAGGAGCGCGCTCGCCCTTACAGCCGCAGCCTTTATTAAACACATACTTAATAAGTTTACGGATTAAGTGACGTCAGAACTCTAAGGCTTGGCGCACAACGAGTGGCGTGTAAGGGTGCGAGCCCACTAGCGTAATGATGTGCTCTAATTATGTAAGACACAGGTGGAAGGATTATGTGCGCGTTTGAATTAGTGTGTGCGGACCTCATTGTGGTTGCTGAAGTGTCTTTTTGTGGTTGTACGAATGTGTGTGTGTGTGTGCTATTTCTATCTTGGCTACGATTTTTAATGAAGTAGTCTAGTGGGCAGGTTAAAGCCTTTTCTGTGTATAATTACTGCAATTGGAACTTACCTATCTATGTCTATAAACAAGGGCACGGACGTCATGTTTTTGGTTTAAATATAAGGCAGGAGTGTGTTTTTTTTTCCGTAGAAATCTGACACTGCCTAAACTGGCTCCTCTGTGATGCAGCTTGGACTTAGGATTTCCCACTCCTGCCGAAAAAAAAATAGTTAACGGAGGCAAATTTAATTAGTTTTATTGAGTGTTGTGCAACTTGGGTACCTACATTTATCTCTTGGTAAAACTTAATTAATTCAAAACGTAAATGAAGACGGGAATGAAGGAAGGAAAACTACAACCCCTGCAATATCTAACTAAATTGCTTAATAAGACTTTCCTTAACAAGGGTAACAATAGGTTCAATAGGTGTACCTCTGATGTCAGGGAAAAAATGCCACCACACAATAGAGTAGAAACTGTTTTAATCCTACGTCCCACTGAATACCTTCAAAAGACAGTCGAACATCAAAACCAAATACTTCCTTCCTAAAACAAAAAAGAACAACATTTTTCAATTCCCAATAGTTGTGTAATAGGACAAAAGGCAGCATGGCCAATCTGGACCATTGTGTGAAGTTCGTACGGCCATTGTGTGGAGGTTGGCCCACAATGGGAACAAACAAAGGTTGTTAATTAATATTAGAACACGATTGGATTGCAAATAGTGGCGAGTGACGTCATTGTACTGTAATAGAGCCGATAGTGGAGTCTGGTGTAAACGGGTGTATTACTCGTTCATTATACGGGAACAAATTAAATTGGTTATCGAAACTCCGCAGATGAAATTAACAATAGAAAACTAATATCCTGATCTGAATTAAGGAACTACATCGGCTGTTGATCTCATCCTTACTAATGTTATAAAAGCGAAAGTGAGTTTGTTTGTTTGTTACGTCTTCACGCCTACGTGGCACAACCAATTTTGATAAAATATTATATAATAATAAAATTTTGGTACAGAGATAGTTGGGACCCTGGAGACGAACAAAGGCTATTTTTTTTTTGTAAAAAAAAGTGAGAAAAGGAGGAAAAAGAGGGAAGGTCTTTTATGAACGCGGGCGAAGCCGCGGGCAAAAGCTAGTAATCTACACTATGTAAACTAATATTGCAAAGAGAAAATATAAATGCAACGAATAAGCTCAAAAACTACTAGACTGATTTAAAAAATTCTTTCAGCATGAAAATGCTTCTTTATTGACTGAGTGACATTTACGCTTTATATTTTCTACTTTTACGAGTCCGAAGTCCCTGGCAGAAGCTAGTCAACAATAAGTTACTTCAAATTATGAATTCAGTGCTATTGTTGTAAAATATCGATGGCCATCAGCAGTATTCAAATTAAATAATGCGTGACGCCGCTTATCAATATCTGTTACAATGGCTTGCCTATACTTTAATAAATAATATTTCTTCAAACTTCCTTTCGAAGACACAACACACAATCTGGGACTGGTCCTTGCCGCACCGTGAACTATCCACTACTCGCCGACCGCAAGCCCGCGCTTTCGCTTGCCAGGTGATCTCCTTAGTACTCCCGACACTTAGAGCATCTCCTTTGGCGGTGGAGGCATATGTATTGCCATTTCCTCACGCTTTCCGTCTCTTCCTTCGCTTACATTACTACTTTACAAAAGATGAAGGACCGGACCAGGACCAGACGTAAGGTCGCTGTTGCCGAACGTTTCGTTTAGGTGCTTTGTCCGAGCGAGGCTAGATGCGCGTGGCTCGACACTCTCTTGGCCAGTTTTATTTATAACACGCTGTCAAAAATTCAACTAACTAGCAATGTCTGGTTGCTATTCTAGGTCACTAGCATCGTTGAGGTACTAATAGGGTCCATTATCACCTTATCTTCTTTCACATTGTAGCTCTCATTGCTCACAAAAACTGCTATTAGCCCGACAGTGACGAGTTCAATCTCACTAATTGCTTCTTAGAACGCTCAAGGGCACAGCAACTGTGCTCACATAGCTTGTTTACATTATGTACAATGTATATAACATTTTACGTAACACAAACTAACAAGGCTGAGCTCGCTGTGTGTAAAGCAAAGCTTTTAACTCGTTTTCTAGAAATGCATTAATTAAATCGTAGCGATTTCGTAGCGGGCTCTACGAAAGCGCTACGCCTGTCGTAGACAACGTCTACGAGCGAGAATTGTTTTACAAAATTATGTTTAATTTCCCGAATTATTCTAGTGTTAACTCGCTTAAAAACTAGCTTTCGGGTGGTTAGGCTACCTACTTTATGAACCAGTTCATTCCGTTGGTTTTACTACTGTTTATGATGTGGCTTATTCACAAAGAGAATTGAATTTGAAACTGACAAATGTAGTTTTTAAACTGAAAAAATATATTCTATTCAATTCTTATTCAAGTGGCAAGCAAGATGTATATAAAAATAAATGAAAAGCATAAAAAGCGTATTCAAAATATTTTTATTTAACTCCGGCCGCATGCAGAAACGACCGCACATAAATAAGTTTAACCTCATATTTCAATGAGGACGTAGTTTTTCCGCATTTGTTATAACGCGTCGGCGTGTGGGATATTTTATAATGACGCTGAGGAGGGCACGGGAGGGCTGGATGCTAGAGGCGGGAGGGGGGACGAGGGGGGGGGGGATGTGGTGTCGAGTGTCTGGCTAATGACGCCGCCTGGCTGCATCTAATGATCGTTTGTCAAAGCTACACACTACCTTTAGTAGCGAGCGGAGATGAGCGGAGATGAGCTGAAATGGGCTGTGTTTTTGTGTCAAGCTTTCAAGTGGGATGTGGTACAGCTGTAATTAGTTTTGGGATAGAGGACGGGTGACAGGTTTTCAAAGAAATGTTATGTATGTCGTATATATTATAACCGTATTTTATTGTGTTCGAAGAAAGAAAATGATCAAATGCAGTTTAATATACCAGTAGACGTTTAGTACCTAATGGCTTCGCTTCAAAGAGCTTTCAAGATCGTTTATGTTGCGAAAGCAGATTACAGAGGCGAACAAGGTATTTTAATATTTAAATAAGTACTAAACAGACTTGTTTGCCTTTAATTTTATTTGTAACGACCCTTGTATGTTCAGATACTTCCTAATATAGGATAAACTTTATTGTGCACCGAAACAGTGACAAAACTTTTAAAATAAAAAAAATATTATATATATAGACATTTATTATTAATATAATTTTCTAACGTTATTTAAAAAACTAAAACCTTTGAATTTTTCTCGTAGTAAATGCAAGAGTCAAAGGTAAAGGCTTAGCCTTTTGCATAATAATTTAATAGAATCTTCATTGGATTTGCTGATGGTGACCCAGACTCATTTTCTTCCCTATCGCATCTGATAAACTTCTACGGTAAATCTGCGGAGCTTTTCTGAACTGGGTAGTAGGTTATTTTTTGTGTGGCTTATTTATTTTAAGATATTTGTAGTGCAATGTACAAAGCCTGGAGCATAGGCGTAGAGGACTCCAGCCTTTTGGTATTTTACAGAATGTATTTTGGAGTGCGTGCAGGAATTACATGAATACATTTCGCCATCATCTTTCTACCATCGGATGAGCCGACGTATAGCGAGTATTCACCTTTACATTGTTGACAACTCTACAGTTCGGACTAGACGTCGCCTCACCATTTAAACCGCGTGCATCGAAAGACTGGCTGGAACAATTCGCCTGTTACGGTCTTCCTGTCCGATTACAATTTCGGTGTCTTCAATAACAAATAGATTGAATAGGCTCCTTTCGAATGTCTTAAGTTACACTGTCCGACATAAGGTAATTGTCTTTCTATTGTGTTTCTAATTACGACGCGCACGCGCACGAGGTTATTAACTCTTTGAATCAAAGAGTTAATAACCTCGTGCGCTTCACCATAAACGATTGCATCATTGTTCACTATCAGAGATCGCAGTCAAGCAGTAGTTTTTATTATTAAAAAAATATAAACTATAGACTCCTATTTTATATATAAAAAAAATGTTTCAAATCCGTTCAATATTAAGTAAGATAAGGAGGTCATTAATTTTTAGGAGGTAATCTCTGAAGGTACATGTCCGGTAGCATTTTTTTTTTCACTAATAGAAAGCTGCTTTATTCCTGAGTGTTAAAGGCTATATTTTATGTACGCGGGCAAAAGCTATATAAAATATTGGAAAAATAAACACAGGCATGTTGGCTTCCAGTCTAACTGAAAGCAGGATGAATCGATAGCCTATCTGATCACCATCCTATTATTTTAAACCTATTTGGGTATCCCTATAAATACCTATTAGGCCTTAAAAAGTATCTGATAAATAATGGCCCAGCGACCGGCCGATACAATATCTGGCGCGTCGCCAGTCAGGTCAGCTGACGTCTCTCAATTAGCACCTAACAATAGTCTGGCGCAAACAAATTAGTATTCTATGATCCTAATTAATAAGCCCTAGGTCTTACAATGGACTGTGCTAGATTCCATTAATTGCATTGAAGGTCCATTGTAACGTACATCTTAGCTGTCTTACTTCGTTACGCAAAATGTTGTGAATTAACAAGGTTTATAAAATTATTATACGATTCGACTAGCTGATGTTAGCGGCTTCATGTGAGTGAATGTATAAAATTATGTCAAAGGAACATATTTCCGTGAGATAAGATAAGATAAATTTTATATGTCAAAAACATGTGTAGGATAGACGTAGAGTTACGGACACCAGCCCCACATAAAATAAAATGAAATGAAATGAATGAAATGTCACGAAAAGATACGAAATGTCATGAAATGACTTGAAATGACATGATATGAAATACAATACAACGAACAGCTACAATATAATTATTTTGTGTCCTATTCTACGATATGGTCTACCCATGTACTAAGTTTCATCAAAGTCCATTCAACCGATCGAGTGTAAAGAAGTAACACTCACAAACTCTCACCTCAATAATATTAGTAGTGTAATTAACTTTGAATTTGCAGTCGTGGTAGCTACAATCTTTGATAAGTATCCAGCTACGGTCGGATAAAGGTACAGCTTACTCGTCAGTTTACTTGTTTCACGGAAACTGCAAAGTAGGGGGTAAACTTAACTCTGTCCAAAGACGGTACGACCGGTGCTCGTTGGGCGGGGCTGTCAGTCCCGTAAACACCTTGCTAACTCGCAAATAGAAGTAACTATTTGATATTTATTTATTTATTACCAAATTTAATGCTGTACATAATGAAACATAACAAAGAAAAACTTATCTCTCTTCCAGGCAACCTCAAATGGACAGTAATAATTGTCAGAACATGGTATGCGGGCTGTCATAAGTTTGACTATAAGTACCAAAATTAATTACTATATAATATTATAATAGATCATCATCGTCATCATATTAGCCGTAAGACGTCCACTGTTGGATATAGGCCTCCCCTAAGCGTCGCCACAACGACCGGTCCTGTGCGTCACGCATCCATCAGATTCCCGCGACCCTGACCAGGTCATCGGTCCACCTTGTTGGAGGCCGTCCAACGCTGCGTCTTCCGGTACATGGTCGCCACTCCAGAACCTTTCGTCAGCAATGTGCCCTGCCCATTGCCACTTAAGTTTGGCGATTCTTCGAGCTATGTCGGTAACCTTGGTTCTCCTGCATAATAGATATATTAGAGACATACATATGCAATATGATGTACCTAGATATAAATACATACATACCTAATATATAGGTAATGATACGAAATGAAGACTTTCGATAATCAGTGACAAGTAATGTTCCTCAACAAGTCTCTTGAAGACAGACAACGATTAAGCGCATTTAATAGGATCTGGCAATGCATACCACATTATATCATACCATTATACCATATCAATATTTATGTATAATGTATATATATAAGCCTTATAATGTTCTCACTGAGGAGGCCTGTATCCCATCAGGCCTTCTCACTAAGAAATTCAACGAACCCAAATAAAAACGCGGGCACAGTGCGGGTTGGTGGTGGATGTTACATGTCTAAGAATTCTTGGTAGCACCATTTTGTGAATATTGGTGATGAAATAACACAAAGTAATGCGCCTGGCTAGGTTTGAATCCGCGACCTACTCTACTCGTAACTCGGCGCCGTTACCGCTGGCCCAACACTGTTCATTACTTATGTGCAATTTTTCTATAAACTGCACTGTTCCCCCTCGAGTGTGATGATACTCAAAGAAGAAAACGGAACAGAAAAAAGACAAAACAACAGTATAAAGTTATTTAGCTTATATGCTTTGGCCATAGATAATATTACAGCTTTGGCATATAAAATAGATAACTTCTTTCTGTTGTTTTAAAATAATAGGCTAAAGTTAAACCGTACATTGACGAAAAAGCTAGGAAGTTAAGGTAATGTAATATTTATAAATAAATAAATAAAGTTAATTTAAAAGTAGTGATTGTTAAATAAAACCAAAGTGAAAATAAAACGGTTTAAAGTAACATTAAAATATTTGTTAAATGTTGAACCTTGTTTGTTAAATGAGTCCCCGCATGTCTCTGATGTTCGATTTAAGTTTAAGTTGCCCGTCGCATCCCACTTCCCGCGCTGTTTTAAGAGGCTGCTTTTCTACTCGCCTATCGTCAACATCGAGCATGGTTTAAAAGCTTGTTACTTCATCTAACGTCATCCAACGCGATGTTTGACAAAAAGGCAACGCGAGGCCAAGGCAAAGGCAAAGGGAGATAACGCCTGAAAACTCTATTAGCATTCGGTAATTCCGTGATTTACTCGAATATTTAACAAAACTTGTTGAAGGAAACACAAGTTTTTTAAACATTAAAAAGTTTTTGAAAAAAATTGTCGTCATTTGGATCTTGATAAATTTTTCTATTATTATAATTTTTTGACTTTTTTAATTTTTGAGTAAATTATGAAGTGTCAAAGTTCACGCAAAATAGCAGATTTCTGAAGCCTTTACTGGATTAGTTTTACACTTTAGAAATTGATTTCAATAGAAGCCTACATATTGTGTTTTCAAAATATATTAGATATTTTGAAAAATGTGTAATAACGTCATAATCGCGTAAGAGCGGTTGTATCAAAATCAGTGAAAATGTATGTCGAGTTGCATCCCCTTAAGAGCACACAACACAAACAGAAAAGTAGTGAGAACGATTTATTGTTCTCTATTTTATTTACTTAAAAATGAAATAAAAGCGAATGTTTAGTTTAAAATGTTTGAGTTTTTTAATAGTTCACCTTGAACCAGCTCTTGACTTCGATCTCACCCAGTGAACTGGATCTAGATACACTGAACAAGTGTACTCAGAAACCTGATTGATCTAAAGAAAATTATCGGCGGTACCGTGACGGGGAACACACGACAGATGTTGAAGTTTTCTTTTATTGGAATACAGATTGATATTATGATTACTGTCTGCCTAAATTGATTTTTTTTTTTTACTTTTGATACGCTGTCGCCTCGTTTCGTGTATCTTAAGGTTTCGTACTTAAACCAGTAAAAATGGAACCCTAATAAGATCACTTTGTTATCCATCTGTCAGGACTTTTTTTTATCGGAAACGCGTCGAGTAGTAGTGCAAAAATCCAATCTTCTATGTCAACGCAATTTAAAATTATGGCTGTTTATGCTCCATTTTGTTGCATGCTTTGACACTCACTAGTGAAATCAAAACTAGAGTACTTCCCGTTAACCTGTACTACGTTTGTTTAGGTAGTTAAAGGTAAATCATCTTAATAAGTCTTTTTATTTAAAAAATAAATCATATAAAAGACATAGAAAGATTATTTTATTTTATTTTATTGCCTAACATCGGTTTAGGTGAATATCTAATTGTTATCATTTTTAGATAAAGTTTTTAGACAATCTTAGATAAAACATAACCCTTCTTGCAGTCGGGTAAAAAGACATGTTAACATTTAGTTACCTACGAGTACAATATATATAGTTTTTCTTTATATGAAAGTACTCATCAATTTGTATGCCCCGCTGTAGTTTGTAAAATATATTATACTAGCTTTTGCCCGTGGCTTCGAACACGTACATAAACTATAGCCTATGTCACTCAGGAATAAAACAGCTTTCTGTCGGCGACAAAATTTTAGCATACAGACCAGTACTTTCAAAGATTACCTCTTGCAAACAAAAAAAAAAACAAACTTTACCTCTTTATTATATCATATTGTAGATGTATTTTTATGTTAGTAGTTTTCAAGTAATGTCGAAACTCTGAAATTAATAATTCAAATAGTTTGCGAACTAATCAGGACATCAAAGTCTAACCATATTTTAAGGTCTAAAGTCTATGTACTAATAATTATGTACACAAGATGTAGTTTAATATCCAAACTAATACAAACACATACATCTGATTACATGTGTTGGTACAAAGCAGCTCCACAATTTGCTTTGATGAGACCACGTTGGCTTTGACCGCATATTAAGTTGGTTTTCTGGTGTAATACAAACATAAACATTGAATGTAAACGGCTCAAACTTGTAACTATTTACTAGGATCTGTATTCATAGGTACCTGTACGTAAACTACCTGTACATAAAATTATTTGACGCTGTCAAGGTCTTAAGTTAATGTTTTTATTTATAATTCTATAACGTTGGTATACTCATATAGTTACTGTATTTTATACCTGTACTAATTTTAATTGCCCGCTTAATGTTCCGGGTTCGAGTTATAATTGGTTTTAATTATTTTTTTTGTGGAAAATCATCCAATGACAACCTCTTGGGCGGAGCGGGAGATAGTGTCAGACTCTTACTGATTAAAAAACTCAACCCGTTTCTTCAAGCCTTCATACCGGGGCTCGAGTTCCCTTTCGGATAAGCCTGGCCCCAGAAGGCGTCGACCCTGCTGGGCCCCTACTGTTGCTGACAACTCCTTGAGGCGCGCGGGAACAGTGCGCGCCGTCGACGACTTGGACTTGGTCCGGATAGTTACCGGACGGCCGGACAGTGAGCTACCCATTGGCAGGAAATCGGGATCGGAATCCCGGCGGTGGCGAGAGCGCCGTTGCCTGATGCGGTCTGCCTCCTCCTTTGCGAGCATTACTGCTTTGCAGAAGTCGGCGACTGCCGGCCACTCCTCCACGCTTCGGACCATGGCCTCAACCAAGACCCGGCGCGAGAGGTCTCCGCCGGGTTTTCCCATTACAAAAAACACAATGAAATAACCCAGAAGTTTAGAAAATTAGTGGCGAGGACACTCCTGTGCCCCAAATAGCATACACTAGGTATTGGTTCTAGGCCTGCCTCCCTGGCCAAGTTACAACCGTTTTGCTTGCATAGAACGCCTCGAGTTGGCCACGGCCCCGAATCTTTTGTTGCTTTAAGATGACATCATTCCCGTATATTTAACGTTTTTTACTAGAGTTAACGATTGCAGATTATCAACTTGGCTTGGGGTACAGATCTCTTCCCGGTCGTGTCGGGTTACGGTCTCATCGTGTTATGAGAGTAAAGGAACGGACAGTGCATTTGTGTTTGCGAACACGCCTGAGCACTATAATATCTCTTGTGTACTTGGTTAATCTCCGTTAACATTAGCCACTGTGATACTAATTTCTATCCATATAATTAGCAAGATAGTTCTCACTGGGTCAAAGTTTCCTACTCCCATTTCCACATACATATGTCTGACGACAGGAGTCAAGTTTACCCCTTGAGTTTCGATTTTCTTTACTTTGGGTGGGTCTTAACAGTCAAATGTTAAAGAAGAACTGGTTAAAAAAATAACCAATCCAACTGCTCGCGACACTATATCATATTCAATCTAAAACTCAAGTTCCGTCAAGCAGATATGCAACAAATCTCCCAAGACTGCACGTGCCCCTATGTTATAAAGGAAAATGACAGGATAAGATACCTTGTAAACAAATAGTCGCTCGTTCGACATATGTCGCGTCTACATCCTGCAGAAAGTATTCACACCTCACATATTCATAGTGCGTGGCAGCCCTAGCGAGACAATATCATATTCTTGCACCTATGGAAATTCAATCTTATACTTTAGAGATAGAGTTCATCTTAGAGATGTAGGTTGAAGTGTCGATATTGAATATCAAAGGTGAACGCACCAATATTTCATGATTTATAAGAACGTATTTGCGGCAGTGAGTCTCGTCCCTCGCATCGAATATAATACAACATATAGGATACATGAATATAGACGGGAAATATATTGGATGGCGCCTTTGGCTATGCTTGGCAGGGTGGAACTGTCCACCCTTTAAGCTATATTGCAATAAGGAAGTAATCTCAAGTAATCTTTGGTCGAAAATAATCAGGAAAAGTGTCTTTAACGTAATAATTTTTCATAAAAAAACATTATCTTGCTTATTATTAAGTACGGGCATAAGTTACAACCTACAAAACCTGCAGATTCCCATACAATTTTAAAGTTTAATTTAGTTTAAAAACAAATGGCGGAAGGTTTGTAGCGACATCTATGGCATCACATAAGAACTAATCCTGCATCGCGTAATCAAAGTTCTCCGCGCGATTTGAATATAAATATAACAGCCCGAATTATCTATCGGGCAGTTTCCCACCAAACATAACACTCATCTGGTCCTCCCTTATCAACGGAGGTATGTGGGACTTTATTCTCTATTCCGCTAACCTTCAAAGGGTTAAGAGAAAAAAGAAACTTCTTTGCGATTAGTACTTTAAACGAACCACATTTGCCGTTGAAACCTTTCGAAGATCACGTATACTGACCTAACTAATATAATAAAATTGTAGGAAAAAATATCTTATACCTCTAGAAGATATTTTTTCCTACAATTTATTTTTCTTTTTTTACATTGTCTCCTTGTAACTATACACACTTTTCCAGCGATGTCCCCATCTCTCTAACTCTTTCAAATATTAGTTGGCGTTTTTGTCTGCAAATCATTAACGAAGTTTGCCTCAGCATTTAACAAAAATCTCTATCTTCCGACCGATAAAGGAACACAAAGAAGTTGCTTAGGGCTAAATCTAGCGGATAAAGCGGTTGATCAAGTAGTTCATAGATTTTTACCTTGGCAACCGCTGAAGTGTGAGAGAGCGCGTTGTTTTGGTAAAAGAGGAATTTCTTTGTCCTCAACTCATATCGACTCACTTAAATAACTGTCAAATAACAACTGCGCGTCCAAAATGGCTTTAAACTTTGGTGAGTAACAGTTAAAGGATGCACAACTTACGTAGTAACTATTCAGTAATCTGTGGCACAACTACATACGCTAGCAGTGTAGTAGACAAGTGCTGCTATTTTCACATTGAGGTGGGAAACTCTTCAAACCACCCACGTACTAGGTAGTACACAGGAGTTCCAAACAATCCGTAATGACTTATAAATATACCTACGAGGAGCGGCTGGTAAGTTCGCGGCCTAAGATACTTAATGAAAGAAATATACAGTTTTAGAAATATTTTTCAATGTAATCCCCCTCAAGTGAAATACACTTTTCACAACGTGAATATAATGTTTTTATACTACTGAAAATAAATTATTTACATTTGTCTTCAAAACGGCTGTCTATAACCTCCATCATCTCATTGTCGTTCAAAAATCTTTGTCCCCGTAACTCCTTTTTAAATAAGAAAAAAGGAAAAAGTCACTGAGAACTAGGTCTTGAATTTAAAGTGGGTGGCTGATTTCTGTAAAGCCCGTAGATTTTAAGGCATCCCTCGGAACTCGAGCTGTGGGACGGGCGCGTTGTCTTGCAGAAAAAGTACCCCGCGCGCCAACTTGTCTTTTCTTTACGACTGCCTCACTTGCCTGACTCAGTAACTTAGCGTAGTAAAGGCTATTTATTGTAGTCTATTTAGGCAAATAATCAATTAGTAAAATTCCCTTGCTGTCCCAGAAAATGGTAGCCATGAACATCGATGCCAACTTATCCAGTTTGAATTTCTTTGGGGCCTTTTCCCTTTTTTATCCATTGCATCAACTCTTGTTTGGACTCGGAATGGAACTGACGAATCCATGTTTCATCCACGGTCACAATGCAATTAGAAATTTCATCTAGATTAGACTGGCACAACTCCAAAAAATCTTTAAAGTTGCCTAATCGTCGCTGCTTGTCAAGCGGTTTGCACATTCGCGGTACCCAACGCGCACATACTTTTTTCATGTAGAAATGTTGATACAAAATCTCTCCAATTCATGTTTTGCTAATTTGTAGCTCTTCTGCTATCTGGCATAATTTAATTCTGCGATCAGCCAGTACAAATTTTTTCACATTTTTTACGTTTTCTTCGGTCAAGACCGTCACAGGGCGTCTTCACATGTCTCCCTGCCTTGTTGAAGTAGCCGAACTCATTTTTTAACCATTGTATTGAAGGTGCGGAATCCTCAAAAACTTCGAAAAATTTTTGGGCGTATTTTCTTTTTTAACGAGGAATTTAATCACTGCGCGATGTTCCAAATTGCAAGAAATTTTCCTTTACGTTGACACGGTGTTGTTCCTTGTTCGAAAAATAATTTGCTTATGAACTAATTTATAAAATTACCTGCAATTTATAACCACAATGAGTGCCGCAAATAGTGGTATTAGTAATGAGTCATTTATTTATTGGTAATGGCCTTAGGCAGCGAACTTATCAGCCGCCCTGGTAAATCACAAAAATATCTGACTAAGATACCAATTAAGACTAGGACACAAACAAACAGGTTCCAGCTTATAGCAGCACAAACTGTGAACACAGTTACGTACGTTGTGCAAGTTAGTCATAAGTAAATCACCTGCTGAATGAATGGCGACCAACTTTACGAGAAGGCTTACTAAGAGTCACGGACAAGGAGAATCGAGTGAGCAATAATAATATCGCACTAATATTATAAAAGTGTAATTTTGTATGAATGTGTTTACGTTTGTTATTTCTTTACGTTTGAATGGCTGAACGGATCCAAAATCAATATCAAAATCAAAATATTTTTATTTCACATAGACATACATGGGCACTTATAAAATGTCAGAAGCTAGTGCACGGTTTCAAATTTGTCGTTTCTTATGGAGAAGAACCGGCAAGAAACTGCATGCTTACTCCTTAAAAAAGTCGTTCATTCAATATTTCCATATTACAGTATTAGTAGAAATACAGTGTAAACTAGATTAGGATGAAAAGTACACGGGTGGACTATATCCTCAAATAAGGATTCTTTTATCCTTAGAGAATATGTTCCTTTGGGTAAATTTTCCATGTTCACGCAGGTGAAGCCACTGGTAGCAGCTAGTAAGATATAATAATAAGGCCATTTTATTTTCATATCTTATTTTTACATTTTAACATTTTTAAAGGAGTCAGTAGTATTAACAAGTTTATTTATGCTGTTATGGATCTCATTTTGTGAGGGCTCCTTCAGCTATTTCCATATTTCTTTACGTTTGCCTTTACTTGTAGCGACATCTATGACACAACATGGGAACTAAAAATTTAAAATTCTGTTGCGATATTAGAGTTTTCCGCACTATTAGAACATTTACAGTCACCCAAAATCAACTCTTTGCTCGATCCAGAGAAAACAGACGTCGTTATAAAGGTGGTATGCAGAACATTAGACCCTGTTCTGAGTTCCGCATACATCTAAATGCTTAGGCAGTCTTGAGACTGGAGTGAGAAAAACCCACACTAAATTGACCATTTTGTCGATAAGACAGACTAGGCAGGTTAGAGCAACCTGATTCTTTTCTGTTAGTCATTGAAACGGAGGTGAAAACTACAAGCCGAAGACATAACCAAATCAGGATGCAGAAAAACACACGACAGCTATCAATACAGGCCTCTCTAGCTGCGGATTGTTCGAAATGAAACGCACAGGATCGTTGTGGTGACACTTAGGGGAGGCCTATGTCTAATAGACGCCGATTGACGTCTACTGGGACGTCTATCAGCTGAAATGATGATGATGATGATGTTCGAACTATAATCGAGCGCAAAAAGTGAGTGATAGAACACAGGTGGATTTACTTACTAAATGTTTGATATTCACTCTCTTACCACCTAGAGTGGTATAAGATTTTTATAGATTTTTTCTCCAAAAATAAGAGGGCAGGAGCATGTTCCCTTAGAATAATTAGACTACTTTCACGCGGGCGAAGCCGCGTTTGTTCTCTCTCTTACACTTTTCAGCCTTTGGTCACTACATACCATCCATGCTCACCATCCACGCTTGTAGTGGACAAGCCCGGGGGGATGGGGATGAAATATTACCTCTCTTTGTTACACAATCGCCTCTTACACTCAATAATTTCGAGGGGATCGATGGGAGGTAGCTCTGCGATTTGGGAATCAGAGGCTGTACGAATAGTTTCCTTTGTCTATTAGTGCGCTGTGATTGTGGATCTGGAGTTATGGAAGCCGATTACTGAACACATATACACTGTTTTCTTGTTTGATTTGTTAAAGCAAAGTTTATCTCGCATATATGTACGCATGAAATATTTTGGTAACACATTCATTGTACGTGTAATTAAGGAGTGGATCTCCGAAGTCAATTACAATCTTTAAGTCAAGAGTGAATAATCTATACATATAATAAAATCGTAGGAAAGTCAAAACTGTACATTGAATATTTTTTTAAAAGAATACTTGGAGCGTGATCTACAATCGATACCGAAACCAAAAATATATTTTTTAGAATTTTTGTCTGTTTGTCTGTTTGTCTGTTTGTCTGTTTGTCTGTATGTATGTCCGGGATAAACTCAAAAAGTACTGCATGGATTTACTTCAAATTTTGCATGAATATTACTAAGAGGTCGGGTCAACACATAGGCTACATATTATCACGATATCACCTACGGGGGAGGAGCTGTGAATCTTTATTTTTCTTACGCATTCTGTGACAGCGTGTAATATAAGGACGCAAATTTAAATGTTGTTTTTGAGTAAGTCATGCTATTATCTAGCTTTACACTATAAAAACTATGCCATTAAAGTAACTTGGGCAGAGAAACATAGTTTAATGAATGTTAGTAGTATAAACACAATTTTAAAGCAGCGCCATCTATGAGATTTCATCAAAATCAAATCAAGTTATATGTTAACAGTTTTTGGAAATTATTAATTTAAATTTGATCATGTTGGCGAGGTTAGTAGTTAGTTATTCTTAAAATTTATAGATGGTAATGTGCATTTTCTTCATATTATAGTTCGTTTTGACAAATTCCAGTTCCAACAAAACCCTAAAAATCTGGAGCATAGTTGTGAAGACAATTAAAAAAAATGCGGTGTTATATTGTATTACATGGTGGCATTTCTCAGACTCTGTGAAGTCGACCAGTTTGTGAAATCCTTTACGTATGACAAGGTGCCTTCATATTACACGTACGACAAGCAAAGGGGTGTATTCAACCGACGTCGACGAGGAGCAGCTGTGAAAGGTTTTCCGGGAATTTTCAAGGACACCGCATTGGGTAGGGTTTATACCGTGCACCCGAATAGTGGCGAATGCTATTTTCTGCGGTTGTTACATCACACTGTCCCAGGCCCAACGTCTTTCGCCTTTCTGAGGACATTTGATGGCGTGGAGTATCCCACTTACCGCGCAGCCTTTTGCCTAATTGGGATGACACCCTCGCGGCGGCAAGCGTCAGTGACAGTCCCAGCCACATGCGTCATCTGCTTGCCGTCATCTTGGTGTTTTGTGGAGTCGCAAACCTGGTAGCTTTGTGGGAGAAGTATCGCCATCATCTGTCTGAAGATTTTCTACGAGCTGTGAGGCGTGCTACTAGAGACGAAGTTGAAGTAACTGATGAACGCGTGCTGAACACCTGTCTCAGTTCACTTCAAGATGTGGTCATTTCTATCGGCGGAAATGCACTGATCGAATATGGGATACCAGCTCTCCAATCATCACCACATCAAGACCGTGGAAATCGGGAATATAACGCTGAGACAAATTACGATCCGGGCGAAATAACCACCATACGAAATTACCATGTCGCTTTGTTCTCTTGAGAGCAAAAACCAATTTATGACACCGTCCTTGAAAACGTTGGGCAAAACCAGAGTAAAATGTTTTTCTTAGATGCTCCTGGTGGAATAGGAAAAACATTTGTTACCACTGGCATACTTGCAGAGGTCAGGAGGCAAGGCAAAATTGCTATTGCTGTAGCGTCGTCGGGAATCACTGCCACACTGCTTCCAGAAGGCAAGATAGCACATGCCATGTTATTTATCGTTTTAAATAACGTAGCATATGCTGAGTTAGATGCCTTTTTGGCCTCACACTGATTATATCTTCCTTTTTTCTTTTCATTGTGTATTTTTAGTTTATATTATTGTGTGAGGCACGAATAAACGTTTTTCTTTCTTTCTTTTCTTTCTTTCCATGTTAAAAATTCCCATCGATTTAGAGAGCGCCAAAACGCCTGTTTGTGGTGTGTCACGTAATAGCGATAAGACATAGATACACGTGCTCAAGGAATGCTCTCTAATGATGAGTGTACGATGGCCAATAGGAAGGCAGTTGAGGTCGTAGACAGAACCCTGCAGGACATCCGCAGGAACTAACATTTGATGGATGGTGTCACAGTTCTGTTCAGTGGCGATTTCCGGCAAACACTTCTCGAGGTGACGCGGGGATCGAGGGCTGACGAGGTGAATGCTTCGTCGAAACGATCTTCGTTGTGGCCACAAGTTCGGTCACTGCGCTTGACCATTAATATGAGAGCTCGGCTCGGCGGCAATGCACGTGCTCAAGAATTCTCCGATGTCCTTCTAAGTTTTGGCGAAGGCACTCTACCAGAAGAGAGAGGTGGACAGGTGGTACTTCCAGAGTCTCTCGGTAGAGTGGTATCCAGCTTAGAAAAACTCATTCACTGTGTGTACGGGGACATCAGTCGTATACCGCACCAGCAGAATTCTTGGGTGTGTGAGCGGGCCATTTTGACGCCCAAAAATTATCAGGCTACAGCAATTAACGAATGCATTCTCTCGGAAATTGAGAAGAATGAAGTGGTCTACACCTCGATAAACTTTACACTGTTGTCGAGCTAGATGATGCCACACGTTATTCCGTGGAATTTCTGATTTCTCCCTGTCAGCAAGTGGACTTCCGGCGCATACCATCAAGCTGAAGGTCGGTGCCCGATTGTGCTTCGAAGTTGTGACGGGACCCGCCTTAAAGTCATCTCGCTCCACGCAGACACACCATTGAGGCGGAAATTCTTACGGGTTGTGGCGTCAGCGAGGCAGTATTTATACCACGCATTCCCCTCATACCCCATAACTTCCTGTTCCAGTTCAAGCGCGTACAGTTCCCCGTGTGTGTTTGTTTCGCGATGACCATCAATAAGTCGCAGGGGCAGATACTGAGGGCAGCGGGTGTCGACCTCAGGACGAGTTGCTTCTCACACGGGCAACTGTACGTTACTTGCTCCCGCGCCACCAGTCCTGACTCTCTTTACATTTTGGCTCCTGGCAGTATAGGCTACCAACGTAGTTTATAGGGAAGTCTTGTAAGGTATGATACCTTTATACGTATTTTTACTCTTTTGTGTCCTGGAATGTATTCCTGCATTATTTTCTCTATTTCCTTCAGTCACATCTTATGACTGAACTCAGCAGGATTCCCATATAACTCTCTTCACTAGCTTCGTTTGCGAAAAAAAACTTATATTATAATGCTATTTTAAAAATTGTTTATTTATAATGCTATAGCGATACTGGCACCTTAGGTATTTTTAGTGCTGTAGAGGCTTCACGCAGACGACGTCGCGGGCAGCAGCTAGTAATAATATAAGATAATAATATTTCACAACTATCACACAACGTCGTCTAGTTCCAAGCTAAGCAGAGCTTGTGTTATGAGTACTAGACAACTGATAAACATACTTATATATTTCTAAATACATACATATAGATAAATTATACCCAGACACAGAACAAATGATCATGCTCATCACATAAACATTTGTCCTGGGTGGGGATCGAACCCACGACCTCCGGCAAAGCAGAATAATCGGACCGAATCAAAGACGTCGACGGCGCGTTTTGTTCCACGCGCGCCTCAAGGAGTGGTCAGCAAATGTAGGGGCTCAGCAGGGTTGAAGCCTACTGAGGCTAGGATCTATTTCTGAAAGGATGGCTCGGCCCCGCAATGAAAGGCAACGAAGGAACGGGGTGGGTTTTTTAGTCAGTAAAAGTCAGATACTATCTCCCGCTCCGCCCAAGGCAGGGGATGTTATCTGGATGATTTTTAGCAACAGAAAAATAAAGAGTGAATAGGTTACTTTGAGGCAAGCGTGCTCAATCGTCGAATCGAAAGCCTAAATTAATAAAAAAGTTTTCGGGACGTCCGTGTTTGTGATTAAAAACAGGGCCAAATATTTTCTGTCTACAAACAAGGCTAAATTATAACTTGAAGTTGGCTTTTACAAGCCAGAATTAATATGCTGGTTACTGAACGATCATAGCAATTCCAAATTCAATGCTTTTGTATTGGACTTAGTTGATGAAATACAAGATGCAGTCCTCTATTGTTACTTTGACATCATTCTGGACACATCCTGTTTCACCCTCAAAGTGATACACTAAACAGACATGCAACTATAAACGTTTGAACGTTCCAAATTCCATTTGAATATGACACGTTGCAGGCTCTAAAATCAATTTGCTCACATGTACACATTGTTTTGATTTTCTATTCATTCGCTCAATATGGTGAAATAACTATTTCAAACACATTCCTATGTAGATGGAACTCACAAACAAGTCGTCATCATTCAACAACAACGTACCAGTGGTCATGGTCGACGGTTGTTCACGAAACATGTTCAGCTCCAACTTTATTGAAAACGCAACGTAATATTAATATCAGGTACAGCATATTTCGGATATATTTTATTACTGGGTGCGAACTTTTCGCCAGACTCTATTTTATTTTCAGTATAAAATGTGAAATTAAATTCTTGGCTGCATTACCGGCTATTTCGTCGCCTGTACAACTAGTAAAAGTTTTGAAATATTTATGTGCTTCAACAACTATTTGGCATTTTGTTTTATGTTTTAATCTATTAAAATTGTGTTAATTTTAGTTCTTCCTCAGTTCTCATTACAAAAATCTACCCTGACAATTTTGACATTTATTCACAATTATACATTTAAATATATCAGCTAAGTTCGGGAAGCAAAAGGGTACATCGTCCATGGGCATATTATACAAACTATTTCGGCCCAATTTCGAACCCCAATAATTTAAAATTTGCCTTCATGTTTGTTATTTCGCGTCTCATATAAAGCTCAGTTTTTATTACTAAATCCCAAATTTCAATGAAAGCCCGCTTACTATTTACGAGATAATGATCGTCCGAAAATTGAAATGTTTATTACTTACTCAACAAAATGTTATTATACATTGATGATTAGTGTAGAAGAAAATGTTACTAATGCGGCTATTCTCGAACATTCTGTAAGAATGTGAAGAATAAGACAACTTTGTACTTTGTACTACGTATCTGGACTCGAGAAACAAAAAGTATGCTTCGCAAAATGTAATGCTACCTCACAAAAAACATAATTGTTAAAGAATGCCAAGTTTTTATTAACCTTTACTTTTGGTACGCACCTACATATATTTATACACTAGCTGCTATCAGTGACTTCGCCCGCGTGAACGTAGGTTTCTCAATACAGACTTTGGCCCCCATTTCATCCCCGTTCGTCAATTTTGAAAAATCCTCTCTTAGTACTCACCTACGTCATAAAAGGAAACCTAGTAAATTTCACACTCCTGTTCCCAGTAGTTTTGGTTGTGTGTTGATTTGTCAGTTTCTCCTTTTATTCAAGTTAATAGTTAAAACCATGCCAAAATCACTTATTTTTTTTTATAGCAGCTGAAGAAGATTGTGCATGACAGGAGCTATGATTTAAGGGACTTGGAGAGAACTTGGTATATGACTATTTATAGTTAGATCTCACTGCTTTTATAAGCGTAGTCGTTAAAGAGAACTTGGCATTCTTCCTCAATTATGTTATTGGTAGGGTTGATTTAAAAACGATAATGATAAATGTTATTTATTTTGCAAATAGGTTTTAAAAAGTTTTACGCGTTATTTTTGTCAGTTAAGGGCTTCTTCACACGTACCACAACCACACACACCGTGTCGCAATGACAAAATGCTGTCAAGCAGTGGTTACGTGTGAATAGTGTCGCTGCAACTTTTTGGTAGTTGCGTTGTGGTACCGACAAAATGTTGATATGGTTGCGTTGTATTCATTTTCAATACGAAATATACGCCCGGCCACGTGGTGTGGTTGTGGTACGTGTGAAGATGCCCTTAATTTAAACTAGATAAGGCCGGTGTTGCAATTGCGGGAAACCGATGGATGTGAAACGCACAGGACCGTTCATTGTGGCGACACTTGGGGAGGCCTATGTCCAACAGTGGACGTCTTTCGGCTGAAATGATGATGATGAAGGCCGGAGTTTGACTGACTACCATGAGAAGAACCACCGAAACAAATTCAGTCAAAATCTCTTTTAAAATCCATACAGCAAATATGCAATGGTCAAATCATATGAGAAACATGCAGAAGTGTCTGAGATGATCTTTTGAGGAAAGAACCTAGCAAGTATTTGCCAGTATTCGTATAGCTCAACTTAGCAGTACTATGGAGCTTTCTTTTTTTAATTGACCTAAACTAGTGCTGGACTGCGATCCTACCTGATGGCAAGCAGTGATGCAGTCTCTGTTGGTGAGGCGCACTAGTTTATGAGCCTATTCACTGTTGCCTTGAAGACGTGAGATCGTTGAGCTGATTCGTTACTCTGAATGAGTAACGAATCAGCTCAACGATTTGACGAACAATAATGAAGAAAGATAAGAAGAAAAGGACATTTGGGTAGGCCGCAGAAATACTGTATAGTTTTGGAGGTATGCGGAACAAGGTGTAAAGTTCCACATACCTCCGTTGAAAAGGGAGCATTGGGTAACCACGCGATAGTTGATTTCGGTCTGTTGTTTATGATCTAATCGCGCGGAGACCTCCAATGTCGCGATGCAGGATTTTGAAAGTTAGTTCCAATGTTACATCATGGAAGTCGCAACAACCTTATTGGCTTTTCTCCCTCTAAAAGCTAATATTTATCTCCTTCCCTTTTTAAACTTATATTATTATTATATACTAGTTTTTGCCCGCAGCTTCGCCCGTGTACATTAAATAAATGGCCTATGTCACTCAGGAATAAAGCAGCTATCTAACGGTGAAAAAATTAAAAAAAAGGGTAAAAATTTTAGCGATCGGACCAGTACTTCCGGAAATTACCTCTTACAAACAAAAAAAACATAGGAACAAACTCTAACTCTTTATTATATAAGTGTAAATCAAAGAAATCTCAAAAAAAAAATCCCGATTGAGTTACGAAGAATTTTCCGAATCGCAAAAAATAAAAATATTCATGTGACTTAACTATTTTACAAATTTCAGTTTTTTTTTTCATATACTCGTGCTTGAGACCTTACTTCAAGCCAAATTTCAGGATTTTATGTCAACGGGAAGCACCTTATGAATTTTGATTCCCTTGAGAGTGTCGAAATATACGTTTTTTTGCAACATAAACGGCAGTATCTTTTTTTTCGTTAGCTCAAAAGTTTGATTTTTTCACAGCTTCAAGGGACCGCAGACTTAGTTCTGCGTGTACTCATGTATACGGTTTTAATTTCAAGTGTTCTCTTCTTCCTCCAAGCGTTCCCGAGATGAAGAGACTTGACAGACAGACGGACAACAAAGTGATCATATAAGGGTTCCGTTTTTTTCCCTTTTAAGGTACGAAACCCTAAAAAACAGGTGTAAACTAATATTTTTTATTTCCGGAGTTATCTCTTCACCAGGGGTACCACTAGTACAAGACACAACAAAGTAGGTACCCAGTTTTGGAAACTAATCCTTTTGTTATCAACTGGTATCAATTAAGAGGAGACACAATAACGTTTATTGTAGGGTCGTATTGTTTTACGTCAGCAGCAGTTTAGACGTAAATGTCTTCAAGGGAATTGTACCCGCTGATGATATTTATCTACGTAATGAATTGGTTTCGTAATAAAGCTATAATAGTTTAGTGCTTGAAGTGTTCAAAAGATAGTGAGTTTAAAACTAGAACGACATTAGGCCGACGCACACATGGACCATACCTGTACCCTAGCAAAGTTGATAATCTGCAATCGTTAACGCAAGTAGAAAATTTTTAATGTACGTGTCATCTCAATGCTCAATCACGTGGTCAGAACAAAAGAATCAGAGGCGTGGCCGAATCGAGGCGTTCAACGAAAGAGAATTGAAAGGAAACGGTTGTAACTTGAGGGGGGCAGATTTGTACGTAGAACGACATCGCGTGGCGTGGATCTAATGCAGCTCTACAAATCTAGTTGCCATATAAGATATATGGAGCGTACGCGGCACACGTGTGCGCAGTGTAGATTAAATCTCGTATGCTATGCTGCTAGTGTGGAGACATTTGCAGTACATATACATAAGTAGCTTGTCTTTTGAGAGAGGAAGGGCCTTGCAGTCGCAACTGAAACGAACTCAAAGAAACGACGACCAATAACCACTACGCTGAATGCAGGTGGGTTGGTTTTAAAAATAAGCTTTCTGTTATTACTGAAGTTATTTATTAGCAGTACAATAATTTCCTCCACAACCATCACAATTCCGTGAAATCAGAAATAATAAAAATAAAGTTCTTCTATTTTCACTTCACGAAAACCATTTCACAGAACCATCAGTAAAAGCGAACGAAATTAAAGATATAAACCGAGGCCACAAAAGGGGAAAGTGTTTCCCAAGATTACAGCGCACCTACACAATACACTACCGTACACAGTCTATACACAAGTATGTATTCGACAGGCCTGTTGGTCTAGTGGTTAGTGACCCTGACTGCTATGCCGGAGGTCGTGGGTTCAATTCCCACCCAGGACAAATGTTTGTGTGATGAGCACGATCATTTGTTCTGTGTCTGGGTGTAATTTATCTATAATATGTATGTATTTAGAAATATATAAGTATGTTTATCAGTTGTCTAGTACCCATAACACAAGCTCTGCTTAGCTTGGGACTAGACGGCGCTGTGTGATAGTTGTGGAATATTATTATTATTATTATTATTATTATTGTAGTACACACTCTGCACGAACGCCGGCCGTTTCATGCAAAACGTGTAATACAGCGCTATTGACCGCCGTAATTTCGCATAAATAAACCAAACATCGCTATTGCTCACGCGAATAAAAATATTAATACATTTTTTGGGTTGAAGTCCAGTGAGAGCTATTGCTATGCGATGATTTCTCAGATGAAAATCTGAATGGCTATCATAAAAGTCGATTAGAATTTGAATGACTTGAGGTTGTTGAAGTTGTAGAAAAAAAAAACACTGGAAACGTATCATTACCGCCTCGCCAATCGCCTCGCCGTCGAGCGGATCAGCACAACCGTCATGTTGAGTACATCTTACCGAAATATAATAGACTCTATTTTTAAATAAAAATATGGAAGAAATATCGGAAAATTAAACGCCCAATGATTGTTTGGTCGAAAGTTTAAAATCCCGAAAGTTTTTTTGCCCAAAGATCCGTGTCCCGAAGTTCAAAATGTCAACATTGAATACACCTAAGTTCAAAATACATATTCGTTAAAATATGGAAAAAACGTTGACCTGTTTTATTTTGAGAAGTATTGCTTGCCGGCCGGCTGTCGCGGCACTGCGGCTCCTCCCGCTTCGCTTGCTCTGCTTGCGTGCGTTTGGTTAGGTACAACTCTATCCTATTACACCCAGTTCATGAATGATGAATTACACCTACAATCTCCCGTAAAAATGTTTTCACCATTGTCTTATTGTCTAGTCGCATGCACATTGTATAATTAGTTATTATGAAATTTCGGAATTTTAATTCATACCTGCTACTTTGACTAAGCTGCAGCTAGGCATTACATCATAGTTAACTGTCTCTAGACGATGCTGTCATGATGCTGATTAGTGCACACTGCAGTAGGGATTCACGCTTCAATTATCGGACAAATGGTTAAAGGAAGGTGTTTAGATTGTTATGCTAACCAGATATTATTGAATAATCCACTAGTATAGATATAATGTTCCATTCCATTAGGATGCATTATGTGTTGACACCCTTGCACAATTCCATCTTATAGGCTATGCTGTGGCGGCTGCTGTAGGTGCAGAAAACTTTAAACGGCGTAGTTATAAAAATCTTATTGTAAGTCACATATTTGAGCCATTTGGGGCTGAGATACTAGGGCCACGGGGTCTATTGAATTAGAGACAATACCAATTTCTCAACAACTTTACATCTTTGTGTAGCTCCACATATCTTCTATCTCCCAGTACAAAGCCAGCCGCCTCTCGTTCCATCGCCAGCATAATGTAATGTTTACGAGCCTCGCGCACAGGGCCCCGTGCTTGGCACCGCGTCACATATGTGGCTATCATTCCGCCAATATCAAATGGGCCCCATAAAAAGATTCGGTCGGAACCCGTTCGCGAAGGGCCAACTGATTTACGTAATGGTCGCTGCTGAATGAATAAAGTTATCGCGATACTTGATTTCTTTTATTAGAATAATTTTTTGTGAAATTTTCCGGGTTTTCTTCTTTATTATTATTGATTTCAATTAAAACAGAATGTATGGGTATATTCAATCATATAAAACCATGGCACTGAGCAACTACTGCATATGTAAATGTGTTTTAATTTTTGAAAACAATGGTCAAAATATACCCCCAATAGCTAGATAATATCAGACGGAATCTTTTTAATAGACTAGCCTATCCTGCAGTAGGAGCGCTGGTCTGATAGCTCAGAATGCCAGCATTGATGGCATATGGCATGGCTTGTCATCGGTTCTGGTTTTTTTAGAACCTAATTGGATTCTGTGGCGAGGACCAAATTACCAAGATTGCCATCCCATCATCTTGAACTGGCGGGCTGTATTGCGACTGTTGCAAGTGCGAACCAAAAAAAATAACAACCATACTAGGAGCTATTATTTCAACGGATCGGAGTTGGATTTTGGGGTTTGAGTGTCCATCGTTTTTTTTTTGAGACATCAGCATACAAAAAAGTGGACTTTTCATGTTGCCAGAGGACTGGGCTTTTCTTTGGATACAAATGGATAAGTAAAGCATTTTCCATCATGAATGGAGCAAAGTCTTTTAACCAAGTTTAGGTTAAACGACTAGACGTTAAGACGTTTATTAAACAAAAACAATTGTTATTGCAGTACCAATTCAGCCTAGCAAAGTTATTAATAGTTTTTTTCGGTAGATTAAAGCTCTGGTCAGTCAAATTGACGTGAAACTCACGCGGGACGTCGATCGAAACATGCTTCAACATGTCAACTTGTATGGAGTTGCGAACAGTCATGTCGTGTCACCATAACAGCTCAAACAATCCATGCGAGCATTCACGGGTACAGCCGGAGTTTCAGGAGGCTTCGGACTAAAAGCAAAAAGAATGTAGTTACGGCAGTTTTTGGGAGGTTTTTTTCGGGAGAATTTCAATGGGTGTTTTAAATAGGGGTTATTCTGTATCTTCATTTTCAAAAAAAAAATATAATTATCAAAATGTAAAATCATTGAAATAGGCGTGATCTCGTAAAATGTAGAGCCTATGATTGTAGCTGCAGCCAACGGTTTCACCCGCCTGACTGTAGAAAATGTTCCCTAGGGAACATACCGCCCGGATAAAAAAGTACCCTATGTACTATTCCAGGATATGGTCTATCTGTGTGCCGGACACATCATACACACACTCACAATCTTTAGCCTTATATTAGTGTGAATGACGATTTCAAGAAAGTTTTCCGAGAAGGGCTGACTCGATACAATTGTTATTAAATATTGCAAAAACATTAGAATGTTTTGAAAAACGAATTTCTTTCTATGCTTGGCAATGGCTATATGCACAAATCGCGTGAAGCTAAACAAAAAAAAAATGTGACTACGGTGGTTTAAACGGGAAAAGGAATTATGGTGAAATTTGCTAGAAGATTTTATTTAGTACCCACTCCTACTGCGTATGTGAGACCGATATTATCGTTATCATCATAACATATCGTATCATCAAACTTCTCATCATTTTCTTTTTATTTTTTAGTCCGTTACTGGTCAGGTCATAAATATAAAATATAACTTTAATGTGACCAGAAAAGAGTGGAATAACGGAAGGGAGGCCTTTGCCCTGCAGTGGGACACAAGGGGCTCGTAATAATAATAATAAGAAATATTTAAATAAATAATTAGTATGTATATATAGGAAATAAATGAAATAATAATTATTATTATTACAAGTGACAAGGTTTTAATACTTCGTACAATCAAAATTCCTACAATCTTTTACAAAGCTCTAATTTGACACAAAAGTTAGCAAAAATACACTTTATGAATTTCTTAAGGAAAGTTATAATAAATACAGAAAAAAAATATCCGCCGTGTAGCCAAAGAAACCGGAGCGAATACAGTTTCAAAGTGAGTCAGAAAGTTTCGGCTCATTATATCGCCATTCCCTTTCTACGAGAAAAACGAAAGAATTATACAAATCGTTGTAGTTTTCGATATTTTGTGGAACAAAGAAACTGTGATACTTGTCAGACTTTGTAAACAACATAATGGGAGCGGTTTTTAGTGAAATGTTAGACCTATATTTTATCAGGTCCGATTACAGGATATTCACTTGACTCACCCTTGATTACTGATTTAAGCATTTGAAGTTGTGTATAACTCAAACTATACTTTAATCTGAAAACTGGTCAAAATTAGGCATTTCAGTTGGATTTGTGACGTTCTTAATTCAAGATACTCAATACAGAAACCCGCCCTTAGACGACATGCAAATCCTCGATTAGAGTAAAGTTACTTCTAGGCAAGCGTGCTCCGACGTCAGCCACATCGTCGCTTATCATCAAGTGAGAACCATTTTTTCGCTTTTGACCACCAGGTCAAAAGCGAACCCAACTATAGAACAAAAAAAAAAAAAATTACAAGGTTTATTTTACAATTTGATCGGACTTGATCTGAAGCTTTCAAAATATTCTTATCTGGCATCACCTGGCTTGATCATAATACTTTCCGCCTCGCTGTTTCCTTACGTCTAGGCGCTCCCTGCTGTTCTCGTCATCGCTGCCACTATGGCGAAGTCGTCAACAGCCTTGGACACCACGGTCTGTCATGCAGCCGATGTGCGGGTCGCATAGCGCGACACGCGAATATCATCGACATCACGTCAGACGCACTCTTGTCACCTTCGGCGTTCCAGCCGTATTGGAACGTCATGGCCTGGCACGCGACGATGGAAGAGACCGGACGACATGTCGTTATTTCCTTGGAAGATGGGTAGGCCTTTAGTATGGGACTACTTGCGTCGATACTCTTGCGCCTTCACATCTTCCTAGCTGGCTACCTAGGAGAGATGATAAGCATTGCCATACAACGTGGCAATGCAGCCAGTCTTTTAGGCACATTACCAGTCGACAGCGATGTGGAAGAGTTTTTTGACGCCATATTTTAGTTAGATTTTAGTTAGTTGTAATTAGCGTACGGGTTTTTATTATAATTTGTTTTATTTTATAGTTAGTTATAGTATTTTTTAAATTTAAATTATGTATGTTCTTATAAACTAATAAAATTGTAATACATAAAAAAAAATATCGAATAAGGGAATAGGATTTTGAATTTGGGACTTAATCTTAAAATGTTGAAGTATATACTTTAAAATTTTCCACATTTTTCTTGCAAGTAAAAACATTATTATTACAAATACACACACACACCATCACACCATTATTTTATTTCGTTTATTCACAAATCTATATCTATACTTATAATAAATCTGTAAAAGTGATAATTCTGTACATTGAAAATATCAAAAAATAAATGGGGGTGTTACTAGACCGACACCGAACCCAAAAATGTCATTAAAAATTTTTTGTCTGTCTGTCTGTTTGTTCATGCATCACGCAAAAACTACCGGTTCGATTACGATGAAACTTGGTATAATTATTCTTTAATATCCTGGGCACCACAGTGGGTACTTTTTATCCCGGAAAAATATATACAATAAAAAACAAACTTAATTTTGCGGTTCGATCCCTAGACCCGATTACTGTACCAACTACAAATAATAAGTTTGTCGTAGGTTACGTCACCCGCAGTGGAGTTCACTAAGAATAGAATAGAGTAGAATAAAACTTTATTGTACACCAAAAAGTAACACAGTTTGTACAGAAACTTATATGTATGGGTATAATGGCGGTCTTATCGCTGACACGGCTAAGATTCATACTAATATTATAAATGGGAAAGTGTGTGTGTGTCTGTTTGTCCGTCTTTCACGAAAAAACGGAGCTACGAATTGACGTGAATTTTTAAGTGGAGACAGTTGAAGGGATGGAGAGTGACAAAGGCTACTTTTTGTCTCTTTCCAACCCCCCAAAGAAAGGGGAACCGTGGTACTCCGAACTTAACGCAAGCGAAGCCAAGCAAAAGCTAGTATGTAATATTTGTGAATAAACGAAATAAAAATATAAATTTCAAATATTATTTTTATATATTTCAATATAAAATAAAACAAAAGGTTTATTTAAACCTTGTTTGTTTTTGGAATAATTTCTGCCGTTTCATTCTATTTTTTCTGATAATACTTATTTTGTAGTCCTAGTAACTTACAGACGTAGAAAGAAATATTTTTATTTTATCTAGTCGGCGCTTGCTCTTAAGAATTTTCTTTCAGTCTTATTGTAATAGTGGTTTGTATAATATTGTTTGAGTTCACTTGATTGCTTTTCTTAATATTTCATTGGAAATTCAGATCTAGTCTGAGAAGCGTTTTTACTCTTATTATGCTCCAGATATTTCCTTTGTCTACTGTCGTAATGCCAGTGTTTCTTCAGTTAGAAATGTTACGTTGATAGTAATAAGCAGAATATATCTTCTACATTTGTTGTTCCTCAAAGTTTAAATGTGGAAAATCGGAATCGGAGATGCAAAATAAGTCGGAAGTTCCGACCCATCGGAATAGGAATCGAACCCCCTAACATCTTGACTTATACATAAACTCACGCCTGTATCCAATGGAGGTTGGCAGAAACATTAAAACACCACACGCTATGATCCTTACATGCTTCCTATGCTTTGTTTACGTTACGTTCATAAGTCCGGCCAAACATGTTAACTGAACACATTATTTTGTATGTGTTCACAATAATTGTTTTAGAATTACTTACTAAAACTGATATATCAAAATAATCGACAATATTTAGTTTTCGCATTAAATCATTCTTATGAAAAAAAAAAATAAAAAAATAAATAATCTCAAACCTCTAAATAGCTAACTTGGGCGTTCTCATTCAGAGAAACTGAAAGGCTTTGATAACGCAATGCATTAATGTGCAATTTTTTTTTTTAAACCCCAAGCGAACCGCCGGCGTTCGCGCGTGATTTCGCGCCATTTGGTTGAACACTAAGATTATTAAAAGTCCGAGTAGATTATTAAAATTTTGAGCGTTTTATTTATTGGTAATGTATCTAAGAATGTAAATAAGAAATTCTTAATAAAGTAGTCTGTAAATTTCGAAAATAAGCAACCTTTCCATTTTTCCCGTATTTATACCTATTTAAATGCTTGGGATCTCAGGGGGTATCTAATTATCAAAATCTCGGATCGCAGTGTTTGTTATCAAACTTCTCCAAAACGCCTTGACCGATTTTTTTTAAATATCTGTCAACATTATTGGGTTGAAATGAGAACAGGTCGTAGGGTCTGTTTTTTCCCTTCTACCCCAACCCCCATTTTTTTTCTTTTATTATTTAGATGGTCGAACAACGTTTGCTAGCTTAGCTAGGATTGATATAAAGATTCCAAAGTTAGTTTTTGATGTATTTACGACGGCACTCTGTGGAACTCGTTGATTGAAAAACAGTATTATGGAAACGAAATTCATGTACATAATAATGTTGCCTACATAGTAACTTAGTTTTTAGTGATCTAGGAGTTTTGATACGTGCGTGGAATATCTAGAGAAAACATTTGAAACTAAAAAACTATTAAAAAGGTTTAAAATTAACTGTGTTTTCCGATTCCATCTTCAGATCGATTAATATACATACATATATGCAAAATTTCATTTTAATCGGAAACCGGAAAGTGAGTCTTTGACTTGTAATAATTAATTAGATGCAGTCTGACACCGAGACAGGTACAACTAAATTAAAACTTATATATTTATTTATGTACACACAAACAAAAATCGAAAAGAATAAATGCAGGTTGAAGAGTACAAAGGTGCTGCAAATAAAGTCTCCCACTCTTTAACTCCACTACAGGCAATAAACCAATACGAACGCGGATTACCACGCACACGTCGATCGCAAGTTTGCTATTGGTTGTGTAAATTGTGAGCTTGATCATGTTTTGATCAAGCTCATAATTGACACAACCAATAGCAAACTCATTTATTGTTCAAAATTATTAATATTTAGCCTCAGCCATAAACTTGATCTCAAAGGCTAAATTCATAAGTATAGTTATAACAATTTAGACACTATTCTCTACTAATTGAATTATTTTTCAGTGTTGAGCCAAACATCCTAGGCACCCGTCCTAGATTGTAATCCAGGCCAGTTGGCTCAACTTGGGGCTCATTTGACCCTGTAAAAGTTTGTGACGTATGGTCTGGTTAAATACGAGGTGTTGGTGGCAGCAGCCAGTAATTGTTTGGGACTAAATGGCCGCGCTCATGCGTGCGTGTGACATTTTGAATGTGATTTTTAAGAGAACTTTCGTGTTTCAAGATCGCTGTTTTATATTGTTTGATAGTTAATATGTTCACTAGTTGTGTGCTCTGGTTTTGAGGAACGCATGTGTTTAACAGTGTGCAAAAGGTGTGTTAATAAAACCAAAAGTATATTACATCAGGAATTCAATGCGTTTACAACAAGTGTCGCAAGTGTAACTAAATAAAATAGAGCTAAGCTGACTTCTATACTTGATTATGTTTAAGAATTATGTAACAACAAAGTTTTACGTATTTTCCTTTTATTAATATGTGTGTCAGTCGAACAATATTATATTTAGTCATTTCATTCAACAGCCCACAAAGTATCTAAAGTATATTCATTTCTTGAAGAAACCTAATAAAAATAATTGGATTTTTACTAGGTCTCTTCAATAATATCTGACCTACAAGTGCAACCCCTGTACATTCCAAGTTGCCTGAAAAAAATCGCCTAGTGCGATAATGCCGCCATTTCCTTTTTTGTTTTATTATAAGGTTTCCTAATGTAAATTATAATCTTTTAGTACAATAAAGCATATTTAACTAGTTTCTGCCAGTGACTTCGTTCGCTAAAGGTCGGTATTTCTATACAAAAAGTGGGCACCCGTTTTTAGGGGGTGAATTTTGGTCTTTGAGTGCTCGTGTACGTCATAAAAGGAAAGCTGCGGAAAAATGTCATGTTCCTGGGCCCTTTAGTTTCGACTGTGCGTTTATATGTCAGTCAGTCAGTTCAAATGCATATACTAACTGGCTTTTGCCCGCTGCTTCGCCTGCGGGCATAAAATATAGCCTATGTCACTCAGGAATAAAGCAGCTTTCTATCAGTGAAAAAAATGTGTGTGTGAGTAATCGGACCAGTAGCATAAAATAGCATAGTATTATAAAGTTCCCACTGTTGGGACTCAGGCCTCCTTTCTAGGAGAGGGACCAGTACTTTCAGAAATTACCTCCTACAAACAAAAACAATAAAATAAAAAAAAAAACTTCCCTCTTATAATATTACTGTAGATGTATGATGATTATGGGCATATTTTCAGTGTTTCTCATTCATCATGTATAAAACAACTAACTCTCCAAAAACTAAAAGAAAATGATAAGCCCAATCTCAAGGGACAAAACTATAATAATTCCACAATACGGATTCACTTTGTCCCATAATTTGGGTAGAACCCGACGTTAAAAGGAGAGCAAGGGGCGGTTTATCGGTAAACGGTCCGATTTGATTTCATTGTACTGATTGTCTAGTTTGGGCAGCTTTGACCTTATCTCCCAGCTAGAGATCCGGACACAATTAGTTAATTACTATGTAAAGGACGAATTGTCCCTAATGTTTCTGGACTACGTTTTAACCAGTTTATTTGTTGGACCCTTTTTACCCGAATGTGTGAGAAAAAGAGATATGTTTTTATAAATATTAGCTTGAGGTGGATTTAAATAATAATAATATTCCACAACTGTCCTACAGCGCCGTCTAGTCTCAAGCTAAGCAGAGCTTGTGTTATGGGTACTAGACAACTGATAAACATACTTGTATATTTCTAAATATATACATATTATAGATAAATTACACCCAAACACAGAACAAATGATCATGCTCAGCACACAAACATTTGTCCTGGGTGGAGATCGAACCCACGACCTCCGGCATAGCAGTCAAGACCACTAAAAACTAGACCAACAGGCCAGTCAAATGGGACTATGGTTTACATATTTTTGGACGGAAGAAAATTGAATTTTTTGAATTCATTTTTCTTCCGTCTGACTAATAATTTTAAAAGATAATCTAATTTTTCCGAGGCACACTAACCAATCACCACAGTCCACCAGTGTGCCGCAGCATAACCTTTGCAGAATACTGCTTTAAACCACGCTTCTGTGCAAATAGAATTTTATTCAATCAAACTTCGGGTAGCTGAACAATTAAACCAAACTGAATTACAATCGTAACTCAATACGCAGAAATATGATTTCCAACATTGATTCAATAACTCACAGTTCTGTAAAACCGCCGAACCGCCAATTAACTACTCGTAACTTTGTCGCGGCTAACTGAAACAAAACGCTCCACTTACGTGCTATTCAACGCCCTTCCCATTCCCTGGCATGATCCAGTGCTAAACTAAAACCGTAAGGTACAAAAGGGGAAATCATTGTTTTCATTTGGCTTTTATTTTTCTATCGAGGGCCTCTCCATAACATGGCACTTGGGAAACCCTCACACACAATTCCACCTTATTTTTAACCAGACAAGGTTCAAAATCGATTGTGGTTTTCTCCAGCACACACAAGCGACAGAACAATAAAAGACGTGGAGTTGCATCGGAACAATGCGGCGACGCTGCCGCGGTACGAGCGACAAGGCGACACAATGCCTGGGGACGCTGTGCCCATGCCTCCGTTATCATGGACGGACTGTCGCGACTATTGTGCGGGAGATATGTCAAGGATTAAACGCTGCACTTTCAACTGCGAATGTTATGACGTTATACGGGACTAAAATAATTTTTCTTGCTTTCACAAGCCTCCTTCTTCTCCTGTCAAACCTCTATTCAAAAAAATTTGCCAACAACTTTTTTTAAGCGGAAAATCTCCAATAACTTTTCCCACTCCTGGGGTGGAATGGGCTGGGCGTGCCAGACTTTACTGACTGAATCCACATCTGTGTCTTTGAGTTGCCCTATCCGTTCTAGGACCACGAATTAACTTTTCAAAAATTCCCTATGGTTTTGCTGACATCTCACTGAAGCGCGCGTGGAATACTACGCGTCGTCGACGATTTAGGTTCGGCCCGGACGGCTAGAAGTAGAACTACTCATTACTCTTGGTCTGCAAGCCCGCGTCTACTGTTGCTGGTAGTCAGGGTCAGGGTCAGGATACGGCAGTTGAGGCTTAAGGATGTTCTTTCCCTCACAAGTCCTTCAAAAACTAAAAGTTATTGAGTTTTTGTGTTTTTTTCTGTAAGTGATAAAATGAGCTTGATAATTTTTTTTTTATTATTGACAGGCTCGCGTTTGACCACTATCTCACCTGATGGTAAGTGATGATGTGGCCGACGATGGAGCACGCTCGCCTAGAAGTAACCTATTCACTCTCGACTTAAAGACTCCATGACTGATATATTATAAACGATACATGGTATATAGTATAGAAAAGTTTTAAGGCCAGTAATCCGCGTCCTTTGGCACTGAATGATGCCAGAACTAGCACATCAGCACAACAAAAAAATACACGACATTGTTAACCACATTTACTATGAAATTCTCCTTCAATTATAAAACTAAACTACACAGCAGCTTTTACGGTTTAGCAATATCACCATAACAAGCCCGGCCCAACCCTTTCTGCAGTCTGTACCGTAACAATTCAATTACAAAGGTCAAGGGGACCAGGGACCGCCATTAACAATGCATTGTAAGGGGCTGTCGGCGGAGTAACACCCTGTCACCTGCGCATTCATTCCACTGAGTCAGCCTGTATAAGGGCATTACTGGTCGGTCATTTTGTAACATAAAGGAATGTGTGACGTCTATGCGGTGCGCTAGTGACGTATGCTTAGTAGCTTGTTTTTAACCGACTTCGAAAAGGTTCTATATTCGGCTGAATGTATTTTTATTTGTTTTATAAGTATGTTCACCGATATCTTGGTCAATTGTGGACCGATTTTGAAAATTATTTTTTTGATTAAAAGGCTATGCTTCCAAGTTGGTTCCATAGAAATATTGTTATTATCTGATCATGAACTTCCAAGATATGGAAAAGAACTCCTCATAGAGTCACAGCAGAACTGTCGTTACAAGTAAAATTGCTTTGTTTATACGTGTAATCGATGAATGAGTGAAAGGAAAAGGGGAGGAGATGTATCGAACTGATCTGATGATGAACCCAGAAGGTAAGTTAATATAATCTAACCGTGTTTGTGATTACTAGAATCGTTATGAGATGCTCTCTGGCTGTAAGGTATTTAAGTTTGTCTGAGCGGTACTTTTTAGTGATGGTACCATAACTAAAAAGTGTAAAATAAAAAACATTTTTCAAAAAAAAAAAAACAACTTCAATGTTAAAAAAAAAACACTGAAAAGTATAAAATAACTTTAATATTGGAAGTCGGCGTTGTATTACGAAGAGACAAAACTATTATAGAAACACCAACTTTCATCTTCATCGATCTTAACAAAAAGTTTTCTAGATGCCAATTAGGCACCTAGAAAACTTTTTGCTAACCTTGAAAATGAAGATATTAAATAAAGTTTTATTTGCAGGTGCACCGGCAAGCCTGGGTCATCGCCAACAGAGACTGTGTCCTGGAGTTAAAAAAACTCTTAAAAACCCAACAAAAAAACATAGTTAGTTTGGCAACTTCAGCAGTCTAACTTAAGTTTTCTGCCTATTTGTGCATTTACTGCCTTATTGTTTTCTTTGATTGGCTGATTTTTAGATTAAACTACAGGCAGTGTATATTTTTTATGTATATAATACTTTATGTTTTAATACAAAATAAAATTTTTTTTTTTTTTCATAAACGTATGTTTAGGGTTAAGTATAATTGTTAGCTACACTGTCGTATTAGGTTTTAAGACCTGTAAAGATAGATGTAAAGAGGATTAATAAATAAATAAAATAAATAAATGTTTTTATGTTTACTTTTTACTGTATGTTACGTTATGACTTTTTTACAGAAGAGGAAGTTCATGCTGCAAGAACAGCTAGTTATCAAATAGGTAAGTTTTATTTGGTCTATTCAACAATTTTCAGCACGGTTTTTAAATTGTAGGCGAGACGAATTTTTTAAACATATAATAACGGTATCTCAAAATTATTTATTTATTACAATGTCATAGATACAATTAAAATTAAATACAAAATGTTTATAAGTTGCGTTGAAAATCTTTCGTACTGTGATTCTGTTCTCAATTTCGTTAAGAAAACGTCTGTTTGTGCTTCACACAATCGTAGGAACTAAAAATACATAATAGAAAAAGAAATTCAATATCTATGCTAGGCCAAAAAGTGTTTAATTCATACGCTGCGATATTATATAACTCAGTGCTGGTATTCTGTTTGGGGCGCGCTGTGATGCCACGGACATACTCACGAGCGTTAAATAAAGTACCAAAATAAAATAATAAATAATGAATAAATAGTTAAATGCAATCGTTTCCTAATAACATCATGAAAGCTAATACAACATGTTATTTTCACCTTTTTATTTATATTTAAAACAAAATTACCAGCTTCAATTTTACAAGCACATCATTGACAAGAAAAATATTTCAGTATCTTTTTCCTTTCCTCTATAATGATAGTGTATTTAAATTCAGCACTTTCGCCATAAAGTATCTACCGCTAGCAAGTATCAACGGCGCCGAACTGTTCACCCCATATGGCGCATGAATTTGAAGGCAGTCTGTTAAAGTTAGCCTCGGTTCCGCTGAAGTTGGATCCCGATGGTATTCCAAGTTGTTGGGATCGGTGTGGTGAAATTTTAAGCAGGTATCGAGGCTTGCTGGCTAGAATTTTAGCCTGATGTTTATGTGCGATTTTTGTTGGTGCTGAATAGGCGAAGACCTTGAGTGAGAAATTGAGGGCAAGAGAGAACTACACTGCGCACACATGTAGCACACACGCTGATCTGCCCCCTCTAGCCATGTTACGACCGTTTCGTTTACACACATTCATACATAACTGGATTGGGAGCAAGATTGTTCGAAAGAATAAAAAAAAGCCCTGGAAAGCAAAACGATAACTAAAGGAATAAGTGAGTTTCAGTCATTAAAAAACTGACGCTTCCTTTTACTTAATCCAGAGGGAGAGAGCTTACTTGGTTAATTCCCACCCCGAAAAAAGGCACAGGGCATAGGTATATAATTAACCTTTATTGTTTTTTGTTAAGGTAGGAGATCATCCAATGATTTCTCCGAAGGCGTTTCTGGATACCTCCATGATTGTTGTGGGGCCTCAGGTTGATGTCTCTACTACTAGATACTCTAAGGTGGCATTAAGATGAGTTGCATGAAATTGTCCAATCGTATGTTCGGCACGCGCTCCATAGATCTGCTATGCTATAGCTCATTCGGGCATTTCTCTACTATGTTTTTATTTACTTATTTATTTATTAATACTTCTTGCACAAAAAAAAAACTGTACAAAGGCGGACTTAATGCCTTAGGCATTATCTACCAGTCGACCTTAGGGTGGTGCAGAGACATAACATGTTTTTCACATCTATTGATCATCAAGGAGATGTCACTAATCCGTAGGGGCTCAGCAGGGTCGAAGCCTACTGGGGCCATGGGTTCGCTTTTGAAACGAAAACCCGGCCCTGTATGAAAGACAAATAAAGAACAGGAGTGGGTTTTTAGTCAGCAAAAATCAGACACACCCTTGCACACCGCCCAAGAGCGGGAGATATCATTGGATGATTTTCTCACCTAAAAAAAACATCTATTGATCATAGGTTATTCTGATAAATTACTTTATATATGAATAAATCATTAATTCTAATGACATATTACACATGATGACATGACATATAACACAATTCACCATTCATAATGAGTATACCTACCTATCTATGTACACTCCGAGTGAAATGGAATATTAGATTATTCTATGTAATAAAACTTCAAAGAGTAAAAAGGGTTGAAGATAATATTCCAAGAATAGGTTATAACCTATATTATTACAGTTCTTATATATTTTAACGTAATAATGTAGCATAGATATTATTAGAAAATGTTTTTTGTTTGCTACTTTGCAAGAAGTTTTTTTTTTATAGTCATAGTCATAGTAGTTTATTGGTAAGGGATTCTTACAAGTCATAAACAAATATTTCGAATTACACAATACAAATGATACAAATAATTACGTTACAATGCCAAATAATATAAAATGTCAAAAAAATGGAAATGTTATAAAAAGCTAGACACATTATTCTAGGGTTGCGGACTGTTTAAAAGAGTTTATTTATTTATTGAATGTTTAAGCGCACAAAAGTACAGAGGCGGACTTAATGCCTTAGGCATTTTCTGCCAGTCAACCTTTGGGTGATGCAGAGAGAAATAGTGGTAGGTGCAATAAATGAGACAGAAAAGACGAATGCAAGAATAGATATAAGAACTAATAAACCATATATATATAATACAATTATACAATATATACTCAAATTAATAAACTAAGTACATGCCTAACTAAAATAGTCAAACAATTGGTCCAGATCAACAATTGGAAAAAATTAACGTTGTGATGATACTACTACCAACTTCTTGCAAATTAGCTCTCGAACTTTGTTAGTTTTGAATGCCAATCGACTTTAGAGTTACCACAGTCCTCGCAAAAAAGGCAACTGAAGGATCACTGAGGGTTTTAGTCAGTAAAAGTCTAACATTCTCTTCCGATCCACCTAAAGCGAGAGAAGTTATTTGATGATTTCCTTCGTAACAAAAATACATAATGTAAATTCAACATAAGAATTAATTACAATAAAAATATAAAAGAATCTTCATAAATTCTTCAAAATATATATAAAATGAAAATGTTCTCAAAAATCATTGTACGAATCTTAATTTTAACGTAACGAATTCTGTGAATTGAAGCATTAAAAGGCCCAAGTTTCCCTCGATGTCTCAATTGTGCCGACAACGTGAACGCACAAGTAGTCGGGTGACACAGACTAGGCAAGTACAGAAAGTCGACTGCATACAACGAGTAAACACCAACACACGCACATTGAAACTCTTTATGTACAGCGAATGAATGCTTCTTCAAGGCAAGCATTTGTTGGAAAATGCGATAACACAGCAGCTCAGTAGCTTGGCTCACATAATAAGCAAGCTAAAGTGGTGAAAAGTCAGTCATGTAAGTAAACCGATGTTGGTTAGGAAAGACGTGATCTTGAGTGGCAACCAGGTGGAACTGCAGTCAAGTACAAGTTATATCAATTAAAACACCTCGAATTAGCAAACATAAGGTAGGATGGCTTTCAGGGTATGAACCAGTTATGCACTGAAAATAATCGCATTTAATTTGCGATTATTTTCAGTGCAAATGGATAATTATATGAATTTTCTTCACTTCACCACCCTAGGTAGACTGGTAGAGAATGCCTAAGGCATTATGTCCGCCTATGTACTTTTATGTTGCATGAAATTTTAATAAATAAATAAATTTTCTACAGCCAAAAGTATTATTTGACTTGTGTTGAATTTGTGACGCGTCGATGATGCCTTTTGAGTAACTTGCGGATTTGTGACGCGATGATCTTCGATGATGTGTCTGGATAGCCTTATCATTCATCGGCTTCGTTTAAGTCGTGGAAGGTGCATTTGATTGGTCAGAAAAAGAGGTGACGAATATGCAGTGAATGCGATGAGTCAAGGAGAAGAACCCTTTTGGCCAGATTCCTACTGTACCTACCTACGACCTACGATGTTAACCCTTTAACGCGGAGTCTAACTGACTATAATGTCACCACGCTGACTCAAACTCACAGACTGACATCGACAATAAGTACACATATTACATGTATCTGTGCACTTGTTTGTGTAGAGTTGACCTTCTGTGCCGGTGTACATTGTGCTCGCTCAGTCGGTATCGTGGGATCTGTCCCGAGTCCTGTGTTATTGTGCGCTGTAATCTGTTGGATTGGCGACGGCCGCCATTATGAATTCAAATGGGCTATCTGGCGACATGTGCCAGCTCGAGTTTGTGCACGATGTGATAGGAGCTGATCGGCTTCCTTGCTGATTGTTGTTCTGTTTCTGGGAATTTTTACATTTGTTGTTCTTGTTCGATTGTTTTTTAGAGTTTAGAGAACTTTAGAGTAGTACTTTTTAGTAGATTGTAGATGTTCATAGGTGGTCAACTCACCAGAAGGTGGGCTGCCTACATAAACAATATACAATGGTTAGTGAAACTGTTTATAGCGTGATGCAGAATATGTGTTATGTGGCGTGTTGGTATAACAAATTGGCGGGGAAGCGGGCGAAGAAAAAACTGCAAGGATTGTCTAAAGGCAGATATAACGTTATATGTATTTGTAGTGTAGAAAAACAGCCTGTCGTAAGTTATTTGGCTTTCTTGGAGTTTGGCGTGGGGGCTCAATAATATAACATTTCTGGGTATAAGGTTTTTTTTTTCTAAGAGAGGGAGTGTGCCGTAATCTACCACGCGGGCCCAGTGCGAGTTGGTGGATGTCACATGTCTTCGAATTTCTGGTTTTGGTACGTGCTGGATTTTCTTCTTCACCGTTTTAAACGGCAGTGGTTATGAAATAAACTACACAAACTAATGCGCCTGGCTGGGTTTGTACCCCCGGGTAAATCGGGGCCGTTATCATTGGGTCACCACTGCTCTGGGGGCCCAATATTAAACTTTAATAGGCATATACGCATCTGTTACAGAAACTACATTTTATTGCAAATATAAGGTTTTTCAGTTGTATATTACATTTTAGTAAGTACTTGAATGATTTACAACTTTGGCAAATGTCTGACGCACACGGTTACAACATTTGCATGATTTATTATGATTTAAAAAACTTATTTGTAATTAAAATACTTCTTGCAAATTAAATTATAAGATTTAGAAACTTTTTTTGCCCCCACGCCATTCGCTTAGGGATCTGGATGAGTGACGGCAGGTTATCTCTACACCAGGGATGTTAAGGAGCTTCGACTCCAACTCGGAACTTCCGATATTATTACACCTTCGGTTCCGACTTCGGCTCCGATACTTTTAAATCGGATGTTTTAATCGAAGGTCCGGAATCCCCCTGACTCCCGCTACGTGCACTCTTTTGTCAATTATTTTTTCAGTTGTTGTTAGTTTGTTGACGCACACGACACGATCATCTTCTCTATAATTAAAAAAATAAAATGAAAAGAAACTTTACTGAATAATGTTTTACTTGTCCTTAAATAAAAAATCTCTCTCCTGCCACCACTTCTGACCCTCTACCGCCTCCGGTTCCGCCTCTGGATCCGATTCCGGTTCCGACTCCGATAAATCAAATTTAAAAACTCCGACTCCGCCTTCGGTTCCGATATAATTACCTCCGTTATATCCCTGCTCTATACCACAAAGAAGAATTACCCAAAAATCGGCCTTTAGAACATGCGTGCGGGTTTACTGCCGCTCGCCTCTCGACCTATCTGCATGACCTTTTAACTCCAAATGGATTTAGTGACACTTAATCATGAAAGTCAAACAATAACGTATTCATGATGAAAATATTTTGAATTTGGTCCTCTAAGTGGGCACCGATGTACCATTGATCCCTCTTCCCAATTTAAATATGCAAATATTTCTTCTTATTCAACTTAGGTAAGGAAAGTTTAAAACCAAGAGAGCCTGATCCCAATTTGTTAGGAGTATCTTGTTTAAACAAACTGTTGGCGAAGTTTTGTAAAATTAACAATGTTGGGTACAACTATGTCGCGGCTTAGTCCAGGTTCTTCTTTGATAATAATTATACTTTATTGTCATTGTAAAAATCACTATTTTAGGGTTACGGACCCAAAGGGTCAAAATGGGACCCTATTAGTCTGTCCGTCTGTCTGTCACCAGGCTGTATCTCAAGAACCACGATAGTTAGACAGTTGAAATTTTCATAAACTATGTGTTTCTATTGGCGCTATAACAACAAACACTAAAAACAAAATAAAATAAATGTTTAAGGGAACAAACCATACAACAAACGCGATTTTTTCCGTTTTTTTTCTACGGTCGGTATTGAACCCTGCGTGCGTGAGTCTGACTCGCACTTGCCCATGTTTTTTTCATAATAGTGTATCTTTTTGTCTCTCCACCACGCTTGGTTGAAAATGCCTAAGGCATTAAAGGCCGCCTTTGTATCTTTGTGTGGCATGAAGTTTTAAATACTGCATTTGTTCATGGAAATTAACAAATTTATCTAAGTTTAAGTTAGTCATAGTGAATTTCCAGAAAAAAATTTACCTACTCGCCGTAAAAAGTTGTCAACAGCTTATCGAAATATCATTTGATACTATGTCAAATCTATGTATGTGATTTACATAATGTGTAGCTCGCCGGTTAGCTGTCCCGTAAATATCAGCAGAACGGATACCCGCCAGGGTCACGGGGAATTTCTGAAAAGGTAACTGAAAGAACATAAGTGTAGTGTAGTAGTGACCCTGACTGCTATGCTGGAGGTCGTGGGTTCGATTCCCACCCAGGATAAATGTTTGTGTGATGAGCATATTAATTATGAGCATATTAATTATGTGAGCATATTAATTATGTGATTGATTATTGACTATTATTTATTGAATATTGATTATGTGATTGATTATTGACTATTATTTATTGATTTTTATGTTGTAAATTGTTTAGTGTTTTTAACTCAGGATTTACTTAGTGTTTATTGAATGTTAATTTACTCTTTGAAATTTAAAATATATATTTTTTTCTAGATTTTATGGATTAATTAATGTATAACAAAATTCAAACACAATGTAAATTGTTATATGAATAAATATATGAATATGAATATGCATAATCATTTGTTCTGTGTCTGGGTGTAATTTCTATAAGTAATATGTATGTATTTAGAAATATATAAGTATGTTTATCAGTTGTCTAGTACCCATAACACAAGCTCTGCTTAGCTTGGGACTGGACGGCGTTGTGTGATAGTTGTGGAATATTATATATTACATTATATTATAAGTGGGTCAGTAAAGTGTGACATATCCCCTCACCCTAAACTAGTGTGAAGTCATTAGAGGATTTCCAAAATCCCAAAAAAAGTATGTGATTTATTGCATTAGCTGTGATTAGATACCATCGTTGACTTTTGCTAAATGTTTTTATCTTAGGTCCTTTGGCCACCTTCCGGTTCTATCATCAGATCAGCTTCATGTTCATCTACTAATTAACATTTCAGTTCAATCGGTAAACGGAAAGTGGATCAAATTTAATTTGAAAAATTTGATTAAAGACAATTAAATATCGGGACAGGTGTAACTAAATAAAAACTTGTAATAAAAAGACACTCATTCATTAAAAAAATAATCCTGTCTGTGTATAACTAATGTCTCTATCGACCTCTTTCATTCGTACTTTAATTTATTAATGAATACAATCCACGTGTATGATGAACAAATGAGTGATTGCTGTAATTTATTTCAACTTTCACAAAAAGTCTTCAAATAAATTAATAATAAATTGTCTGCCGTACTTACGTATTGCTTTGATGTCCAAATTAATATTTTATTCAATAAATGACGAAGGTTCTTAAATAATTCTTTCCATTTCTTTTTATGTATTTTTATTAAAGTACCAACAACATGAAGTACCTACTTAACGACGTCACAGTCATTTTATTAAAGATCTTTCAGATACTAAATTTGATTTCTTTGTGTTATCGCAAATGTGTTTATGAGAATCGACATAGAAATTTTGAATTAAATTTGAATTCTAAAGATATCACGAAAATAGATGTAATATGTTTATTACATAACACTAATTACGAGCATATCCGCAGTAGTTAGAGCGAACGGGAGTGTCTTCTACTGACTGAATAATAATAAATCATTATAATTACGTAACAATGCCCCGAACTCAGATTTTTTTTGGTGGGAAATCCAATGACATACCCCGCTCTTAGGCATAGCGGGAGATAGTGTCAGACTTTTACTGTCAGACTTTTACGGCAAACAACACCATATTAATTTGGTTCTGCAGAAATAAGCGACTTCATCCCACATATATATTACATCTTTATCGGAAGTTTATTAGCTAGTAGCTAATGTTTTGCTATGTTAATGAAATTCCTAACTTTATGTTAACTCTAAATTTTTGTCCACCTATCTAAAACGACCATCAACCAGTTCTTAAGCGTACGTCCTGACGCACAATTCAATTTAATATATTAAAAGTTATTGTTTTGTTTATTTATTTTTCGTTTTATTATAGCTCCTACTGTATTTTTTTTATAGTGTACAATAGAGAGTATATCTCTCTATCGAACTATCCTATTCAAGCAGATTCTGTTCGGAAACAAAAACTCAGTGCATTGCAACTTCCATTATCATTCGCTTTCAGTTTGAGCGTCACTACTCAAGCAGAACGAATGGCCACAAAACAGATATGAACAGAAGATGCACTCCATACAACAAGCAAAAACTGTTACTCTTACATATAGCATAATCAGCCTTTTAATGTTCCCACTGTTGGGACTCAGGTTTCCTCCTTAAGAGATCCACATACAAAAATTTATTACAAAATGTTTATATTTCACACTATGATGTAAGCATAAGTATAATAAAAACATTTTGAATTGATGACGGGCACTTATAAAACGTCAGAAGCTAGTGCACGATTCCAATTAGTGGCTTCCTATGGAGATGAACCGGCAAGAAACTTCATCCTCTTTGTTTTTTTTAAATAGACGCTAACGTATGGCGAATGCCGGTCGCAACTGCGCTTAAACTCGCTATACGTGCATATATGTGCATGCGTTTTCTTTCGTATTGTGTAGTTGACCTTCTGTATCTACCTCTGTTTTGAAGGCGGTGGAGCTAATTTTCCGCTCTGACGCCGCTGAGCGGACTCCCCGCCTATTATTAAGAAATTATAGATTAGATTTCCTATCGTAGGTTTGTTCGCCGTGGGTGAAATGGGAAAAGTTCGCGCTAATCAGGACGTGCCATCTTTTGATAACGAATTAAAGAATATAATCCTGAAATTTTCTGGAAAACCGAAAGTTTGGAGAGTTGGTTAGGTGAAACTTGTTGTCAAGACCTTTGATGATGTTTTCTTTTATGTTATGGAGGAAAACACCTGAATTACTAATTCATAGCTGACGATAAGTATAAAAAAAGTTATTAACTGCGATCAACTTGAGAATGGCAATGACACGTGGATTAGATATGACTTTAATATCGTGGGTGCGTTCACAAATATGTAAACTCACATACATAAGACATTTAAACCCGGAACAACTATCTGTAGGCTATACAAATATTTACCAACCAATCGCTTAACCACTGCACCGACCGTGTTTTAATCTTTCATTCTGATATTATTTATGACATGAATTTAATTATTATTTTATAAAATTATTTTCATTATTATTTTTTACATTATTTTCATTATTATTACCTGTGTTAATGTTTTTAAAATTTCTGTTGTATAATCGCTATTAAAGTTTGCCTATAATTTATATGTGTGGTATTAAATAATTGTAAGTGTAAATTGGCAATAAAAATATAAAATTAAACTCATGCGATAACAATTGCATCACTGCTTACCATCAGGTGGAATTGCAGTCAAGCACTAGTTTATATCAGATAAAAAAAATATCTGAAAATACAAGTAATTTAATTAAATATAACTCCGATGAAAATACATTTCCAACATACACTCCAGAGATATTCTCAGAATCAACTTCATGAATGCTTGTTAAAATTCAAATTGCATATGTATCGAATTCGGCATGAATACCCGTTAGTTACGTACCTGTATATATGTGTACATTAATCTGAGACCCTGGAGCATAATTGGCCAAATTACTTAACATAATGAGAACCAGAACACCAGGTGTTAATTTGGTCTTCATTAACGATGGTCTTGTATCTATAATAGTGTAGTATACACAACAATAATTTACTACAAAATAGTGTTATCTTTGGGGGAAAAAATATTATGGAACTTATTTAAAACATGCGTACATAATTTAATTTAAATATATATGTAACTAGCTGTCCGCCCGCGACTTCGTCCGCGTGTACTTCGGTTACCGCACTCTAAACGTGTTTTCCCGTAGGAATAAGATATTTTTCCGGGATAAAAAATAGCCTATGTTCTTTGCCTATGTCAAAGGCTATATGCATGTCAAATTTCATCTAAATCCGTTCAGCCGTTTTTGTGTGATTAAGTAACAAACATCCAAACATCCAACTTTCACATTTATGATATTAGTTAGGATTGTATAAGTAATTATGTACATAATTTAATAATAACGATGACAAAAATAAATTAAAATATGTAACATAATTTACCACTGTACATGACCGAGGGTCGACTTGGAGGGATATCAATAACAGACTACCGGATTTGCGTCACACTTCCGTATATTTAAACTTGGTTACAATGTTTACCGATAGGTGCGCTGCTGCTGCTCGTTTTCACAAAAAAAAAACCTCTAGACCTAGGTAAACAGCCGTAACAAAACCATAGCGCGATCTAACTTGATCTGATGATCTAACTTGACGCCATCTAGGGAGACAAGCGGTACTAATTTCTGCAAACTACATTATTTTAGGTGATCGCGCTATGATTTCGCTTCCTGCTCAGACAACCACATTACACCATTATACATCTATACTTCAATTAGATCTGCCAATAATAATAAATTCCATGAATTGTAACTTAGCCATATTGATCTCGATGATTCCGGTGTTCTGTGATCTCGACAATATTTTATATCACCTATGTACATAATATGGAATGCAATAGAATATTGAGTACTTAGTGTACCTAGAGGACAGGTTCAAATAAAACTGTCATAATTGTGTATTGATTGCACACAATTATTATTATAGATCCTACTCGTATATATACTATACGAAAAACGTGCGGGCACCTTCACCTGCGCGGGGCTGCTGTCCGGGATCAATCCCCGCGTCCGACGCGTGTCTTTCAAGCATTACAATAAATGCTTGTATGAAAAGGACATTTTCGGGGATCACGCGTGCGGGGAAATGCCGCATGCGTGATCAAAACACCACGATATTAAAAACGCCCTATCTAATTCCAGCGGCTTTGCCCTCGTCTTACTAGGAAATCGTCCCAAAAGTACATAATAAGATAAAAAGTATTAGGTATATGTGCTATTCCACTTGTGTGCCAAATTTGCAAATTTGTTCAGCTATTCAAGCGTGAAGAAGTAAAAAAAACACACACACACTCGTAAACTTCCACATATAATATTAGTGAGATATAGTGTGAAGTGAAAAAAAAAAAAAAAATTGAAAATGTAGAGGTATTAAATACAATCCAATTTCCATCAGATCATCGAATGGTCAGAGCCAAATATCAGATACAAGGAACTAAGAAAAGCAGACCCTCATACAGACCCTCTCTCAATAACTTGAAAACAGAGCCAGAATCGCAACTATATAAAGCCAACTTGCACAAAAACTTACAAGAATTAGAGACAATACACCTTAATGACAATATCCAAACATATTACAGTACATTGGAATCAATTATCAAGAAGAGTATAGAAACAAAAGAAAACAGAGAAAAACAAGAAAAAGTCAACAAAATTTTTACCACATCTACAAAAGACCTCATAGCCAGACGAACGAAACTAATAAAAACGAGACAAAAAACGAAAGAAATGAAAAAAGAACTGACCAAACTATTTAAAGAAACAAACAAGGCCATTAAAAAAGATTACAAAAACTACAGATATAATGTAATAGAAGAAAATATAAAACGCTATAGAAGTACGAAAAGGGCTTTTAAAGAACTAAACACACATAAGAACTGGATTCAAAATATCAAAACAAAAAATAGAAACACAAATACTAGACAAGATATCATCAATTGTGCCACGGAATTCTACACAGAGCTATATGGAAATAATACTGAATATCACAGGAAAGAGGAAAAGAATGATCAACTAAAAGACCATGAAGAAAAAGAAGACCCAGAAGAAATTGATACAGTTGAAGTAATCATCAATATTAAAAGACTGAAACCTGACAAAAGCCCTGGACCTGATTGTATACCAAATGAAGCCTTAAAGATAGGAGCCCTTGTACTAGCACGTCCACTAAGCTACCTTTTCAACAAGGCTCTAGACTCAGGTCAGGCACCAGAACAATGGAAAAGGTCAGACATAATCCTACTTTACAAAAAAGGGGATCCAAAGGACATAGGGAACTATCGACCAATCAGCCTTCTTTCTAGTATATACAAGTTATTTACGTCAATACTTCAGGACAGAATAAGCCCGAAAATTGATAAGCTTCAACCTATCGAACAAGCCGGTTTCCGATCCGGTTTCTCCACAATAGACCATATTCATGTAATGGAACAAGTTATGGAAAAATACCAGGAGTTCAATCGCCCTCTGTACCTTGCTTTTATAGATTACGCCAAGGCATTCGATAGCATTTCACATGATTCGATCTGGGTGGCCCTCAACGAATGTGGTGTTCACAGAAAGTATGTGGAGATCTTGAAGAACATCTACAAGGGTAGTACTAGTAGAGTTAAATTGGAAAATCGTGGATCGGAAATACCAATCCGGAGAGGAGTGAGGCAGGGAGACCCACTGTCGCCAAAACTTTTTATAGCTGTAATACAGAGTATATTTACGAAGCTAAACTGGCGGGAGAAAGGTATCACAGTAGCTGGACACCACTTAAGTCACCTCCAATTTGCGGACGACATCGTCCTTTTCGCAGAAACAAGCAGCAAGTTGGAAGAATTTGATGCACGCATTAAATGTTGAAAGTGAAAAAGTGGGTCTAAAAATGAATGAGAACAAAACAAAAGTAATGACGAACAGCATAGCCACCCCAGGCATACTAAACGGCAAAGTTTTAGAATATGTCAATGGTTATGTTTACTTAGGAAAACAGTTATCATTCAAAAGCAAAAATACCGAAGATGAGGTGGAACGAAGGATAGACCTAAATTGGAGAAAATTTTGGGCTCTCAAAGAAATATTAAAAGGCGACTTCTCTCTCCACCAAAAAAAGGTCGTACTGGATTCATGCATCTTACCGTCCCTCACCTACGGATGTCAGACATGGACGTATACGTCAAAAATACAAAATAAGCTAGTTGTATGCCAAAAAGCTATGGAAAGAAGTATATTAAAAATAAGAAAAATACAAAAAGTAAGAAGTGAATCCATCAGACGAAAAACAAGGCTTACTGATGCTCTCCATCACGCTCTCAAACTCAAGTGGAAATGGGCCGGACACTTGGCCCGCTATACCGACAACAGATGGACCATAGAGGCGACCCGATGGACAGGACCCAGTGGCAAGAGACGGCAAGGGAGACCAAGGAATCGCTGGGCTGATGACATAGTAGCAATAGCGGGAATAGATTAGATAGGAGAAGCCGCAAATAGAGAAGACTGAAATAAGCTGGAGGAGGCCTATACCCAAGAAGGGGTTCCTATCCACTAGATAAATTAAGAAAAAAAAAAACAAAACTATGTATATAAATATAAAATGTAAACATATTTTTATAGTTATCAAGGATATGAAATAAAAGGCTTTATTATTTTCTCCTTTATTTTTCATTTGAACATATTATTTTACATTTTTAAACATTTCTTAAAAAAAAAATTAAAAAAAAAACATTTAAAAATATAAAAAAATAGTTGTCCGCCGGTGTCGGGAGCAGGGTCCAAGCTACCGGTGGTTAGGGCTCCAGAGACAGGAACCTCCTCACAATACGAGCCGTATCGAGGAGTACTGCCTTCTGTATCAGGCCCTTGATCCATCCGCGCAACGCCAGCTTCGACAGATGGTCGTCGAAGCTTTTGGCTATAAGGCCATTGACGCTCACGACAATCGGCACAATGACAGCCGAGTCCACATTCCACAAGTCGACAACCTCGTGTGCTAAGTCGAGATATTTGATTTTTTTCTCTTTCTCAGCTTTCACGAGATTCTCGTCATGTGGGATGGTGACATCGACTAACATTGCGCGGCGCGCTAATCGGTCTATCACTACTATATCCGGCTTATTGGCTTTATTAGTCCGATCAGTAATGATAGACCGATCCCAGTACAACGTGACATGGTCATTTTCGAGAACTGGGTCGGGCACATACCTGTAATACGGTACCTCTGATTCCATAAGTTTGTATTTCAAAGCAAGTTGCTGGTGAATAATCCTGGCCACTTGGTTGTGTCTGTGCAAGTACTCGCCGTTAGCTAGACGAGAACAACCAGAGATAATATGTCTAATGGACTCTCCAGGTCGATGGCATGCCCGACACACGTCCACCGTCCCATCCTTCATTATATATCTCCGGTAGTTATTCGTCAAGATGACTTCGTCCATAATTGCACAGACAAAACCTTCAGTTTCCCCGAAGAGGTTGCTGAAACGTAGCCAGGCGACGGACGCTCCAAAATCTACATCAGGCTCATGAAGAGCCCGATAAAAGCGCCTGTGTAGCTCCTTGTTTTTCCATACTACCCTACGGTCATCAGTTGTAAGTACCACAGGTTTGCGCCAGTTCTCTTTAGCCATGGACAACGGGGTGAGTCCTTTGTCCACTGCGACCACATCTCGGTGCATACCCACATCGGTTTTTTGAAAGTATTCTCTGAGGCTGCACACCTCGCGGTTGTGTAGGGTCTTCGCGTTTAGAAAACCTCGACCTCCACACTTCCGCGGGATGTACAGTCTCATAACCGACGATCGTGGGTGATGCATCCGATTTGCGGTCAGCAGTGAACGGACCCGCCTATCCAGAGCGTCTAGCTCGGTCTGAGTCCATTTGAGTATGCCGAAAGAGTACATTAAGACTGGCATGACCCAACCGTTGAAGGCGCGCACCTTATTACCACCTGACAGAAGGCTGTTTAATACCTTCTTCAGGCGGCCAAAGAAGCGCTCCTTCAACGATTGCTTCATGTCAGTAACGTTAATGTTATTATTTTTATTATTATAGTGTGAAGTGTGTTTCAGCAATCAGAATTGGAAAACAAAACCATTGTAGTCAGTCTTAAGTGTTGTAACAGTAAGGCCGCGTTCCCATTTTGTCGTGACGACAGACAATCGTATAGTTTCAGCGTCATGACTTATTATTCGTGACATATATTCAAGAGGTGTTCACATATAAGACGACACGACTAACTATCGCCTTTTTGCGTTGCCAACAGATTGCCATGATAGTAGGAATGGCTGGCACAACAGTCGTAAAATGATAAAAAGATTGTAAACATTAAAGCATGACGGTAAATCATGTGTCGTTGTTGCAACTATCTGTCGTGCCCACGATAAAAAGTTGTTGTAATGGGAACAGCTAGAGACGATAGTTGTCCGACGATAAAATTAAACGCGGTATAAAAGTATCAGGCAAGTCTAAGGCTGCTCGCCCACGTCCGATAATCGGTACCGATTTTTGTAGGATAAAAATAGAACACACTGATAGCAATAGTGCAACGCACACGTCCTACAAAAAGTTGGTCAGAATTATACAGAACAATGTTACATATACAAAATCGGCCCGATTATCTATCCTACAAAAAGTGTGATGTGGGCGGGCAGCCTTAGAGAAACATAAATGTCCAAGCTGTCAATTTCAAATTCATTCGTGTGACTCCAAACTTACTGCTGCCACTGTCAAACTTTGAATTTTTTCGTCTATTTAACACATTTTTACATTAATTGTTTTTCCGAAAGAGTCTTCATTTACATCTGTACATTTAAGAGCCAGTTGAAAACCAGCGGACAATTACTTTGTTACTCGTGTATTTCGCTGAACTGAATTTATCTGGTGCAGCTGTCAGGCACACAAAGTTATTGTTTTAAATTTATCTGTCTGCCAAATAAAAAGGACTTCTTCCTTGATATTAAAATTTAATACACAGAGTAAGTAATTCATGGAGTGTTAATGTCAATTTTTGACTCTATGTAACTAAACATCTCACGTTATTTCCTATGTTTACAGACGTCTACTGGTTTCTGTAAGTAAACTTGAAACTTTGAAAGTTATTCGTAGCGAAATTAGGTTAGGTTTAGCACTCCACTTAATAGCTCTATCGATTAAATTCAACAATTAGGGTAAATGCAGGCTACCAATATCCTGTACTAATACCCGTAAAGTACCGTACTAGTGAAATTTACTGGTGTTAATAATTAAAGCGATTCCGATTTAATTGCACCGGTTTAGAGAGGCCTTGTTTAGTGTTAACTAATACCTAATGTCCGCTTTGGTGACCAAAAGTTTTAGCTGGTGGATAATGTGAAACCTTTGTGCATTTTGTGCATTGAAGGAGTGGTTAGAAGTTCTTAATAGTTCTGATGTAATGTGTCACTTACATAATATCATCTATAATAAAATGTTTATCGTCTTATCCATATTATCAAGCATTAGTTTGCTGTTTCGGTGTGGGAGACGGAATTATAGGAAAACTTAGATCTCAAGATTAAACTGACCCACATTGGTCATATCTTTAAATATATAATTCTTCTGTACTTGTGTTTGATACTTAACTTTTCCTAAGCGGCTTGACTGATTTATATGGTATGAAAATACAATTCGACCCGGTAGGTGATCTATATTCAGCTCTCAGGCAGGACAATGTCTGTCAGGACCGCTAGTAGACTTATAATTCTTTTTACTCAGTCAGTGCAGTTGTTGGTACAACCTCAACGAACCAGCTACTTTTCAATGGTCGTCATGGTCGGCTTCATCGGCTATTCTTTTGTACATTTCAATCGGTTCCCCATACAGCTGCTACTTTGATTTCGAGATCAATTGGAAAAAGGTCAACCTAATGTCCCTGGGGAGACCTCAAGCCTTCACTAGAAGACACAATGGGTAGTCTATGGAGAAAACAATCATTGTTGAAGGCTGATTTGTCTATTGACTGTGGCAAAGTGAACTTTGGTAGTGTGTACTCATTGGTGAGATGAAAAACTTTAAAAGTACATTTTTTTGATGATATGCACCTCAATATTATCTAAAGTAACATGTTAATTTCACTGATCGAGTCAAAGCACTATGTTGTGCTCCAAAATCAAGACAGTTGATGTGGCTCAAAATGCTTTGGTGACAAAGGGGTTCGGCAGAACAGGTCTACCGCAACTTACTCTAGTAGTAATAGTGTAACGGGGTCGCGGTAGCCCGCAAAGTAAATGGTAAGTTATTTGTTCTGGTCTCGAAAAACTAAAAGAAAGTCAAGTACTTTAGGATATAATTTAGATAATTTTATTTAACCTTTCAATTGTGATAATTGCAGACACAATTGAAAGACAATAGGTGCGCGAACGCCGGCGTTCGCTTGGGGTTTAATGAATTAAATCAATTTAACTAATTACATACACAACTAAAAAGTATAACTACAGTAAATTAAAAAACAAAAATAATAAAACCCTACGCTAATTACAACTAACTAAAATCAAAATAAAATATGGCGTGAAAAAACTCTTCACTCTTCCTTAGGATATTAATATTTAATTACTTGTCAGGTTTTTATACTTAACCTAATTTTATTGGATCATTATCAGCAATAACAAATGGTATGTTTTATGGTACTTGAATTCGACGCTGTGGAATTCTTTTATCGAAGCTAGTCAAATAAAATTTTGTAAATCTATATTTTTTTACTCAGTGGCTAGCTCTGAGGCTATCTTAGTACTGTTCCGTTACAGTTAGTTTGTGAGGAGTTCTCTTAGAAATTGCAAATCAAAGAAGGCACGTTTGGAGAAGTGATTGTAAGTGGTTTTCAGATAGTATTTCGAGTCTGAGTATTGTGTGTGAGATTATATGTTTGCGAATGCACTCACGATACAAAGTAAATTCTGTTGGGTAACAATGTTTATTAAAAAAAACTACTGTTATTTTTACCATATTTTTTCTTATTTATTTACTTTGCACATCCACCACAGTGTAGTCTTTTTAACCCATAAGTTGACTGGTAGTAAATGCCTTGTTGTATTATATAAGTTTGCCTATGTACCACTACTATGCCAACAGTTTAAATAAATAAAAGGAAATATGGTTCAGTTTCGATTTTAGCTTTAGAGCTGGTCAGCCAAAGTCAATATTGTATTAGAGACTTCGATACACCAGAAGCAATTCTGCATGTAACAGTATTTCGACGAAATAATAGCACTGAAGTGTTGATATTCTGAAATCAATTCACAGCAGGCCATCTAGCCAAGTTACAGACGTTTCTATTCTATTCTCTTGTGTCGAACACTTCGAGTTGGCCACGCCTCCGATTCTTTTGTTCTGACGTCATCTCAACGCTCAGTCACAAAGGAATTGGAGGCGTGGCCAACTCGAGACGTTCAACATAGGAGAATAGAATAGAATCGGTTGTGACTTAGCTAAGGGGCAAGGGTTTTACCATGATGTGTTAAAATGTCAAGCGTGCGAGCGAGTAAGAAGGATGGAGCTACACACCCTATAGATAGAGCTCTGTCTTTTAAACATTTCAGTTTAGGTCGTCAAATAGATTGTGTTAAGAGCTCATGGTAGAGCCTCGAGTACGCACAACTCAACCATGTTTAAGAGCTGCGCCACACGATGCGTCGCGGCGCTGCATCGCTAATATTTCGCTGAATCGGCGTGCTGTACGAGCAGGATGGCGTCACTCGTGTGGCCCGGCCCTAAGCAGCTCACCTCCGAATCGCAATCCTCGGCCACGTGACGTCAATTACTGAAGGGATTGGAAACAGCAAGAACCGATACCAACTACTCTGTACTTATGTACCTAACTATGTATCTTACATGTACACACATAAGAGAGATGTGCAGAAGATCCATCCCATCATTTATCATTCATTTATTATTTATCCATCTTCAAACTACTCGGGTACAATACCCTAAACGAATACTACAGTAAGTCACCATCTGTCTAGCCTTTACTTTGCTGGAATTGGCTTGCAGTCTAACTGGAGGAAGCTTAATATCAGCTTGTTTTTTAAAAGGAGTGACCTACTAGACCTCCCGTACTCAGTTAGTGAGTGCGATTATATCTTTTGGATAATAGGTTCGTATTGGTTACACGGTATAGGTTCTAGGATATGCCGGTTTCCTCACGATGTTTTCGTACACCGCTGAGAGCAATGGTAATGAAATTAATCAATTACACGACGTGATGCGCCTGGCTAGGTTCTTGGTGCAAAAAAATAGACTATTGCCAATTAATGAGTTTTTGGTCACAAGTAAGGTAGTCCGCCTTTAGTCTTTTAGCCACTGTGTCACTTAGTGTCGTATTTTTGGGGCATTACATAGCGACCTCACTCCTCCTTCCATTTGGAGCCCTTTGACCCTTTTGCACATAACTGCGTTGTATAATGTGAACGCATTGCAATCGATGGCCGTTCGTCATATGTGGTGAATAATGGAAGGCTTATGTGCTGTGCAAGGTGGCCACTGAATAATCTTAGAGGGTACCAAATGTTACAGCTTTATGACGGTGGGGCAACTGAGTGAATTGGGAAGAAAATGAAAATAGCCAGTGAGGATTAATTACCGTCGAAGACTTTGGGGTTTATTATTAAAAAGAAGTTTATTGAGAAATTTAGAGATGCTTAATCGTGTACAATGTCCAGTCAACATTGTACACGATTTCTACATTGTCCTCCATAGTCCATAACCTATTAATATTTTAATATGGATTATTATCAATATCAATAACTTTTTTAAAGAGTTAACAGTGGAGATTCTTGCTAGTTCTTCTTCATAGGAAACGACCAATGGAAATCATGTAGGTACTAGCTTCTGACGTTTTATGAATGCCCATATAGGCCTGTCTGAAATAAAATTATTTTGGATTAACTCTTTGAATGCCGTAATTAGAGACACAATAGAAAGACAATTGTTTATGTCGAACTGTGTAACATAAGACATTCAAAAGGTTAAACTTAGAAAAAAAAATAAGATTCAACAGGCGTCGACTCTGTCTCCGGTCTCCGAGATTTCGTTTGTTGTTGTTTTATTACATCTCTCAAATATTTAAGTTTTTATAGGAGAATGACGAGTTTGCGTATTAAAATATAAAAATGTATATACATACCTACATAGTTTTTAAGGCATATTTTATCTTTGATCCAAATAACGTATTTTCCTCTAATCCTGGTTTCTCCTTTCTAAATACCTTTTAAATCAAACCTACTTGTCTGTCTAGCGCGTGCCTGTTTGTGTAAATGGTAAGGTAACGAGTACATTACGGGATTCAGTTCAGTGTATAATGATTGAGTTCTTTTATGTAGAATTGCGAATGAAGTCTGAAAATATAGGAACTCGTGTTATCTTTATTGAAAACTGTAAAAGTGTTCCTATTTACATACTTAAAAATATCGAAATAATTTTATGTATTTTTTAGAAATATATAAGAAGTATGTTTATCAGTTGTCTGTGTGTCTAGACGGGGTTGTGTGATAGTTGTGGAATATTATTATTGTATGTACTAAACACGTATAAAAAGAACACATTGGTCATCAAAAGTTCATTAACATCACTGCCAATGGGAAAAGTAGGTACCCAGAACGCGGGCAGCACTGCCATGTTGAATAGGATTTCGGATTCGTTGGCCAATGAAAAGCCCAGCCCTCTAGTCACGCGAAAAGGAGCTTGCGTGACTCTCATTCCATTTCTGGAAGAGTGAGAATCACATTGAACAATAGATGTTTCTGAATCAGGAGATTCAGGAAAAGTTCATCTGCAGGTAGGTAGATGGGTTAGTCTCCAGAAGTGAAATTGTATTTGGTGAGCCATCACATCCCTGCTGAATAGTAGCCGACTGCAACCCTTATGTTACCTTTAATTTATACTCCATCTACACTAATAGGTATTATAAAGAGGAATGGTTTGTTTTTTTTTTTTTGTTTGTCTGGTCCGATTGCTAATTTTCTTTCACCGATTGGCTGCTTTATTCCTGAGTGGCATCAACTATGCTTTATGTACGCGTGCAAAGCCGTGGGCAAAAACTAGTATAATATAGAACGCAAACCTTTTTGGGGAACGTTATTGTTGAAAGCAGGTTTTTGATTTAAAGTGTTAGTATTTCTTTCTTGTGTAAAAATAAACAACATTCCAATAATACATTCTTTCATATAATTCCTCCTTCTAGAATCCAGAAATAACTTCGATAAATAAGTAATTTTATATATAGATAGGTAGGTGTTTCAATCGAGGGCTTAACGAGGTTCCCAGAACTCAGTCATTGTAATATTAAATGAACTGAACTTCTTAGTATTTCTTTCTTGTGTAAAAATAAACAACATTCCAATTCCAAGAATGTATTATTCTTTCATATAATTCCTCCTTCTAGAATCCAGAAATAACTTCGATAAATAAGTAATTTTATATAGATAGATAGGTGTTTTGTAGGTGTTTCAATCGAGGGCTTAACGAGGTTCCCAGAACTCAGTCATTGAAATAAAATGAACTGAATTCTTTAAATCCGGTATTCCTTTGGAACCTTTCATGATTGTTGACAACTTAAATTAAGGTTAAGTGTAATTACCATTACTCGGAACTTTTAGCTGCGTTCAGCATAAATATGGAGACGATTTAATGTTGATAAATACATAATACTTTATAGTATTATGTTCTCAGGGATTGTAAAGAAAAAGTAGGACGCACAGGTTTATGCCATGGCTTAGCTTTTACTCTTAGGGCTCCATTCATTTTAAAGCGTATAAAGTCGCTAATGACCTTGAGTATATGGGCGGAGCTACACGCACTCTACCGTTCATATATCTATGTTGGTATATTTATGTTTAAGGCAGTTTTTTAAATGTGGAAACTCATCCGGATCTCAGACGGAGCGGGAAGGTGTGTCAGACTTTTACTGACTAAAAACCCACACTTTCATATTTCCACGCGCATGCGTGCAAGGACTGTTGCCTCCAGATCTCATGAGCAAGGAGGCTCGCCGCTTTGCAGGAAATCGCGTGTAGTATCATGTTTAAGTCATGTTATTCTAGTTTTAAAATAAGTTTTTTATTTGTTTCTTAAGGTTTTTTTTTTCATAATATTGCAACATCGGTATAAAAAAAAAAATACATCCACTAAAATATAACATCAAACTGCCAATATTTTTGTGTAAAAATATTTGTTAAACCATAATTATGTTAGAAATGTTGTAAATCATAATAAACATTATATTTTCAAATACGTTATTAACCAATTCGAAGACATGTGACATTCACCAACCCTCACTGGGTCCGCGTGGTGACATATGTTGACATAGTTCAGAAGATAGACAAATTATGTATTTTAAGTTTCTCATGTCATTTTTATTTTGGTGTACAATAAAGAATAAATCTATCTATCTATCTATCTATGATCTGTATTTTACATTTTTTCCACTGCTGGGCAAAGGTCGCCCCCGAATCCTCCCAGGGTTTTCTTTTCTCTCCCTACCACAAACCAGCCCTTGCAGTAGTTACCTAGGTTGTCAAGCCATATATTGCACTTGTCGGACAGGTACATAGTCTACTCCGGTCACCAGGGAGAGTGGAAACGCCGAGAGATGTCGTGCGGGGTTCCGCAGGGATCGGTACTAGGACCACTCTTGTGGAACATCGGGTACGACTACGTGATGCGCGGCAACTTCCCTGACAGCGACGACACACTGGTTCTAGCTCACGGAGATCGTACCAGGCGGCGGCCGATCTAGTGACGCGTGGGGTTGCGATAGTCGTTGACAGGATTCAGCAGTTGGGATTCGAGGTGGCGTGGCACAAGGCCGAGGTCCACGGCCTTCGGAATGCGCCATCATCGAGTTTCCAATATGTCGTAATTAGAAAAACAATAGAAAGACAATTACCTTATGTCGGACAGTGTAACTTAAGACATTCGAAAGGTTAATAGTAGGAGGAGTTCACATCGGCGACGGGTCAACCGCAGGGTTTCCCGCGAAGCAGCGAGCCTCCTTGCTGGCCTGTCACCATGGGATCTGGAGGCATCGCCGTGCCCTCCTGGTGGCGATCGGCGGGCCCGGTACAGGCCATGGTCTGGAGCGAGTAGGAGTGGCAGGTCGCCTCCTTCTGCGAAGCAGTAATGCTAGCGAAGATGGAAGCCGACCACATCAGGCAACGGCGCTCACAGCGCCTCAGCCACCGCCGGGATTACGACCCCATTTCCGATTTCCGGCCACCGTAGGCGCGGGCTTGCGGACGGCGAGCATTTAATAGCTCGCTGTTCCAATAAATGAGCCCAAGTCGTCGAATGCGCGCACTGTCCCCGCGCATCTCGAGGAGTTGTTTGTCAGCAGCAGCAGGGGCCTAGCCGGGTCGAAGCCTACTGGGGCCAGGGTTATCCGAAAGGGAAGCTCGGCCCCGGTATGACAGGCAAGAAGAAACGGGGTAGGGTTTTTAGGCAGTAAGATTTTGACACTATGTCCTGCTCCGCCCCATGTTGGGGGATGTTATTTAGACGATTTTTACCCACCAAAAAAAGCCACATATTGCCAAGTTGACCTCTGCATCATCGTTCATGCACTTTGTGGACACTCTTATACAGCGGTCTATGTATATACGGCTGATGTGTTCCACCTAAAATTCACTATAATCAAATTTTTGATCCCAAATCCGGTACAGGACTACATGATGTTGGAATCTTCTTCTTCTTATATATAAAAATCAATTGCTGTTTGTTAGTCTCGCTAAAACTTGAGAACGGCTGGACCGATTTTAATTATTCTTTTTTTTTGTTCACCAGCTTGAAGGAAAGGTTTAAAAGTAAAAAAAATAATAATAAGAAGGTAGGGTAGGGTAGGATAAGTAGGTAGGGTAGGGTAGTTAGTCACTTGACAAGAGCGAAACCGCGGGTAAAAGCTAGTTTTTAATGAATTGAAAAATACAGACTTCCGAAGCATCAAATTCTCGGTACCTCAGGTTTCCAGTAAATCGTTCATTAGTTTAATGGCCAGCAGCATGCAATGTTAATTGACGATGTTTGGTCACAAATAATACATTTTGTCGACAGTTAACTGACCATCGATTTATAGAGAAATAAGCGTTGGTTGAGGTTTTCGTTTCAATTGCCTGTTCTGGGAAAATATAATTGAATGTAGTCGTAAAATTTTTCACATCCGATGATTTCTGTGTGAAATACGCTTTGACAGTTTTTCTGTTGGATGAAAAGTTGAGTCGGATCTCGAAAGAAATGTTGTGATTTTTTTCTCTATTAAAGTATCAATATTGGGGAGATGGTATAGACAGCGTGTTTTGCCAGCTTTTAAATACAAACTGAGTATTATTTTTTTACAAAAAATTTAGATACTTCTTTATCGTCCATATTTACTTTACTGTATACTGATACATTCCGCGACTACGAATCCAACGCATTGTGTAATTCGGTGTGCTACGCACCTCGGAGTGCTACGACGTGCTACAGAGTGCTACGGTGCTACTGCGGTATTGGAGCCGAATGAGCTATATTTAGGTAAATAGTATAGGCAAATTACTTGAATCGATTAAGGTATACTACTAACACTTACTAGTGCTTGTGTACCTTGTGATCTACATTAATATTATAAACAGGTAAAGATTGTTTTTTTTTTGTTTGTAGGAGGATTGCTCTGATAGTACTGGTCCGATTGTAAAATTTTTCACCGATAAAAATTTGCTTTATTCCTCAGTAACAAGCTATATTTTATGTACGCGGGCGAAGCTGCGGGCAAAAGCTAGTGTGTCATATACATCCATTTTTTTTCTTTCTTTTTTTCAACTGGTATACATTTTTAATCTATTATTTTGTTAAGAACAGCCACGTCACTTGTAACATATCTATGATATCACAGACAAGACACAGGTCGCAATCTTGCGGCCAATGCAATACATCGTCATCGCAGGTATACCAAGTCGATTCCCGGCAAGGCGATGCGAGATACATCAATATTCAACAGAGGGACGCGGAATGGCATTGCAGGTGCTATATTTTACTGAGTAAATAGAGTGCGGCCCTGAAACCGGCGAGGTCAGTGTGCGGCTCTAATTTAGTTATTACACGAAACTGTGAACTTCAATTTTATTATATGTCAGAGGATCGTTTCTGATATAATGTACCTCTAATTTAAACATGGATTTTCAAGAGATCATGTTATAATGGATATTAAATGAGATTGTCTTGTCGCAACGTTCTTTATTTATTTATTCAGAGTTGTCCTATATCTTGTTGTAAGTAATCGACAGTACGTGAATGTTTTTGTAAACAAAGAAGAAATATAAAATAAAAAAATCCTGATTGTTTCTCCATCTAGAACTAATTTGTTCGGTAATGCTTGGTTTTTCGCAAAACATTTTACGTACAATCCAACCAGATGGTCAAAACAAACTCTAAAAACTTACCAACTTCCACCTTTGTTACCAAATAATATTACTAAAAAGATAATGTTCAGATTAGAACCATATATCACTCCTAAATCGGATATTGTATCACGCTTGGCAAAACCCCATAAAATATGGCAAAGAATGGAGAACCAACAATAACATTGTGATATTGAATTCGGCTTGTTCATCCTTTCGGCTAAGTTATTCATGTCTATCTAGGAGAAACAGTTTAGCAATAAATTACATTATTTATGAAGATGACAAAGAACGTTGGATGTGCTTACGACGATGTTCCTCGAAGCTTTTGTCAACGATATATGTCGGGTTTCGCAAGGGATTGCGCTAACGGGGCTGACAGCGGAGTCCTCTTAGGGCCGTTTGCAGTTAGATACTATTAGACAAGTGCTAAACCCTGCCTATTCTGGCAATACCTTCTGGATTACATTACTACCGACTTGGGCAGACGGTAATGGACATGTGCACGACGGGATCTGTCATTACACATTTGTGTCACGTCCTTATCTACAGTTACAATTATTGTTTTTGTAAAATATAAACAAATATTGACCTTTTGTATATCTTCCTTTGTATATAGTAAATGTGAATCTATGCTTATTTGGTACTATCTTAACTGGTTTACTCTACACTGATCTCTCATTCCTGTTAATATGGTAAGATAGTCGCCCAACTTAACTGGCAATAGCCAGGGCACGTTTCATGCAGAACAGATGGTCGACGGGGACGAAAGGTTCTGGAGTGACGACTGCGTGCCGGAAGACACAGCATTGGAAGGCCTCCCACAAGCTGAACCTATGACCTGATGAGGGTAGCCGATGGATGCGAGACGCACAGTACCCCTAGCCAAGTTGCAATCGTTAACGCTTGCAGTAACCTTCAAATGTACGGGAATGACGTCATCTCAACGCTCAGTCACGTGGTCAGAACAAAAGAATTGGCGGCGCGGCCAGCTCGAAGCGTTCGGCGCAAGCGAAATGGTTGTAACATGGCTAGGGGGGCAGGACCGGTTGTTGTGGGACGCGTGTCGGAGGCCTATGTCCAACAGTGTCTATGTTTTTCAGCTGCAATGCTGACGAACCACACCGAACATGAAACATACATATTGTACATTTCACATTACAGTTACATAGTTATTGACTAGCCCGTTGGTCTAGTGTGTAGTAGCTTTGACTGCTATGCCAGAGATCGTGGGTTCGATTCCCACCCAGGACAAATGTTTGTGTCATGAGCACGATAATTTGTTCTGTGTATTTAGAAATATTTAAGTATGTTTATCAGTTGTCTAGTACTCATAACACAAGCTCTGCTTAACTTGGGGCTAGACGACGTTGTGTGATAGTTGTGGAATGTTATATTATATAGTTACTGCAAATGTTTTCAAAACGTTTCCACACAGCCCCCCCCCCCGCTACCTTTAAAGCCTCGGCAGCGAGTTGGCAGTGCGATGTATGACGTATTTTACATTTAAATTTCATACTTCCCCCTAACGTACGAATGTTCAGGTACATACCCGTTAGCATTGTTTATAGCCGATTACACTCTCCCTTGTAGCAGTTAGCGGAGTTTATTGCGATAGCTGTTTAATATCATAGCGTATGATGTAGAGATGGTTTATTACAGTACTTTTATATTGATGAAGTTTTCGTAAGTACCCATGCTTTTTTTTTCTTGAGAGGTAATTGGTTTTTTTACTGCGATTTTTGTAAGCTGCGTTGAAAATGAATTGGCTTGTATAGCATTTTAGTGGGGGTTATGAAACTTCATTTCAAAGTAACGAGTGTATGGTGGGTCAGGGTCTTTGCAATAATATTTTTTGGTTTTGCACACTAGTACGAAATATATAACTATGCGGAAGAAGAGTTTTTTTTTAAGGTTAAATTATTGTATGACTTCTCACGCTCTAAGGTAGAGCGGAAGGATGTGAGAAATTAGATTTTTACTGACAAACCCCACTTATGTTCCTTCAGCTGTCCTTTGCAGCTTTGAGGAGCATGGGTTTCCTTTTAAGAAATTCCCTAGTTGCCCTAGCAGACATCGGTCCTGCTGGCCCCCTACGGAAGGTGTATGGAGTAAGTGTGATAAATATCTAATATTTTGCAAGTGTATTCTACATGCAATATGCATTGAATAAAACAATTTTTAAACCATTATCACTTTGACGATTGACATTTCGGGACGGGCCCTCTTAAAAGGTTGTGTGCTTGCGAGGTTGAAATAATGGCGATTACATTATTAAGAGCGTTATATACTTATCTTATAATAATACATTGTCATACTATATGACTGTTACATTTTTGGTTTATAAGTTGATTAAGGTAAATTACAGTACCGTTTGAAGGGGCCGGCGGTAATCTATAATTAAAGTTAATTATAAGAGCCCTGAAACTTGATAACGACATCGTAATTATGTTTAATGGAGTAATTATATTCCTGTTTAATCACCTACTTGCTTCAGGTTCTGGGGCCTTTAAACCTTGGCATTATGAAAGATATCTTTTGATAAGTATTTTTTTTGGACATATTTCTTTTTTTTATTGTTATTGATAGAATTGCTTTAGATCACGTCTCATAAAAATTTGTTAAACGATTATTCGGTCGATGATTGAAAACACTGGGTCCGAAGTGACTTGTAATTCTTTGATTAAAGAGATAAAAAGTACTAGCTAAGCTACAACCTTAGGGAGGTTGTAGATATCAAGAACTCAGGACTTCAGTCTTGTTGGGTCTCTTCAAAAATGCAGTTGTTATAAGCAAACACAACGTTTGTTTATGTTTAAATGTATCTTAAAATAACAAACTCTTCGGATTAAAAGCTTTTGTTCTGGAACGAACAAGGACTTAACAAAATATAAACCCACAGTACTGAAGCAAAATTGATAGGTATTGTGTTTGTATCTTTGAAACTTCTAAGTGCTCTAATGGCTTAAAGGATACGAATGTTTGATAATTATAATATAATAATATAATATAATATGTCTGCCTTTTTACCACTGCTGGGACTCAGGTCTCCTCTCTAGGACAGGGAATGGGCCGGAATTCACCACGCGGGCCCGGTGCGGGTTGGTGGATATCACACGTCTTCGAATTTTTGGTTCTAGGACACGCCGATTTCCTCACGATGTTTTTCCTTCACCGTTTTGAGAGCAGTGCTAATGAAATAAATTAGGTACACAAAGTAAAGCGCCTGACAGGGTTTGAACCCGCGACCTAGAACTCGTAAGTCGGAGCCATTACCACTCGGCCACCACTGCTATATAATAGGTATCAAATATATAGTATCATAGAACATAATTATTTCTCAATATCGTCATTCATACTGCATACATTTAAATGGAGCAAAACATACGATGAAGATACAACGACATATTTTATGTCCGGCAACTTATGATGGTGTGCGAACAAGGATTTAGGTTTATATTAGATACTTATTATAATTATTATCTTATTGCGGTCTTCTTACTAATCCTCACCGTGTATGATGGCTTTTAGTTTATTTTTTTATTGTTGATAGATTCGCTCTTGACCGTTAGCTCACCTGCCCCCCTAGCCAAGTTGATAATCTGCAACCGTTAACGCTAGTCGAAAAGTAATCAAATGTATGAGAATGACATCATCTCACCGTTAAGTCACGTGGTCAGAACAAACGAATAGAAAATTCGTAGCCAAGTTCACATCGTTCAAGATGATAGAATGAATTTCTACAACGTTTAACGCTACATCCTTTGATAAACAAACGCTACATTGTAGAACGAGCGGCCGACTCAGGTGCGTCAACATGGCTACCCACTTATCGTTTTCTACAACTGCTGACACCGAAGTGTTACCGATTGAAGAACGGAATTTGACACGATACGGTTGTAACTTGGCTAGGGGGGCAGATGGAAAGCGACGAAGCGATCGATAATGGAACGCGCTTACCTAAAAGAAACATATTCACTCTTGACTTAAAGATTCTAAATTAATTTATCAGACAATCGCACCACTTAATTCATGTTTAATTTTTGACACGTCGTAAATAATTCTGTTACAGTAACCGGGTGTATGAACCTCATTCGTCTGCCAATCGCGGTCACGATAATAATTTCCTCTTTGTCCGTTGCCTGCCAATAGACTATAGACCTACGTCCATAGCTACGTCTATCTGATATCACAAATATAGTCACGTTTCAAATTGGTTCTGATCCGGATTTAGATTTAATTTATAGCCTGTCGTTCGCCGAGGTTGGGTACATTCACTTGTCCCACATTCCTATGTGTCTGCCTTACTGAACTATATTGATCTGGTTTGATTATAAGTTCTGAAATTAATAAATAAGATCTTCTTCTTCTTCCTACCCTTATTCCATATTACTTGGGGTCGGCGCAACACGTTTTTTTCTTCCATTCTGTCCTGTTATCCGTCAAACTATCACTAACTCCCTTTTCTTTCATATCACTTCTCACACAATCCATTATAATTAATAATATTAATAAATGAGATAATGAAAATAATTAAAGGCCTTGAGATAGGTAAAGAAAACCATAAATTAAAGAGTAATCATCAGAAGACAAATATAAACTTGCTGTTTCCTCTGGTATAAGTTACGATTAAGACTTATCGGCATCGAAGGTGCAAAATCAATCGGAAGTACCGGACTTTCGGAATCGGAATTGAATCTCTCTCTTACAAATTTAAACTTAAAGTCAGCCCAACACAAATAGTCAACAGATAACACTAGTGATCCTCTTATGCCCTACATGCTCACACAATAGTCTCTCGTCATTTATGGCGCCTTGGGGACTGCTAACAGCGTGAAACCGCGACAATCACGTATATTATAACGCTGACTCTATCTTTCTCGTTTTATGGTCACTTCAAATAAGACTACTACTGAGTGCCTACTACTTGCTACAAATTGTTTAACGTTTATGCAATATCTTTGCATTTTTTTTTTAATTTTGTGTTCTAAATTTAGATTTGTTTAAACACAATCTCAAAATCTTCATATTGCACCTGCCACAATTTGTCTTTGCATCACCTGAAGGTTGACCGGTAGAAAATGTCTTAAGGCATTCAGTCCGCCTCTGTAAATATAGGATTAAAAAATAGAATAAATAAGTATAATATAATCAGCCTTTTAATGTTCCTACTGCTCGGAGTCAGGCCTCCTCTTGAAGAGAGGGACCGTAATCCAACACGCGGTCCCAGTGCGTGTTGGTGAATGTCACATGTCTTCGAATTTTTGGTTCTAGGACATGCCGGTTTCCTCATGGTGTTTTCCTTCACCGTATTGAGAGCAGTGGTGATGAAATAAATTACACAAAGTAATGCATCTGGTTGGGTTTAAACCCGCGACATACAACTCGTAACTCGGGGCCGTTACCACTCGGTCACCACTGCTCAAATAATGTGAATAAGAAGTAAGTAAATCTCGCTTACTTATCTTCGTTTTGATTTTTTGGGTGAGAAATTATCAAGGAACTTTTCTTGCTTTGTATGGAGCGACAGAGAGTGTCAGACTTTTACCGATTAAAAAGCTCACCTTTGTATCTTCAATTGCTCTTCGCAGCTCTTTTGGAAAATCCCGAAGTCCAACTTTTATGAAGGGGTTTTAATTTGAAGTTTGTTAGTTGTTGGTATGGCTCGCCTTCTTCATCCATAAACCTGAATTTGCCTTCATCTTAAGAGTTGCTACGCTTTTAGCTATATCATCTGTTAATAATTTTAAATAGATCTCTTACACTTTACCCTCTGATAGCTGTATACGTTTTCATTCAACTTTTTTGACAATGGAGTCTGTTTCCTGATAGCTATAACCTAGGGGTCTTTAAGTAAAGGGTGAATAGATTGCTTCTAGGCAAGCGTGCTCCATCGTCGGCCACATCATCGCTTACCATCAGGTGAGATTGTGGTCAAACGCAAGCCTATCCAACATAAAAAAATGGAGTATTTGCTCCTAACTGATCATCATACACAGCCCAACTTCGCGCACTGCTGAGCACAGCACTTCTCATTTTTTGTGCCTACTACATATCCTCGCACTTCTAATGAATTCTTTCTTAAGACGGAACATAATGTTTTTGATGTCTCCAAGTGTCACCACAATGACCGGTCCTGTGCATTTCGCATTTATCCGGTTTCCGTGATCTTCACCAGATCACCAGTCTACATTGTGAGAGTCCATCTAACGCTGCGTGTTCCGTTACACGGTTGCTATTTCAGAACATTTCGCATGAAATCCCATCTGTTCAGCGAGCAGCCCAGCCCACTGGCACTTGGTTTGGCAAATCTTTAGGCTACGTTGATAAACTTGCTTCTCCTGCGGAAATTTTCATTTCTGGTTTGATTACTCGTGGAAACTACGAGCATAGACCATCAAAAGGCTTTTTAAAAGGAAACGATTTAGAAAGAGCAATTACTGACATTGTTACTTTTACCTGATCTCTACGAAACACGCTACCTTAGCCAAAAGGTATCGGGATGATGATACAACATTTTGAAGCAATTAAGCACAATGGAGGCAGGGCACTATATCTGCCTACCTCTCGCAAATTTACGGTGAGCACTCAGCAGTAATGGAATCTTCAAGAATTTATTAATTAAGTGCCCATTATTATCGCGGATGAAATATAATTATTGTTTTATGTATTGCAATCTCATTCAACTTAATTATTTTTAGCCTAGACCCGAGGTTACAGTGTGGGCGGGAAGCGGGATTGAGTAAACAGGAGAATTCATAAGATAGATTTAATATTTGCGCAACCTTTGATATTATATTACGAGTAGATTTCAAGTTTTAAAAACTTTAAACGACATTTGGGTTCAACTAGTAAGTTTATTTCTGATTTACCTAGAGATAGATTTAAATTATTCCATCTTCCTCCCCCTCCTTGCGTCGTACTCTACAATGCTGAGGGATGTGACCTCCCTGCTTCATCACTTTCATTTGTACGATTTTCCTCCATCTGTCTTTGGCAGGGTGAAGGGCACTGTATACCGTAGAGTCAAGAGCGGTGCTGATCTGGTCAGATCACGTATTGGGCTCCATCATAATATCCATTTATATGTGAGCTAGAAATTATGCATTCTAAGATGATTTCATATAACAAATACTTTTACTTATATCTCTTTTTCCTTAGTTTCCTTGTTGAGTCGTCGATGTAGTGGTAGCAACTGCTACGGCTAAGCACAAAGTCCTGGATTCGAATTCCAGGTTCGGGTAAAGTGTTGCTGGATTTTACCATTTTTGGGATGCATTTTGGAGAGTGTGCGCGGTAATTGCATGGCTTGATTCCGCCATCTTCTTTCTACCATCGGATAACCCGTCTCACGGCGTGTATTAACACTTACATTTTTGAAACTTCTACGGTTCAGACTAAGCGTTTCGCTTTGTCGTTTATACCTCATACAATGAACGACTAGAACAATTCGCTTGGTGCGGTCTTCCCATAAAATTATAATTTAGGTGTCTTCAATCCTAAAGTGAATAGGCTCTTAATAAACTAGTGCGCCTCACTATCAACGATTGCATCACTGCTTACGATCAGGTTGCAGTCCAGCACTGGTTTTATCATTAAAAAAATACTTATAGAATTTCTCAAAAGGCTTCTAGGACTGCCTCCCTTAGACTTGCAGCGTACTAAAAATTTATGGAACATTAATGATGATAAATGGGTGGACTTTAGGTACACCTCATCTTAAGTCACTGACGTAATAATTATGATATGTTCTTCCCGGACTCACAATACCACTTCTTTAATCAAACTAAAACAAACAAAAACTAAACCAGCAGGATGATTCTAAAAAGAACAAAAGACGGTCATTTCAAAGTAAAAAGAGTTCCAGCATTTTTCTAGTTCTCTAGCTCAAAAGTATTAAATGTTTAATTCAAAGAGTCCGGCCGGCGGCGGCGAGGCTCGCTACCCGCCCGCATAGTGGCCGGCCCGTAATGAGCTGCGACGACCGTACTACGACGAGTATAAAGACCTAGGAAGATGTTTGTCGTAGCTATACTTACTGCCTCTGACCCGCATGAGGAGTCTAACGAGCCGTGGATTGTGTCAATTATAGTGTATTGCTGTCTTATACAGCTTTATCTTGTTGAAAACCTTTTCTCTTTTTTTGTCTTAGTTAATGTTTAGCCTTTTAAAAGATTTACTGTAGTAAAGTTGTAAGCGTGCCTTTCTATATATAATAATGATGATCTTACCGATATAGCCTAAATAATCTCTAAACTGAAAAGTGGTAGTTGGGTACCTTGCTCGTAGAATTAGTTCACTATTTAGATAGTCGATGGGGCCGAAAGGTTCTGGAGTGGCAAACGCACTCCGGAAAGTCTTTTTATGTGGGTAAATAAATAAGTTTTCCTTCTTTGGATCGAGCGACAAGGAGTACCAAAATTGTTCCTTCAATTGCCATTTGCGAGGGCCACGGTAACTCTTTCGAACAATCCACAGCCTTAGCAAGCAGCGGCCCTAACTAGCCCCGTCAGTATTGCTGAAACCTTTAAGGCGCGTATGAAACACAATGCGCCATCGCGCCGAGCCGCGTGTGGTCATTTCCGGACGGCAAGCTACTCATTGCTCGCGTTTACGGTGGCCGAGTATAGCCCTGCGACTCCCAAACGCTGGGGCGTCTTTGTCGACGAGATTCCAGGTATAATTAATATGAAGTTTGCGTTCTGCTGTTCGTTTGGCTTTTAAAGTTTAAATAAATGCTTGTAGTACGCACTGCGAAGTCTAGCTGAACTTATATGAATAAAACGATTGAGTTATTCAAAGCAGCAAGCAATACGTAACTTACCTACCTATCTACAGTCCGCTACCCGCCCTCATTGCGACCGCGCCGTAACGAGGCGTCGGGCACATTACGGCACACCGGCGTATTGTTTCAACGGCGTGCGGCGTACTACGAACGTATAGTATGCGGCGTAGCTATGGCGTACTACGCTTCTACTGGTTTCATTTGCCAATTTAAGTGCTGAGTGATAAATTGTTACAATGTATGGTGATGGTGATGAGCTGACGTTGCTTTATAGCTGAGGAGAAATGTGTTGGTTTTGTAGTGTACTGCTAGTGTGAAATAGTTAATTGGTTTTAAGATAATTAAAAATAAGGATTTATCTATCTGTTAGTAACGGCTTGAATGTTTTGAAGAGTTTAGTGTAGCCTTAGAACGCAAAGGGCAATTAAAATACTCAGATCAGTTTTACTCAGGAAAAATCTGACTCGCTTTCACGCCCACCCTAGAGTGGACGAAATCATTTGATGATTTTCAACCTAAAAAAAAACCTATGAAAATGAGTTACACTACGAAAAGTTTAAAAAAATATGAACTAAGTAATAATATTTATGAATAAGAATGTATTACAACACTTTCAAACAGAAATATAGACAACCATTTTTAACCAGAAACTAAACAACATATAAGTGGAATAATGCACACCCTTTATACACCTCAATTTGAAAATAAAGGTACATCTATGATTAATTATTTGTTTTTTTTTTTTATTTGAAGTTTTATACATACGAAAGTGATATGGAAATCAACGTACTATGTAACGGTGAAAGCGCATTGGTATTGGTATTTACGCTCGCATGCACACAAATACGAATTAATAAATTAAAAAATAATCAACAACATTTTTGGATAAAAAATAGCTGTCTTAAAAATAGCGGAATTCTATTCAGTAACCGATTCTGATCATACTACTTTCAGGATATGCAATTATCTATACATATAATAAAATCGTAGGAAAGTCAAAACTGTACATTGAATATTTTTTAAAAAGAATACTTGGGGCGTGATCTCCAATCGATACCGAAGCCAAAAATATAGTTTTTAGAATTTTTGTCTGTTTGTCTGTTTGTCTGTATGTATGTCCGGGATAAACTCAAAAAGTACTGCATGGATTTACTTCAAATTTTGCATAAATATTACTAAGAGGTCGGGTCAACATATAGGCTACATATTATCACACTATCACCTACGGGGGAGGAGCTGTGAATCTTTATTTTTCTTACGCATTATGTGACTGCGTGTGATCTAACGACGCATAAAATGTTGTTTTTGAGTAAGTCATGCTATTATCTAGCTTTACACTATAAAAACTACGCCATTAAAGTAACTTGGGCAGAGAAACATAGTTTAATGAATTTTAGTCGTATAAAGACAATTTTAAAGCAGCGCCATCTATGAGATTACATAAAAATCAAATCAAGTTATATGTTGATAGTTTTTGGAAATTAATAATTTAAATTTGATCATGTTGGCGAGGTTAGTAGTTAGTTATTCTTAAAATTCATAGATGGTAATGTGCATTTTCTTCATATTATAGTTCGTTTTGACAAATTCAAGTTCCAACAAAACCCTCAAAATCTTGAGCAGAGTTGAGGAAGACAATTTAAAAAAAAATGCGGTGTTAGGTTAGGTTAGGTTATTACATATTACATGGTGGCATTTTTCAGACTCTGTGAAGTCGACCAGTTTGCGAGATCCCTTACGTATGACGATGTGCCTTCATATTACACGTACGACAAGCAAAGGGGTATATTTAACCGACGTCGACGAGGGGGTGCTGTGAAAGGTTTTCCGGGAATTTTCAAGGACACCGCATTGGGTAGGGTTTATACCATGCACCCGAATAGTGGCGAATGCTATTTTCTGCGGTTGTTACTTCACACTGTCCCAGGCCCAACGTCTTTCGCCTTTCTGAGGACATTTGATGTCGTGGAGTATCCCACTTACCGCGCAGCCGCAGTGTAGGCAGCAGTGTTGCCTAATTGGGATGACACCCTCGCGGAGGCAAGCATCAGTGATAGTCCCAGCCGCATGCGTCATCTGTTTGCCGTCATCTTGGTGTTTTGTGGAGTCGCGAACCCGGTAGCTTTGTCTCAGTTCACTTCAAGATGTGGTCATTTCTATCGGCGGCAATCCACTGATCGAATATGGGTTACCAGCTCTCCAATCATCACCACATCAAGACCGTGGAAATCGGGAGTATAACGCTGAGACAAATTACGATCTGGGCGAAATAACCAACATACGAAATTACCATGTCGCTTTGTTCTCTTCAGAGCAAAAACAAATTTATGACACCGTCCTTGAAAGCGTTGGGCAAATCCAGGGTAAAATGTTTTTCTTGGATGCTCTTGGTGCAACAGGAAAAACATTTGTTACCACTAGCATACTTGCAGAGGTCAGGAGGCAAGGCAAAATTGCTATTGCTGTAGCGTCGTCGGGAATCGCTGCCACACTGCTTCCGGAAGGCAAGACAGCACATGCCATTTTAAAAATTCCCATCGATTTAGAGAGCGCCGAAACGCCTGTTTGTGGTGTGTCACGTAACAGCGATAAGGGACACGTGCTCAAGGATTGCTCTCTGATTTTATGGGATGAGTGTACGATGGCCAATAGGAAGGCAGTTGAGGTCGTGGACAGAACCCTGCAGGACTTCCGCAGGAACATTTGATGGATGGTGTCACAGTTCTGTTCAGTGGCGATTTCCGGCAAACACTTTCCGAGGTGACGCGGGGATCGAGGGCTGACGAGGTGAATGCTTCGTCGAAACGATCTTCGTTGTGGTCACGAGTTCGTACACTGCGCTTGACCATTAATATGAGAGCTCGGCTCGGCGGCAATGCACGTGCTCGAGATTCTCCGATGTCCTTCTAATTCTTGGCAAAGGCACTCTACCAGAAGAGAGAGGTGGACAGGTGGTGCTTCCAGAGTCTCTCGGTAGAGTGGTATCCAGCTTAGAAAAACTCACTTACTGTGTGTACGGGGACATTAGTCGTATACCGCACCAGCAGAATTCTTGGGTGTGTGAGCGGGCCATTTTGACCACCTGGTGGTCTACACCTCGATAAACACTGTTGTCGAGCAAGATGACGCCACACATTATCCCGTGGAATTTCTGAACTACCTGTCAGCAAGTGGACTTCCGGCGCATACCATCAAGCTGAAGGTCGGTGCCCGATTATGCTTCGAAGTTGTGACGGGACCCGCCTTAAAGTCACCTCGCTCCACACAGACACACCATTGAGGCGGAAATTCTTACGGGTTGTGGCGTCAGCGAGGCAGTATTTATACCACGCATTCCCCTCATGCCCCATAACTTCCCGTGCCAGTTCAAGCGCGTACAGTTCCCCGTGTGTGTTTGCTTTGCGATGACCATCAATAAGTCGCAGGGGCAGACACTGAGGGCAGCGGGTGTCGACCTCAGGACGAGTTGCTTCTCACACGGACAACTGTACGTCGCTTGCGCCACCAGTCCTGACTCTCTTTACATTTTGGCTCCTGGCAGTATAACTACCGAGGTAGTTTATAGGGAAGTCTTGTAAGGTATGATACCTTTATACGTATTTTTACTCTTTTGTGTCCTGGAATGTATTCCTGCATTATTTTCTCTATTTCCTTCAGTCACATCTTAGAACTGAACTCAGCAGGATTCCCATATAACTCTCTTCACTAGCTTCGTTTGCGAAAAAAACTTATATCATAATGCTATTTTAAAAGTTGTTTATTTATAATGCTATAGCGACACTGGCACCTTAGGTATTTTTAGTGCTGTAGAGGCTTCACGCAGACGACGTCGCGGGCAGCAGCTAGTTATTGTTAATTTTGTAAATGTACCTAGATTAAAGAGGCGATGGTGGGGATGGTAGACAAATTGACTGACTCTTGATTTGGTCTAGGCCCTGATTGTTATGCCGGAAGTCGTTCGTTCGATTGCAGCCCAAGACAAATGTTTGTGTAATGAGCCCGATCATTTGTTCTGTGTCTGGGTGTAGTTGATTTGTAATATTTAGTATTATTTAGAAATTCATCAGTACTCATAGCCCAAGCTCTGCTTAGTTTGGGACTTGATGGCGAAGTGGAATATTAATATTACAGTTACCATCGCCTCTCACATAGGTAATTACCTAAATGGTGTAGTGATTTGCTATCATTGAAGCCCATAACAAGGTCAAAACAGTATCTCTAGAATGAACTAATTAGCTGCATACAATTCCAACTAGTGCTTCCAAGTTGTAGCAGTAAACTGCACGTCTAATGAGGCCACAGTTCGGTGCAGTCCGCAGCACTCCCGACTCTAGAGGAACACTTAGCGAAAATATTTACGCTAACCTTCGTATCTTGTGTTGGCAGGAAGTACATGATATCGAGTGGTGCTGGTGGAATTGGTGAGGGAAAGGAGGTTAGTAACTCATTACACTCAGCATAATCAACCTTATAATGTTCCCGCTGTTGGGACTCAGACCTCCTCTCTAGAAGAGGCAATGGGCCATAATCCACCACGTGGGCCCAAAGCGGTTTTAACTTTTGGTTCTAAGACATGCCGGTTTCCTCACGATTTATTCCTTCATCGTTTTGAGAGCAGTGGTGATGAAATTACCCAAAGTAATGCGCCTAGCTGAGTTTGAACCCGCGACCTACAACTCGTAAGTCGGGTCGTTACCACTCGGTTACCACTGCTCTCCAGTCTCAGTCTTTACACTTAACATAATAATCATAACCAGCCTTCTTCGCCTCGTAAGGCTGTTAGGACTCAGGTCTTCAATCCTTGTAAAGTGCCCACCGCTGAGAATCAGGACTCCTCTCTTAGAGAGAGAACGGGGCATAGCTGCCACGTGGGCCCGTTTGGTAGTGTCTCCGAATTTTTGGTTGTAGGATATAAATATGCTGGTTTTTTACGATGTTTTCCTTCACCCTGTTTTAGAAGAGTGGTAATGAAAAAATGGCCCTGACTGGTATGCCAGAGGTTGTGGGTCTGATTTCCACCCTGGACAAATATTTGTTTGGGTGTTGAGAACGATCATTTTTTCTGTGTAATTGATGTAATTCATCTATAATATATATTTTTTTTATCTGTTATAAGCTAGTACTTGACTGCGATCCCACCGGATGGTAAGCAGTGATGCAATCGTTGATGGTGAGGAACACTATAGTTTATTAGGAGCCTATTCACTCTATGCTTGATGACACCTAAATTATAATCGGACGGGAAGACCGCAACAGGCAAATTGTTCCAGTCCTTCGATGTACGCGGTATAAATGACGAGGCGAAACGCTTAGTCCGGACCGTATTTAGAAATATGTGAGTATGTTTATTAGTCTAGTACTCATATCAAAAGCTCTGCTCAGTTAGGGACTAGATGGCGTTGTGTGACAGTTGTGGAATATTATTATTTACAGATAGCACATGCCTGGATACCGGGCATGTGCTTTATGCTTCGTGGATTCAAATCCATGACCTACAACTTGTAATTCGGGGCCGTTACTATTTAGTAATAGCATCGACTTACAACCAGTGGTACTCCTGTGAATACCACTGTTTCTGCTCCTTTATACTCATGTGATACCAATCAATTTTATTGCCTAACCCCCTAGCCAAGTAACACTCGTTTCGTTTCGATTCTCTTTCGTCGATCACCTCGAGTTGGCTACGCTTCCTACTCCTTTATTCTGACTACGTGACTGAGCGTTGAGATGACGTCAGAACAAAGGAATCAGAGGTGAGGAAACATAACTAAGTACTAAGCCTAATTGTCCATAAACATAGGTAAGTGGATAAATAATTCGCAGAAACTAGCCGTCGGGTTTATTTCTATAAAACTACATAGTAACACAGGAAAAGCAGTAGCGTACACCTAAGCTACTCGTTGGATCCTAATATGAAAAATATAAGAATAAAATTTATGTGATAACTTCAGCCAAACTTTCTTTTATTCTTACTGAAATAAAACAATTGAGTTGGCAAGGTAGCATTTAGCTCAATATCATTTCAAATTCTAATAAAAAGCGAGTATTTTTATATCTGACTACCCTCGGTATTCAAACAGATCTGATGACATTACATGAGATAGATTAATTGTTCTAAAATGTTTAATCTTATTTTATAAGAATAGTTTTAAAAGGTCATGTCTATTTTGGACGCAATTCTGTTGCGTGACTAAGTGTAAAATATGTTTTTATTAAATTTTTCATTAGACAAGTTGATGCATCGCTTTTTCAACTTTACTTCCGCACACCGGGTGCAACAACGTCATAAGTAACAAATGACGTTTTTTCAGGAGACCGATTTAAAAGTTTTTGTTTTGATAAAGTGAAATGTATTTACAATACTATATTATACTCTTATATCGATAACCAAAATATTGTTTACACTCCATTATTGAAACTTAAGGTTGCTTTAGAAATAAAAATGTTATATAAGTGGTACCTCTTTAATGTTTTTAAAAAGGATACCTACATTTATGACGTTATTGTGCAGAAAGTTGAATTGACAGGTCATTTTAGGAGTTACGTTAAATGATATTGTCGCAGAGGATGTAGACGCATGTTCGAAATTATTTGTCAATTTGTGATCAATAACTCATTTTAGCAATTTTAGCATTTATGACGTTTGTACCCGGTGTGCGAATTATCTTCTTTAGGAGACTGACTTGTATTTTTGTTCGTAATTAATAAACTTAAAAACTACTGGTCTCATTTAAAAAATATCCAATCAACGAAGCATATCCCATGGTGCAAATACAAAGATACATGTTTCTCGGCTTCGATATGTCAGTACGGGTTGGTACAGATAAGTACTGTTCAAACCACATATAGAAACAGGTAAATCTATATGTGTAACACACTACCCTGACCAATGCTAAAGCCCGTATGACTCGGTTCAGGCAGTGTCGGTACCGAGGAGTATAAAGCCATTTCTTTACAAATGAGCCCTTTATACCTGCACCGATCGGTACCGACCCGCTCAGAGTTGCCTGCACTAGTAACCTGTTTTTTTACGTTTGCACCTATAGGCTATAATATTACTAGGTATTTTAAGTATACCAAGTTATTTTGTAGAATGTTACCACTAATTAAGGGACCGGCGACCGATGAATATCCATACAAACGTAATACCATGCTCATTTGCAGTTGGAGCATATTTCCAACATATTATGATGATATTCGGTTATAGAAATATTTATCTAGGTTCCTACGTCGAGAATATTAGAAATATTGTTATTTTTAATACAGGAAAAGCCAAATGGCATGTTTTGCCATTCACGCTATAAAAAAGTGCGAAATACAATTTGCTTAAATTTCTTTTTGTTTTTTTTTTAAAGAAAGACTTAGGAACCTAGATAAATATTGTCTATAACCGAATATCATCAAACTATGTTGAAAATATGCTTCAACTGCAAATGAGCGTGGTATTACGTTTGTATGGAAATTCATCGGTCGCCGGCCCCTTAAGAGGCACACTCTACAACACGAACAGGGCTAAGTTTATTAATCCAAAGAATAAGATTCTCCCATACAAACTTTATCATCCCCTAAATCTTGCACGGGGGGTAGTACTTAAAAAATAAAGATTTCAATCTTTAAAACTAATTTAGATGAATATTTGTACAAAGATTTGAATTGATTGGCCCACGAAAAAATAAATTTCACACTCAAGAAATCCTCTCTTTTTACCCCCTTAGAGGCTGAATTTTGGAAAATCATTTCTTAGTGCTCCCCTACGTCATGAAAGTAAGCCTTGTGCGAAATTTCACGCTCCTAGTCCCAGTAGTTCCGGCTGTGCGTTGATTTGCAGTCAGTCAGTTTGTCCTTTTATAAAAGGTGTAAGGGACAGCCCTCCACAAACTTTAAGGGCTTGCTCAGTAGACGACACTGAACAAACTTCCACAAAAGTTTCTTTCAGGAAACGAAAAAAAAAATCAGCCTCACCATACAAAATGATAAACTTGATTGGACAATTTGTATGGCGAGACCGATTTTTTTTATCGTTTCCTGAAAGAAACTTTTGTGGAAGTGTGTTCAGTTTCGTCTACTGAGCAAGCCCTTAAAGTTTGTGCAGGGCTGTCCCTTACACCTTGTATATTATGATGATGATGATGATGATGATCAATAACCGAAAATACAAATAAACTTTACAACGAAACACATTCATAAAACAGAACTGGGCAAGTGCGAGTCGGACTTGTTTTAATTTCAACTAGATACCTCCACGCGTTCCCGAGATAAAAGGCCTTTGACAGACAGACAGACGGACGGACAACAATGTGATCCTATAAAGGTACCGTTTTTCCATTTTTAGGTACGGAACCCTAAAAACAAAGTTTGTTATTCCCCTACATTTACATTTTAACTATTAGAACAATAGCAAAGAAGGCGAGGTGTGCTCAGCAAATGTTTGCGTAGTGTTTAGCGCAGCGCACTACGTCGGCTGCTAGGCTGCGCTGCCTAGTGTTTGCGCTGTTAAGTGGCGGACCGACACTTTGCGCGCCAATTCAAGTACTGTGTATAGAATGTTTAAATAGAGATTTTTGTAGCTGCCTAGATCTTTGTTGAGTTTTGTAAAGGCTTTGTTTTTTGAGGTTATTTTAATATTTATTGTAAAATTTCATGAATATAGTTTGTTCATAATTAGTAACTGAATCAATTCCAATAATTTTTACAGCATGTTATATATTTTCCAAAAAATATTTAAAAATGGTCACATGTTGGACACGGCAGGTCATAGCGGGCATTAAGAGCCAGCGCACAGCTGGATGCGGAAGCAAAACAACCCCTCAGTCACCCGGGTGGCCCGGTGACCATGTATTTATGTCGTCAACCAGGTACAATAACAAGCTTATAACTTTGTAATTTTTCATCATACAGTTTTATATCTAAAAATACTAGACACGTGTCTCAGGTAAGGTTATATAGTATACAGTATACAGTATACAAATTACTGAATTATAACTTTTTTAAAACATCCTAGGGACAAAAATAGAGTTTAAAATTCATCAGCATCTTTTAGTGAATATTATATTTTTAGTTAAAAAAAAAAACTATTTTAAGTAATTCGTCATAGTAAACTCGACTATTAATAAAATTAGGTAAGACAGACAAAACAAAACGTAAAATATCCATTACTCTAGCTAACGCAATGCGGATAGAATAAAAAAAATATTTAATCATCGTCAATATTGAACACGAATCACCACTCCGTGTTCAAGGTCAAATACTTTAATTCTTCATTCAACCCAACCATTCCCTTTCATTCCGATACCCGATTGGAAATTCCTCAAAAACCTTTAAAGGAATTTACTTAGGCTTGCATAACATTCTCTAAAATAAAGGCGTGCAAACACTGCGACGAGGTGTCCCACGACACGCGACTCTAGGTCGCGTAATATTATACCTACAATTATCACGAATACAGTGTGAGAAGTGGATAGTGTTATATGGCCTCTATAGCCCCGTCTTTGTCTCTCTCTGCCCTCCCCCGTCTTCCCTGAACTTTTTTAGTAGAACTACTCTGCTCTTATGTGTGCCACACACGCCGATCTGGGCGCTTCGGTCTCCATACATTTTATATAGTAACTAGACTTGCAGAGCTACGTGTATCGGTCTAAAGTTAGTCTAGATTCATTCATTAGTGCAGCGTGAGGGCGTAACACATTCTAGGGTCTCCGTAACTCTTTAGAATATTCTCGCAACTCTCCTCCGAATATAGCATACATTCTGCGGAAGTGATCGTGAGGAAACGCCAAACATAATAACAACAAGTTTAATAGTCCACAATATTTTACATGCCGATTCGTGAGATATAAATGTAACGTTTACGCGAAAACAGTGGTTTGTCGTTTTGAATGAGAAATTTATGTGACATTTGGGTTTAGTAATATAGGCAGCTATTTATATTTCATGTTTCTTTTTTTATTGGGAATTTTGTTGATAGCCATGTAAAAGTGCGCAAGTTTTTATCACTTAGGGTAATAAAACTATTTAGCAAATTTTCTTTTCCATTTATAAGTTTAACTTTACTGCATCACACTTAAATTAGTTTCGCACGACATTTCCAAACGTCACATAATTTGATGGCTACGCGATATGGCCGCGCGGTTTTGCCTGTATTTATGCAAATAGTATTCGTGCAACAGAGTCTTAAAGCTTACATATTATTCTTTACGATTTTTAAATAGCTTCACTGCACTTGGTTTTGCTCCACTTCGAGTTTTATTTGTTTATTGGGGAAAACACACAGAGGTGCCGTTCCAACAAGCCTATAAACATGAAATTGTTACGTTAATCGCTTAATCGCTCGTGCGTGCATCGAGTCAGTGTACTCATACCTTAATTGGAGACTCGAAAGAGTTATACGGTGCTGTGTTAAGTCTGAGTTGATACGGCTTTTATTATGTAAAATGAAGTTTTTACACCTTTGCTTTAATCATACATTGTGCGAACGAGAACTCCGGGGCCCTAGAACGAAGGCAAAGAAGGAAAGGAACAGGTATGGGGCTTAGTAAGTAAAAGTCTGATACGCTCTCCCGCTCCGCCCACGAGTGTGAGAAGCCATTGGATTATTTTCACCTAAAAAAATACTACAGTATAAAAACTCAACACTGTCGTATAGCTATTAATAATATTAACCATACATTAATATTATATATTTTAAGGTCAATTTTGTTTACATTCTTAGTCTTTGACATGCAAAGCCAAAATAACTAGCTGCATTAATTATATGATATCTACTTACCATCGATGTCACACGCAACCCACAACAAACTCATCCCAACTAAACCGCTCAATCGCGCGTCTACCAACACGCGACACGCCACCGCCGCAGTGTACAACCACCTCACGTCTCCACTTAAAACCATCACACTTGTGCACACAGTTCAACTTAATTGGGATCACTTACGGGTGTCATAACTTGTTCCCGATCGTGTACCATTGTGTACCATAGCGTACCATTTGTGTACCATTCTCACGTTCGTCACACAACTTGGTCTATTCGTTTCGAAGTTAGTTTGACGGGCCCGACGGCGCAACTTGCGATGGTTGGTTTGCACTATTCCAGGTCGTGATTGTGTTTCGGCTTATGCTAAGATTAATAAATAGATTGGTGATTTCTGTGTTGATTCTAAAGGGGAGCGACGTGTGTTCATTTGTTTGTTAGATATTGGGTAGTTGTGGTTTTGGTAGTGAGGGGGAAATTCATGAAGTTTGCTTTTGATTTCTGTTTACTTAGATATAACCAGAGTAAATAATAATAGCCAAACGAGTTGATCTTTTTCTTTGGTGGGCTTACGGACGACGAGAAATGGGTAGCTCGCCGTCCAGCTGTTCGGTAAGGACCGAAGTCGTAACCGGAGCGCAGTATCCTACGCGGACCTGGCTACGTGGCTTTAGGGCCACGGCAATTTCTGAACGCATACCGTGATCTTAAAATGCAAAGGCATTGGGCGGAGCATCGCCGTGCCCTCGTGGGGGCGATCGGCGGCGGAGACCTCTCGCGCCGGGCCTTGGTTGAGGCCATGGTCCGGAGCGAGGAGGAGTGGCAGGCGGTCGCCGACTTCTGCGAAGCAGTAATGCTTGCAAAGGAGGAGGCCGAACGCATCAGGCAACGGCGTTATCGCCGCCGCCGTCGCCGGGATTCTGATCCCGATTTCCGGCCAACGTAGACGCGGGCTTGCGGACAGTGAGCAATGGGTAGCTCGCTGTCCGGCCGTCCGGTAACTGTCCGGACCAAGCCCAAGTCGTCGACGGCGCGCACTGTTCCCGCGCGCCTCAAGGAGTTGTCAGCAACAGCAGGGACCCCAGCCGGGTCGAAGCCTACTGGGGCCAGGGTTATCCGAAAGGGCGCTCGAGCCCCGGTATGAAGGCTAGAAGGAACGGGGTGGGTCTTTTAGTCAGTAAGAGTCTGACACTATCTCCCGCTCCGCCCAAGGGCGGGGGATGTCAATGCATGATTTTTCCCACCATAAAAAAAAAAAAAAAAAAAAAAAATGCAAAGGCAAGTGAAAGGCACTGGTAGATTTTAATCAGCGTTGGGGCCCTCTTTAATCAACGCTGCGTTTACCGGTACAGATCTTTTTTGAAGTGACGACCGTCCGCATCGACCATTCGTTTTGTGCCCTGCCCACTGCCCCTTAACTTTGGAGATTTTACGAGATAAATTGGTAATTTTGCTTTTCCAGCAGTTATCTTCATTTCCGATGCGATTACGCTAGAAAACTCCGAGCAAAGACTTTACTATTGCCCATTGGGTGAATGACTTTAAAACTCCACCGATCTTAGGCTAGTAGCCTTTTGATTTGAAGAAAGTAAAGTCTCAAGTTTTAAATGAACTTGAAAAACACTCATACCATGACTGTGCTAAGGACTCAGAGTATCAAGCGTAGAAAATAAACTCGTCTAGTTTAGTTACGCCAACTTTGGTGCAGCCGTGAGACACACATTGTTAGTTATCTTTTTTTTCTGATATAATCTAGTAGGTACATTGTGGGTATCTACTAGTGTGTATGCCAAATAAAATAGTTATTCTTCTTTTTTAGAAAATATTATCGTGTCTCATATGTTCCCGTATTAGTTCACTAGTGTTTTCGTGTTTTATTTTTATTTTATTTATTTATTTATTTCTTAAAAACACACACCATCTTCACAGGTTGACCCAATTTAATACAATAGTGGTTTCAAAAATAAGAGGAACAAATCAATAATCTTATATGACTAACCCTTACCTAAAATCAATAATAAAAATACAAATAATAAAAATAATAATATAAACTTAACCTAGTAAGTAAATAAAATCAGGCTTAATACACAACAACTAAACAATAACTAACTACTTTATTACCTAACTAATATTTAAATATAAGAAATAAACTAACAACTAAACAATAACTAACTACTTTTTTAACTAATATTTAAATACAAGAAATAAAACTCTTGGCTTGAAAATATGTCAATCCTCTTATGCACGGCAGGTTGGTTCTGGCAGCAGACACGGCCAGCAATGGCGGTCGCCTCTGCCTCCACACGTACCGGTCTGGCACGCACAGCTTCAGGTGCCGCAGCACGCCCGGGTTGTGCGCTACTCCACGCAGGAGCTTCACTGCATACGCCGCGAGTGCAACAAACGCGTGAGGAAGAGCGAGTGAATATTATTGTAGCTAGCTGCTACCAGCGACTTACCCCGCGCTTAAGCATAAACAGCCTATAATGTTCCCACTGTTGGGACTCAATCTAAGAGAGGAAATTATGCCCCAGAAAAATATAACGCTCCTATGTATGTCGGCGACGGAACGGTCTCGTATGTCTTTTTAATACGCTTCAATACAACGCATATATTTTAGCTGACCCTCTCCCACTAAAGTCCTGGTCCTGTATAGTGAGCAGACTTCATTTAACTAAATAACAAATTGCTTTACGCTTAAGACTCGCTCCAGATCCGCTAGACCTATGGGCAGCCACGACCGTTCAATATTAAAATGACAAAAATAAACATCTTTCACAAATCAAAGCCCTTTTATTCCGCACGGCGTTTCATTGATGCTAATATTAGATAAAACAATATTAATTTAAAATCGTATTTCCGATAAAAATTTCGCAATCACAGCGCCGTTTATCAGTTTATTAGGGGCCGGAGCGATTACGTGACGAGAATACGTTTCGTAGACACGTGTTTACGTTCCGTACAAGTTTGGCAATCCAATTGTAAATATGTATCTCATAATTTGTCAAACAAACGAAGGTGCTTCTCTAAGAGAGGCAAAGAAATGGAAATTGGGAAGTGGGATGATACAGGCGAGTCATCAAAATAAAAGTAGGGTACTTAGAGTTTTTGTTTTCAATTTTCATACGTCATTACTTAGGTACACACACACGGGAACGGTCGATGTAGCGACGCTTGGGGGAGGCCTATGTCCAACAGTGGACGTGTATCGGCTGAAATGATGATAATGATGATTACTTAGGTACCTAGAATTTGGTCCTTTAGCGACATTACCGAATGACGTAAGGACATAGTGTCAAATCAACTTAGATTCAAAAATTTAATGATGCAGTTTTAGTTTTTATCACCATCTGGCTTGAGATTCCTTTTCTTACAATAATTTCTGAAACTTGTAATTTCACCAACAGACTAACCTATTATTCATTTTTTTATAATCATCAGATAATTTCTTCCCCTCCGGATGAAGCGAGAGGGAGTGTCAGACTTTAACTACAACCCATACGTGTTCTTTCAATTGCCCTTTGTATTCTTGAACTACCGCAAATGCAGTGCCTAAGTGGAGCCAATGTTCCTTCCCAGGGCATGCGTCACCTCCTTTCCTGTCCAGCTTGCACAACTACCTGCACCTTCCACGACTAATGCGTAAACGACAGAGATGTCCAGATGCTTAAATATTAGTCGGACGAAATTTGAATCAAATCGACATGAAAGAAGAAGAAGAAGAAGTTGCCCTTTACGTTACAGGGCCGCAGTGATACTCACGAACAATTCCGTAACCCTGGCAGCCATCGGCTTTGGGTTCCGTCAAACCTATAAACAAGAACTTAGCAATCCTGTACACCGTTTACATCCTAAAATAGAATGATTGACATAAAACCTACACATAAAAATACGAAGAAATATATATACGTAAAAATCTAAAAGCCTGCCGAAATATATTGATGGTGTGCTCAATGTTATACCTCCGTTATGCTGTCATATTAATAAATAGAACTTGTGAAAAACGCTCGGCCACGTGCAACTGACGTGTATTTGGCTCGTAAACTCGTAAATACGTGCTCAAATAAATACAAAAACCAGTCAAGTGTGTGTTGAGCCACGGGCCGTGTAGGTTTTCGTGTTGTCGAGAAAAAAATATCCTTCTTTGCGGGTAGAACAAAAAAGGGGTAAATGTAACCCTTTTTTTTTCAGGTTTTTTTTTCCACCACTTTTTCAGCATGTTTATCTAATATTAAATATTTAATGCTTTGTAACTTTCTTTTAGCAACAGCATCTATGCGTAAAAGTACGGACAGACAGACGCACATGGCGAAACTGTGATGGATTCTTGTTAGGGCTGCAGAACCCTAAAAATGGATGAATGATGAGTTGGGGTTAAAACGATTTTATTGCATCGTAAAGTTAGGTACAAGTAGGCTTCATACAATGTGGTTTTTATAATCCAAAAGGTTAAGTGTTTGCCTAGAAGTGTATAATAAGAGATAGCATTAGATTAGTACTTTTAACTTAGTTTTTTTTTTGTTGATATAAACTAGTGCTTAACTGTGATCCCACCTGATAGTAAGCAGTGATGCAATCGTTGATGGTGAGGTGCACTAGTTTATTAAGGGTCTAGTTTATTCACTCTAGCTATAAAGACACCTAAATCATAATCAGACGGGAAGACCGTATCAAGCAAATTGAATGAATAGATTCATCACAAAGTCAAATTAAAAACCTAGCCTTTCAAAAATTCCCCGTCAGAGGTGCATGTTCTCGCAGTAACCGCGCCCATTACCGACGTCTTTACTACTCTAACGCACAGTTTACGACCCCTGCCGATAGCGGCGTGAGTGAGCTATCAGCGCCGCATTATGATATACAGACAAAAACAAAGGAAGTGCTTTATCTGCAGTAGGGTCGTATTGTTGGGAGGGAAACTTGTTTACGTTGGCCTGAGTTGGGAGGAATGTTTGTGACTCCTGTTAAATGTAGTTTTTGTATAGTCTGGAAAAATTATGTTTCTATTAGTTTATACTAGGGGCTTTGCTCGCGTCAATATAGATAGGCAAAGATATATAGCCTATTAAAGTTACGTGTAACGTCACGCCGTGCTGCATTATTTCGCACGGGGTGTATTCACACGTATCTTTAATGAGCTATATCTGTTATTTTTTATTAAATCGAAAAAAGAAAAAATACTTGTCCAATATTTGTTTATAATCTGAAATACGTACTAAATAAAATGTAATTATTATGACCCTGGAAACTACCCTCGGGCCAATTGACTGGCAGAAGCTAGTATGTTATATTTTTTTGTGCTTCTCTTCTTGATGGAGGAAACTTCAGCTTGGATATCCTGAATAACTCATGGGTTTTTGACAGTTCGTCTACGTTTGAGGAGGCAGTGGAGAATATTAAATTAAATAACTTTATGATGGTAACCCTTATTATGGCTAGCTTAATTTAGTCTTGTGAAATGATACACAATTTCATAATTAAATTTTGGTAAGGTTATTTTTATACACAGAAGTAACAAGCTTTGTATTCAATTTTATATTGCGTTATAGCAATATTGTATTTTATTTTATTAATAGAATGATATTTCTTTTCAATGTAAAGATTAGTCAAAATCAATTAAAAAAGAAAGCAAATTAACCATTTACAGGCAATTTTAAATTGTAAAGAAGTTAGAAAAATAACGTTGATTACACTTTCCAAAGCGTAGATCTTTATAGAGACGAATATGCATAATTATATCAAAGATTGCATCACCGCTTACTAACACGTGGGATCGCGGTCAAGCACTGGTTTATATCAATTAAAAAAATATGGAGTAAACTATATGGACACTCTTTTAGACCATGTTAATTACAAATATCTCCCTTTCATATTTCTTGTTGCTTTTAATATGTTTTAAAGAAAAATTTAAATAACTAGGGTAAAAAAAAACAATTCAAAATATAATGTGTAGTAATCAGACGAAGGCTATTAAAAGATGATGAAACATTTTGAAATACTACAATAATGTTTTCAAAGAATAGAAATTTCTAAATTCTAATACTCATTAATTAGTGTGCCATACTAGTGTAGTGGCAATGCAGCATGAATCAGCATTGAGCCAAATATTTTTATCTTCAAAATAATCCGCCAACTTATAATATGCTAGATTTCAGTTTTATCTCATTGAGTTCTAATATATAAGAAGGTATTTTATTATTACATTGGCTTTCGCCGACGACTCCGAACGCGAAAATATAGCATATGTCAGGAATAAAGCAGCTTTCTATCGGTGAAAAATTTTTAGCGATCGGACTAGTACTTCCTACAAACAAAAAACAAACTTTACCTCTTTCGGGCTTGCGGACAGTGAGCAATGGGTAGCTCGCTGTCCGGCCGTCCGGTAACTGTCCGGACCAAGCCCAAGTCGTCGACGGCGCGCGCTGTTCCCGCGCGCCTCAAGGAGTTGTCAGCAACAGCAGGGACCCAGCCGGGTCGAAGCCTACTGGGGCCAGGGTTATCCGAAAGGGCGCTCGAGCCCCGGTATGAAGGCTTGAAGGAACGGGATGGGTTTTTTAGTCAGTAAGAGTCTGACACTATCCCCCGCTCCGCCCAAGAGCGGGGGTTGTCATAACATGATTTTTTTGATTTTTCCCATCGAAAAAAAAAAAAAAAAACTTTACCTCTTTATAATATTAGCGTAGCTTTCAAACATGGAGGAGAAGCTACTTTAGCTGGCCAACCTGGTTGAACTAATTGGTCCCTATTTCTGGCTAACATTATTATGCCTCTCGCCACACATCTCAGGAATGGATATCTAAGGGAATCACTATCTACTGGATAGGGGGCAGTGGATTGGATTGTTCTAATCCATCTAATCCCCGGAGACAGCCTCCTGCGTGCGCAGTCGATCCATTTTACGCTGTCAATGCCATCATGATTTCTTCGTGATGAAGGAATGCCTTGTGACATCTTGTCCTTCATAGTTAAGTCTCTCTCTTGCTGGGACATTTATGACTTAACAACTAGCGTGGTATCGACCGTTTTTGGATGCCCATTTATTGACTGTGTAAATAATTCTCTGCCTATTTATCGATGTACATTGGTGAGATTCGTCTTCGCGTGATATTAATTCATTAAACCCCAAGCGAACGCCGGCGTTCGCGCACCTATTGTCTTTCAATTGTGTCTGCAATTATCACAATTGAAAGGTTAAATATCTATGTTTAAGATATTTCCGATGTGGTCTTTGATAATTTGCTATTTGCAATTTTTTTTTTAAATTGGGATGCATCTAATGACATCTCCCGCCGTTAGGCGCTGTGGCAGGGCGTGAAAGAGGTATCTATATAAGAATCAATGCCACTTTTCGTTGTAATTTTATCATTCAAGAACAGGCTCACCTATCCAAACCAAATGTTTAGGCTTTGTTCGGACTATTTAGTAGATGGTTTATCTGAAGTTTGGTAGGGTAGAGTAGGGTATAGTAGGGTAGAGTAGTGTAGAGTAGGGAAGAGTAGGGTAGAGTTAGGTAGAGTAGGAAAGAGTAGGGTACAGTAGGGTAGAGTGGGGTTGATTAGGGAAGAGCGAGAGCAAAGCCACGCAGGCAAAAGCTAATACTACTCCTATTCCATCTTTGCCATCGTTTCAGGGCCCCGGGGTTCTATTTCGCACAATCCATAGCCCCAATAGGCTTCGACCCTGCTGAGCCCCTATGGTTTTGCTGACATCTCATTGTGGCGCGCGTGAAACACTACGCGCCTTCGACGACTTGGGTTCGGTCCGGACGGTTACGGACGGCCAGACGGCGAGCTACCCATTGCTCGCTGTCTACAAGCCCACTCTTACAGATCGGAATGCCGGTGGCTGGAGCTTTTAAGTACGTTTATTTAGCACCCATTTTAAAATTCGCAAAATTTTAAAATCAAAAATGTAAGCGGTTTACTTTACCTGTAACCAATTATTAGTAAGGTTTATTAGTTAGTGCAAACTAACCAACAAACAAACAAACTAACGATCTAAACAAAGAAGTGAACTAAATTTAATAACTCACTCGTATGAGTTAGCAACGTAATGAATATTTAGCTAGTTTCCAACAACATGTGGCGGTAATGGTGGCCGGGAACTGTTAATTTAGCACTGCGGTGATTCAAACAAATTTCACGGAAAGATACCAAAAGCCTTTCAAATAGGATTTCATCATGTCAACCGATATACGTCCATTATTAGACATAGGCCTCCCCAAAGTCTCGCCACAATGAACGATCTTGTGCGTTTCGCATCCATCGGATTCTCGCAACCTTTACCAGATCATTGGACCTTGTAGGAGGCCTTCCAATGCTGCGTCTTCCGGTACGTGGTCGCCACTCCAGAACCTTTCGCCCCAACGGCCATCTGTTCTGCGAGCAACGTGCCCTACCCATATTCTTTGTGATATGTCGGCAATCTTAGTTGTACTGCAGATATCTACATATAAGATTAGATCACGCAAGGAAACTCCGAGCATAGATAGCCCTTTGCGTATAAAGGATTTTATTTGATACTCGTAATATGAATTCTATAAAGACCAAAGGAGCCAAAGGAGTCTTTAGTCAGATATGAGTATGGTTCATTCGTACTATCACAAATTCAATCGGTATTGATAAATCAAGACGGCTTTAGTTCCAAATCTCTGATATTTCGATCTTGATTATTCGTATAAACTACTTTACAAAGTAGCCTTTGACTACGCTGGAGTTTGCGAGGTGAAGGAAGGTCGCGGCTTTCTTCGAAGCCGGCTTTGACAACTATAGCTTTGGGTATTCGTTACTAGGAGCAAATATCTTCAACAGATTTTCTAGTAAGTCTGTGGGATTGAAATGGACTAGCTTCGACTTTCTTTCCTGACTAGACATTATAGGTATGTATTGAAAAGTATTTACTGCCAAAAATTAAGCTAGAACTACATTAGCCTGATGCACACGTGTAACACGCCTGATTTGTACGTAGAACGATGTCGCGTGGCGTGGATCAAGTGTAGCTCTACAAGTCTAGTTTCCGTATAAAACGTATGGAGGCCGACGCGCCCAGTCGCATGTGTGCACAGGTAGATTTAATAGCTGCGATCATTTTTGGTTCTGTAAAAGACCCTTCATTGTGAGATACCATTTAAAAATTAATAGGTTTATCATCAGTGGCTTTAATTCTACTTATTCATATTTATTGAAAGGGTTACTCGAAGTCCTAAGACGCAAAGGGCAATGAAAAAACATAGGTTTAGATTTAGACAGTAAAAGTTACCTCACAGTACTGGCTTTATGTCCAATTCTTCGCTGTTTCCAGCATAAAACTCTGGAATGCGCTTCCCCTTGACATCAAAAAAGCTGAAGGCAAATTATCCTTCAAACGTAAAATTCGGAATGACTACTTGAAGTCCTCTCAAACTTAGTTCGTTCTTCGTTCAGAATTGTTATTAAGTTCTCATATTTTTCATAGTATTTATTAGTTTATTATTTTAGCATATATATGTATTTTATTATATAAACATTGACTGGCAGAGAATACCTTATGGCATTAAGTCCGCCTATGTACCACTATTGTACATGAAGTTTAAATAAATAAATAAAAGTCTGACAAGCCCTCGCGCTCTACCTAGAAAGGGAGAAGCCAGAAGGAGAAGATGATATCCCACTTAAAAAAAAACTAAAAGTCTGTATGTATCTTCTATACCATCAAAGACACTTCCGCCCATGTTCATTTTTGCTTGCACTCCAAACAAAAACTACAAAGGATTTGGTTTGGCGCAGGATTCAAGCCAAAATTTTTGTAAGTGATCAGGCAGAAATGACCGCGATGGACCTATGTATATTATTTTACTAAACTACTATGTTTTTATTTTTTTTTCTTATTTTTCTTCTTCTTTCTTGTTTTCGTTGCTTAATCATGTCCTTTAGCTGGTTAGAAACACTTCTTAAAACTTCTTCATCCTGCCCTTATCCCATATTACTTAAGGTCGGCGCCACATGATTTTTTCTTCCATTCTGTCCTGTCACCCGTCAAACTATCGCTAACTCCAATATCTTTCATATCACTTATCACACAATTCATCCATCTTTTCTTCGGCCTTCCTCTTTCTCTCCAGCCACCTACATGTATACTCAGAACTCTTTTAGTAGTTAACACTTCTTATCACTACCACATTTATATTACAAAGGTGAAAGTTTGTGTGTGTGTATGTTTTTTACTTCTTCACGTTCGAACAGTAGAGTGTATTTCGAAGAAGCTAGGTGCACAGTTAGGCCACGTTCTGTATTAGCACATTGGATACTTTTTATCTCGGATGTATGTTTCTTTGGAATTATTTTCTACTTTGACGCAGACGAAGCCACTGGAAACAGCCGGTTTACTATAAATTTTATAAATATGTAACAAGTTGGACACCGCCAATACTAAGTCAAACAGAGGTCATGGCAGCTCATAGTGGGCATTCGAAGCCAGCAAACAGCTGGGTGCAAGTGTAAAACTACCCCTCAGTTGCCTGGATGGCCCGGTGTCTATGTATTTTTACTGATATAACAAGCTTATAACTTTGTATGATAATTTAGTAAATTTTGTACATAGATTATTTACATAAAAATACTACATACGTGTTTCAGGTTACGCATATATAATAATATATACTTACTAAAACCAATGTTGTCTATGTTAACTCAAAAAAAAATAATTAAAAACTAAACGTAACTTCGGTTGGCATCATGAATCGTTTTCTAAAGCCCGGCGACGTAACTTGCAACAAATTCCGCGCACGCGAGATTAGTATTCGGGCCCCAGCCGTCCGCAGATAACACACTCCGCCCGCTTACTCTTGTATTTGGACTCCAATATAATATTATTGACATAAAAATACACTCTCTTTGATGTAACGTATTACAAATATATTTTCTTATGTTTACTGTGGGAAAATGTTCAGTAATAACTTGCTACATCTCAGATTGTGACTCATGCAAAATTTATTAAGAGCTTCCAGGGAATTTATTGTAACTATTTCTTAAAAGGAATTCTTCTGCTGTTCAGGCTGTTTGGCAGATGTTAGGAGTAAATGTCATCTTCATTTTATTTTACCTTAACTTGCTTTTAGTTTCATCTTTCATATTTTTGGGGTTCCATGACTCGGTCGCCAAAAACAGGACCAGGTCGTTCTAAAAATGTGGCTCTGTAACCTGTCAGGCAGTTTTTAGTGGAAATGTGCGATTTTTAAAATGCTTTTCATTAAATTCGGCACAATATTTTACTTAAAGAGACTTCTCACACAGAGGCTGAGTAATATTAAGAAAACTGAAGTGATATTCTTAGAACAAAATAAAATTGTAACATCTATTTCTCCAAGACCTGCCGTGTCCAAACTCAAAGTGGCACATTTCCACTAAAAACTGCCTTACAGGTTACAGAGCCACTTTTTTGACGACCCAACCCTTATTATTACTTTATTATTATTATATATAAATTATTACTTTGTTGTCCGTCTGTCAAGGCTCTTCTTCTCAAGAACGCATGGACTTAATAAGCTAGATATTGTTAATATCAAATACTCAAATATGCTACCTCTTTGAGCAGTGAGAAAATCAAACATTTAAGTCAACGTAATCTACAGATATGGCCATTGATGCTCAATTTAAATGTATATTTTGACACTTGCAAAGCAATCAAGCCTTATAAGGTACTTCCCGTTGACTTGAGAGCAATTGACTGTTTTTTTTCTTTCTTTCAATAACAATCCTAACATCTTTACCATATCTAAATTGTTACCAGCCTGTTATTTTAATTTTCATGCTATCTAAGCAGTTTATTTAAGTCGGTGCTGTTTGCCTAATGTAGCTAAACCTCTGAAGAGATTTAGACATGACTTAGAGCCAGTTACAATGGAAGGTATAAAGGGAAGTCTTTGCCCAGCAGAGGGACAGCTAGATATAATACAATTATAAATCTGCAATTAAATGCGAACATATTATTACGATTTCCATTAGTCATTACTATTATAATGAAACATTTCAATTTAACATAATATGCGCTTACAGGCCGCTATTAAAGCCTTCATATAGATTAATTATTTTCATCCGAATCCTTTCATTTGCTCCAGCGGTTTACCAAATCCTTTTAGACATACCTTCGTAAGGTAAACCCATTAGGTAATAAGCGCGCATAATTTCATCAACTGCAACTTGATAATTTGTGAATAAAGGGCGTTAGTAACGCTGAGTTACCCGCCAAACACAACTTACGGGCGGACATTACCCGTTAGGGGGTGAAACGCGCCAGAGGGGGGACATATGAGTCTTATGAGGGATGTAAAATATTCATAAGCTGGTAAGTGATGCCATCGATTATTATAATGTGCGCGACGGGCACTTGCTCGCGGGGAGATCGGGCGCACAAGTGCTGGCCATGTATTCATATTATTACCTGGAATAAAGTATTCCTGAATAAAGTAGGTGTCTATTAACTTTTCACCCTCTTTCGAGGACGCAGAGATTTAGTACCGGCTCAGTTTAAAGTGTCTTTTTGGTGTTATTTCACACCCAGTCTGGTTGGACAATTTGTCGTGAGTCAGCTTTTGATTGCGTCGCGTGTAGGCTTGTTGAATCCCACTATCAATATGCTGATTGCTGAATCGTCCGTCCAGCAATTGACAAAATGATTCAGCAAATTGTCAGCGTGTTAAAACGTGAGTGGAACGGTTAAGGCTGATATGATAACATTCATGCTGTAAAACGATCTGCGAAACGAAAAAAAAATGAAAAAGGTAACTATTAATCCAATAATTTTCAACCATTTTTCTTTAAAAAAAAATAAATATCCTTTGCTCCACCTTAGGAATATTCCTGTAACTGCTGTACCTACATATTTAGTTACATTCACAAGACACTAGAATAAATAATAAAAATAACTACTTTCAATATCGAGACCAAATAACAGACTTAATCTTTCATAAAGACTCCAATATTTAATGGTTTCCAGATTAAGGGTATTGTAATCACGAATGAGGCCAAGAAATTCAATAGGGCAGATCAAACAATTTATATACATTGATCCTAAATCTTTAAAGGCCGAAGATCGAACTCTTAAAGACTTTATGAGCGGTAACAAAAAAGATTCGGGAGAAAAAACGGAATTCCAAAAGGAATTAAATCAGAATAAATATAGGACAACAAACCCCAAATTGCGGCTAACGCCTCGGGTTCCGTCGTCTTGTATGTCATAAAAATGGTTAGGAGTCGGAAGTCGCTAAGTATGGCAACTTCGGCCTGATGATGGCCGAAAAATTTTGGCAAAACAACAACCGAAACAGTAAAACGGAAAAGTCGATGGGTAATGACCTCCGGGCCGGGCCGGTCGACCGGAACGGTATAAAATGTAACGGAATATGCTGCCCGATGGGAAACCGCTTGAAATTTGGCACAAAGAATATGGTGGAATGGGCACGTAAACTATAGGTCCTATTTGTCTTGACCCTGAGTACGGTCTAGTTATTAGATCTTGGACATTTTACGAGTTCGTTTGATCATTGAATTCAATCACTTTTATTTGTACCTAAACCCTTTAGGTAGCTGAGGAATGTAATCGATTGTTCCCAAAAATGTTAATTTCCATCAAATCAGTAGGTAAGGATCCTACAAAGTCACGTTACAATAATTTTGTATCTCGGCTGAATTCCAACGCTTCCCTTTATTCGTGGAAAGGACTTTTGAGTAAGACCACATTTTACGAGGGCTTAAATAACTTTTTGAACTTTGTCGTTATTGAAATTTTCAAACATTAGAAATACCTACTGTCTTTTTAGTTTATATGAAGTTGGAAATAACGCTGCTTTCTTTGTTAGAAACCACGGATCATTTGTTAATACCAACTCTATTATTACTGAAAGCTCTAAAACGCAACAACAGCGTCTTGCCATAAAGCCGTGAGTAGTCTATCATTAAACTAACTAAACTGCTATCTGAGACGCGACAGGGACATCATCTTTGCTTTGTCTCAGTTTTATAGCAAAATGTCTATAAAATATGCAGATGAATATTATGCAAATATCGGACATAAATACAGTCACACTGATACAACTCGAAGAGGCCATCAAGTGTAGACTTTACGAGTTTGTAAAGATTGTAAAAGAGGGCCTCCAAGGGGGTTCCAAGTCCCCAATGGGGTAAAAATAAAATTCAGAGAACCAGAAGTTATTTTGGAATTGTGCCCAGGGCGATGTTGCCATCAATTAACAATATAATACCAGTCTGTAACAGTCCCAATGTTTGGCAAAAGCTTTTTGCTAAACAGAGGAGGAACGAACATTGTTCGTATATTGCTCACCGCGGGCTGGCGATTTCAGACCTTCATTTCCTTTCAAGCTTCTTCACAATTTCTCTTCATTGTACACAACACAGTTTATTTTGCTCATTTTTTTACTCTATTGACAAACGGTGAAAAGTAACCTCGCTAGGAACTCTGGACTTTATAGATGAAACTGAGATACTCTCGGAATGAACATAAGGCGTTGCAGTATCAGAATGACACGCATGTATGTAGAAAAGTACAAACCTCTTACACTCTATCTCGATCATGTCTGGAGCATTGCTCTCATTTCTGAGTCGGTTCTGCCAGTTATAAACTTGATACGTTAAAAATGAGCCAAGGGAATCATTGGTTGCTTGAAGTTGAAAGCTTGTCGATTTTCTATCGATTATATTTCGGGCAGTGTGTCTCGGAATCGCGTAATTTCTTTCGTCAAGCCCGATCTATCATCGGGCCGTTATGTACATTGATGCGTACCGGTACACGGTGAATATGCCATCCATATGTACAAAACATTATTGGAACATAGTCTTAGTGCGTACTGCTAAGGAGTGACAATCCCTGCCTGAGTCTGGGTCCTGATAGCGACAACCTAGGAACGTTTAAGTAACGAGTGACTTTAGGTAAGGTTTATACTTTGAGGTAAGCGTGATCCAAACTCGATCACATTAAAGCTTACCATCAGATAAGGTAGCAGCAATCTTATCTACATTAATGTTATAAAGAGGTAAAGCTTTTTTTTGTAGTGGGTAATCTCTGAAATTACTGGTTCGGTTGCTAAAGTTTTTTTTTACCGATAGGATGCTGTTTTATTTTTGAGTGACATAGGCTACAATTTATGTACATGGGCAAGGCCGTAGGCAAAAGCTAGTCAATATTAAAAATCTTTTCACCGCTACTTTTTTTTTATCTGATACATTCTAGTGCGTGACTGCGATTGAGTCTGTAACAAAATATCTTGACTACATTTTTCCTTAGGTGCCTTGGGACCTGTTAACATTATCAGCACCGATCTTTACTATTCTGCCCACCCTTTAGCTGCAATATAGTCGTGTAGTACAAATACCGTACGGATATCGCCTCTGGTTGGTTAAGCGCGTTCTGTGCCGCTCGTTAACTGAGGGACCGTTTGACCCCACACTACCCGCACGGAATTATAAGTGATTGCTATTTTTGTTGTTTATTTTCCTGCTTAACATATAAAGATAACTTGTAGATACGTATGCCTAGTGTGAATAACTAGAGAGAGAATTATCATGTACTTTTTACTATTGGTCATAGAACTCCCTGACGCATTATAGTATGTGTCTTCAAGACTAGAGTGAATAGGCTCTTAATAAACTATTGTATCACTGCTTACCATCAGGTGGGATCGCAGTTAAGCACTGGTTTATATAATTAAAAAAAAACCGGCCAAGTGCGAGTCGGACTCGCCCATGAAGGGTTCCGTAGCAGCAAGTAACATAATATAAAAGTTCTTGTAATGTGTTGTAACTTTGATCGATGTTTTAATATTAGTGTATTTTCGATTTATGACGCATTAAAAAAAACTACTTACTAGATTTCGTTCAAACCAATTTTCGTTGGTAGTTTTTATAGTCATGTACATCATATATTTTTTTTAGTTTTATCATTCTCTTATTTTAGAAGTTAGAGGGGGGGGGGACACACATTTTACCACTTTGGAAGTGTCTCTCGCGCAAACTATTCAGTTTAGAAAAAAATGATATTAGTAACCTCAGTATCATTTTTAAAGACCTATTCATAGATACCCCACACTCATGAGTTTGATGAAAAAAAAAATTGTTGAGTTTCAGTTCTAAGTATGGGGACCCCCAAAATTTATTGCTTTTTTCAATTTTTGCGTGAAAATCTTAATGCGGTTCACAGAATACATCTACTTACTAAGTTTTAACAGTATAGCTCTTATAGTTTCGGAAAAAAATGGCTGTGACATACGGACGGACGGACAGACAGACAGACAGACATGACGAATCTATAAGGGTTCCGTTTTTTGCCATTTGGCTACGGAACCCTAAAAAGTATGTGAACCTCACGATTGGCAGCTATGATTTTGATTGCTTAATGACTTAGTCAATCTTGAATCAAGACTTAAGTACTTACAATTAGCCTTTTCCCAACTATCTTACGGTCCGTTCACGACCTTGCGTGCGGGGCGACGAGCGGTAACTACAAAAGAAAATGTTTGAAGCACGTCACGAGATATAGTACCCGGAGCCCGCTTACCGTTGTGGCTCCACTCACCACTAATACCGAAGGTAGTAAACAAGCTGTTAGGGTCAACCACGATGAAGAATAGAATGCAGATAAAAATCAGTAATTTTCATGGAGCAATTGCCTATCCTTCGAGCTATGTCAGTAAACTTTTCCTGCGGAATTCATGCCAAACTTAAGTGGCAATGGGCAGGGCACATTGCACGCAGAACAGATGGTCGATGGCGACAAAAAGTTCTGGAGTGGTGACGCAGCGTTGGAAGGCCTCCTAAAAGGTGGATCGATGACCTGGTCAAGGCCGCAGGAATCCGATGGATGAGTAACGCAAAGGGCCGGTCGATGTAGCGAAGCTTGGGGGAGGCCTACGTCCAACAATTGACGTCTTTTCGGCTGAAATGATAATGATGATGATGATTGCCTATTTAAAGTCCACAAGCCATGACCTCCATAAGTCCACAGGCCACAAGTTACTGGGTAGGTTTTCGGACATTTCTTGGTCCAACTGAACTTGTAAAATTTCCATACTTTTGACTACTAGTCACCGCGGCGGTAACCGAAGAAATAGGATGGGGTTTTAGTTAATACAAGTCTGACACTCCATCCTGTCCCGCAGAACAGAAAGAGTTAGTTATTAGATGATTTTTCGCCAAAAAAGGCTTCCTACTACTTAAAACTACTTAAGTTTTTTAAAACTAATAAATCATATAAAAATTGTTTATACTGGTTTTTTTAGGCCCGCGCCTACGGTGGCTGAAAGTCGGGGTCGGAATCCCGGCGGCGGTGAGAGTTTCTATTCTATTCTCTTGTGCCAAATGTGTCGAGTTGGCCACGCCTCCGATTCTTTTGTTCTGACCACGTTTTATTGCAAACAAAAACAATATGTTTACAATTAAAACAGTCATGGAACTTCATAGTTCGTTCAAAAGATCATAAATAATAATATAAACAATACAAGTATGGCTGATAAATTATGTATTGTTTCCGCGAAAGCGATCGTCCTGACAGTGTTGACAGATCAACATGAACACTGACACGTGACATGTTTAATTTATTGTTTAAAATTATACCAATTACAGTCGCTACTGACTCGCTAAACTCAATAATAAGGGATATCAACATTTGTACCTAGAGGCCTTATACACACAACTATCGAATTCAGCGCACGAAAGGCTTGTTCACACTAGTGCTTTTTATCTTTTAACAAAACAAATATGGCCGGCTGTGTATAATGTTTTGAACGCGACTAATTTTTATTCTTCTTAACGCCACTTTGAAAAGCGATCATGCGTACCAATGCCGGTATAGCTAGGTAATCCAATCCATTATATAACAATGGTTTTTAAAATGCTTTATAAAGCATTTTAAATTTTTTGTCTTCGTCAATACTTAAAATTATTATCTTTAGATAGAATCTTTTTTTTTTTAAATGGATATAAACTAGTGCTTGACTGCGATCTCACCTCTGCTGGTAAGCAGTGAAGCAATCTCTGATGGTGAGGCGCACTAGTTTATGGGCCTATTCACTCTTGCCTTGAAGACGCTCAAATTATAAACGAACGGGAAAACCGCAGCAGGCAGATTGTTCCAGTCTTTCGATGTACGCGGTGTAAACGACGAAGCGAAACGCTTAGTCCGGACCATAGAGGTTTCAACAACGTATGCGTGGATAATTGTCGTATGTCGGGTTGTCCGATGGTAGAATTGAGTTGTTTAAGAATTTAATTCGCATTAAGTCTGCTGAATGGATTGAGATGAAATTTGGTACACAGACATACTACACCTTGGTTTGATACATAGATTTAAAAGTTTACCTATAATTCAATTGAAACCATGGGCAACATGGGTAGAATAAGCAAACAAAACACTTCTGTTCACGTCAGTACAGAAATTTATTTGCATAGTCGTCTTGAACCGGATAGGGACATCTCTATCGCTCTATCGTCATCGGGTACAACCGGTGATGAGTGCCACTCTACCGCACTTAGTACTCAGTGTACTTTGCTTAATCGCCCGGAGACACTGAGTATAAAGTATGTACCGAAGAAGTTCACTGCCTCAGTTCATTAAACTGAAAGACGGAATGTTTGGAGGATTGACTTCCGACATTAACATAGATTAGACGGAATCATGTTGTTAATTAAGCCATGGATTATAAATTACTTAATTGGCTACATAAATTTTGAATAACAACACGATCAAATATCTGCACAGCAATTTCCGTGTTATCATTAAGAACAATTGCAAAAATTCCTTTCAGGTCACAATGTCAGCTTTGCGACACTAAAATTGACAAAAATAACCAAATTTGACACAATTTTAATATTAATGTACGGTGCTAGTATTGCATAATTCTCTAAAAAGTCTTATAATGTTCTCATTGCTGGGAGTCAGGCGTCTCTAGGAGAGGGAATGGGCCGTAATCCACCACACGGGCCCAATGTTACATGTCTTCGAATTTTTGATTCTAGAACACCCCGGTTTCCTCACGATGTTTACCTCCATCATTTTGAGAGCAGTGGTGACGAAATAAATTGTACAAAGTAATGGATCTGGCTAAGTTCTAACCCACGTCCTACAGCTCGTAAATCTGGGCCTTTACCATCTGGCTAACACTGCTCTCACCGGTGCTATTTATTCGATTTTCAATAATAATAACCACATCGCCATGTCTTCTTTGCATCCTTTGAAATTAACTGGTACGGGGCCATCTCTACCGTACAGCTGTTAAAGGAATGCCACGAAACCCCGATCGACCACCAGATCAAAAAAGGAGATGAATTGGTCATACGCCTAGGATGGATTCCGAGCACATAGGTACTTAAACAGGCGTTGGATTGGAATCCTCAAAGTAAGACGTAGCCGTCTTAGTGTCCGTATTAGGTAGATCCTACCTAAGGCCCAAAATTTTGAAAACTGGGTTTTCTTTCGGTTCCCGGTTTCACTGAGTGAACTGGCTTTATTTATTAAAACTTCATGAAACACAAAAGTACAAAGGCGGATATGCAAAGGTCATATGTTCAGGCAGCATGGTCAGGTATTTTATTGAAAATAAAGCTCTGATTAGACTGGAAACCGATACTAATCTGATTATGATGTTAGTAGTGATTAATTAACAAGCTAAAGCAGAACATGTTAATGCAACAACAATAATAATATTTCACAACTTTCACAGAACGCCATCTACTCCCAAACTAAGCAGAGCTTGTGGCATGAGTATTAGACAAAGTGAAAAACTGATAAAAATACTCATAACATTTTTTATCATATATATAAGACATAAATTACACCCAGATACAAAACAAATGATCGTGCTTATCACACAAATGATATATATCTTTTGATATATTTCTTTTTAATAATAAATTTGTCTTGGGTGGGAATCAAAATCACGACCTCCGGTACAGCAGTGATGGTTACTGGACACTAAACTAACAAGCCAGTCAATGTGGGTATAATCAACAGCTTTTATTATCTGTAGACAATAAAAAGCTGTTAATGAGATACATATTCTGTATAAAAATTCAAACGACTTGAGAATTTTGTATAATATTTAGTCATTTAAAAATACTTATATTCGATGCTTTTTATTGGGTTCTTCTTATTAGTAAACAATGATCAAGATCCTTGATTATTGAACTAGTGTTGATTACATCGGCTTTCATTTTACTCTAATAATTACCCAAGTCGGTTGACTTTGTAGACAGACTTAAAACTGGCATGGAAATTCATACAAGATTCCGTTCCATTTTTTATATTATTCTGCCCAAAACAAAACAGGTTCTAAATCTTTTGTTTCTCTCGCTCTGAAATGAGCTGTCAAGTTGGTTTGGGGCAAAAATGGAGTTGCTTACTTTGTGTAAGTTGTAAGGGTCAAGGGAAGGTGCGAAGGTCTCGATGAGCTACTAAGTTATCTCGCTAGTAACGGAAAAATGGAGTTCCTTGTTATTTCGCGAAGATTGTAGAGGTCGAAAGGGATGGGATATTTACTTTGTACTTTAGCCGTGTTTTTGGAATGGAACGCCCTATCACTTAACGCGTGGTTGTGTTTGAAATAAATTTACTAGCAGGATGGTGGGTTATACGATCTTTGTAGTTGCTCATTTCTTGGAGGTCAAAGTATTTTTAATGAAAGACCACGATTCCATAAATTACTAATACAGTCTTCCTATACAAATCCAATTAATCTTACGTCTATTAGTAACCATAATAAATCAACGTGGTATGTGCCAAGTTATACTGCCCGAATTCAAATGCCCGTCTACTATAGCAAATTGAAGAGGGCGAAATAATTGAATATTCAGTACAAGAATGTGTTTGGCCCACTTTGCCCACGCAGCGCTCTGCCCGGCTGCGGAACCATTAATTTATTTGATATAGGTACACCTTTTATCACAACGTCCACATGAAATCTATGCGTGCTTTTCTTTTAGCCTTTTTCTAAAAAAATAAACATGACATAAATTAGGCAGCAACATTTTTTTTATTGTTGATTTTTATTTATTTATGGTTTTATATTAATAGGTTATTGATCTATATTTATATAATTAAAAGAAAAAAAAAATAGTTTTGTTTATAATGAATAAACTTCAAACATATCGGATTGATTTTAAAAATTCTTTCGCCAGTAGATTGCTATTTTATCATTGAGTGACAGGCTTTATTTTCTATCTTGTTCTTACGTTACCGTGTCAATGGCAATTTTTTTTTTTTCAAGTTAAATTCTTTGCCTAGCCCAGTATTCGAACACGCCGCTCGCGCACACACGCGGGCGAAGTCTGTCTGATCCCGATTTCCGGCCAACGTAGACGCGGGCTTGCGGACAGTGAGCAAAGGGTAGCTCACTGTCCGGCCGTCCGGTAACTGTCCGGACCAAGCCTAAGTCGTCGATGGCGCGCACTGTTCCCGTGCGCCTCAAGGAGTTGTCAGCAACAGCAGGGACCCAGCCGGGTCGAAGCCTACTGGGGCCAGGGATATCCGCTCGAGCCCCGGTATGAAGGCTAGAAGGAACGGGGTGGGTCTTTTAGTCAGTAAGAGTCTGACACTATCTCCCGCTCCACCCAAGGGCGGGGGATATCAATGCATGATTTTTCCCACCATAAAAAAAGGGTGAAGTCTGTACCTTATACTTGTGCAATTTAATTCTACTTCCTCAACAAAAGTACAGTAAAGTATTATTAAACCTTCCTCAATAACCCAGCAATTATTCTCAACATCACAAACAAATTGACTGAGAAGTCGTTTTCAGCAAAACAATCAGCGTATTTCAAAATAATTATTGTGCACCGAAGAAAACAATAGGACGTTCACCCCGGTCAGTGGCCGAACAAACAGCTTCTATTATTGCCAAACACATCGAATAGCCACCACCATTGTCCCATCCATCACGCCATTGTCTTAGGAAGCCACATTTTTCCATCACGTAGGTGTTAGTGGCCCCCAGGCCCCGTAGCCCCAGTGTGTAGCTGGGGTCGTAATTCTCCCCTGATTAAATTAACTGCCCCGAGGTTTGCAAGATTCATTGCGAGAAGCTGCGTACCACTTATTTATGAAGTTTGTAAGTCATTTATGATTATGTTTTATGGTATGAAACTTGCTGAGACTTAGTTTCTTTGCTGGTAAACAGTTTCTTTAGTGTAGGATGTAGTTTTAGCCTCAAATGAAATAGGTGTGAGCTTGCGGGTGACAAGCAATGGGTACCTCGCCGTCCAGCTGGCTGGTAACCGTCCAAACCGAGCACAAGTCCTCGACGGCGCATATTGTTGTTTGCGCCTCAAGAAATTGTCAGCAAACCGTAGGCAGCAGGGTTGAAGCCTACTGGGGCCAAGGATCTGTTTCGGAAAGTAAGATTCGGCTCGGGTACGAAAGGCAACAAAGGAACAAAAACAGAATGAAAGGCAAAGGAGGAATATAGATGTAGGTTTAGTTAGTAAAATTCTGAAACGACCCGCTCCGCCCTAGAACGAGAAAAGTCATTAGATAATTTCCCACTATAAAAAAAATCCTCAAATGGAAAACTCGGTGATATTAACTTGACCATCTAGATGCGACATCTGGTCTGAAGAGGCTCTGCGGTTCCGATACCTACTTCAACTTGATATTTGTGTACAAATAGTTGTTCTTAGTTTCGGAGTTACCACAAAGCGAGCTATGTGTCTGGTGTCTGCTACACCCAGTTACTGTGGGACTAATGAACTCAGCAATGATCTGACGGTCAGACAGGCTCATTTAATTGAGTATTGATTCTACGAATCTGAAATCTAACTCGCCAAACAACAAACGCAACTTTGTATCAGCAGGCGAGCTCCATCGTCGATCACAGCATCGCTTACTAGCAGGTAAGATAGTGATCAATTACGAACATATCAATAAGATTTATAGATTTTTTTATAGGTATGCCTAATCAAAACCCTGTGTTATACTGTCGGTATCACTCTTGACAGAGTGGGCGTGGTCATCACTTCAGGCATTGGTGGCAAGCTTCACAACACGCCACCACTCTTCTCTAATGGCCGCTTTCTTTGTGCATTCGTACTTATTAGAAGAATAAAACAAATCAAAGAGCATAGACACAAATACTGTTAAGACGTAAAATTATATCCTTTCTCTATTTCTATGAGTATACACAATGTAGTTAATTATTTCAACAATAATAAACAAAACTCACGATTCTCTAGAGCCGCAAAAAATAATACACAACTAAGAGCATGTGCGTGTGAGACCTCTGTGGGTAAGGATCGGAGATAATTAAAAAGCTTATCCGTGTATTAATGTAGGATTTATTGCTACGAAATTAATCTTGTTCATTATAATATAAAAAAAACACGCCTGACAGCCATCTTAAAATTTTCATCATTATTATTTCGGCTAAAAGACGTCCACTGTTGGACCCAGGCCTCGCACAAGTGTCGCCAAAACTATTGGTCCTGTGCATCTCGCATCCATCCGGTTTCACCTCGGTGTCACGTGTCTTCCGGTACGTGGTCGTCACTTCAGAAGCTTTCGTCGCAATCGACCGTCTGTTCTACGAGTAATGTGTTCTGCTAACTGTCACTTGAGCTTAGCAATTCTTCGGAAGATTGTTCCTACTAAGCACCTACAAGCATAGTTTAAGTCAAATAGATGTCAGCAAACCGCCTGGCAAAGGGCCGATGCCTGCTAGCTAGCTAAGTACTGAAAAGGAAACCTGTAGTCCTAGAACGCAAAGGGCAACTGAACGACACTGTTGTGGTTTTAGTCAGTAAACGTCGGACACACCCTCTCGCCCCACCCAGAGCGGGAGAAGTCATTGGATTTCCACCCTTAATAAACAAAGGCATAGTTTGAGTAATACTGTCTTGAGTAGGTAATGTAGTAATTTCTTCCAAAGAACTTGTGAATCGTGACGATTAATTTCTCTAACTACAACCAATTCTACTTCAACAGACACTATTTATCCAGTTCAAAACATCACAAAACTTAGATTTCCTTCCACATTTCGTGTCCAAACGTTTAGCTAGATAGACTTAAAGCAGGTCCTATTTCCGGGCAGATCAGACTTGCCGTCAAATCGCAGTTAAATATTCAGACAGAAAGCAGGGGTACTGTGCAGGAAAACATTTTTGGATGAGCGGGGAGTTTGTTATTTGTGAAGTTTCGTTAACAAGCGGCTGATTTACTGGAACATGACACAGAGTTTGTGTTTATTTTAGTTCTGATTACATTGTACTTATGTACAATGTCATTATTATCTACACTTATTATAATCTCTGCTTTCGCAGGTCTGCTGGAAGAAATTTCTTTTTATAATAAGCAGTAGGTAACTTTGTACAATTTTTTAATGAATTAAAGTCAATGTTGATGATTTAGATACGTTATGCTACTGATTGATCTTGAAGTTGTGAGAATTTTTTTGGGTCTTTCTCATGATTAACTAGAGATGTGTCTACTAGTATCGCACTTATTACTGTAAGAGGCGGAAGTTTGTAAATATGTGAGTGTGTATTATTTGTTACTTTTTCACGCTCGAACAACAGAACGGATTTCGATGAAACTTGGTATATCGCACATAGGATCATTTTTATCACGTGAGTACGTTCCCTTGGATTATATTTCCTACTATAACTCTAGCGAAGTTCCTGGCAGCTGTTAGTTTTTAAATCTAACAGTAGACTGTCTAAACAAAATAAAATGATCATAATTATCAAGATTCTCAAATTAATGTACTTCTCATGTTTAATTCGAAACCCACTTATCATACAATCCACATTTAACAATATCACCTGAATTTGAACATCTCTCAAGAAATAGAGAAATAATTTTGTATTTCAGTTAATAACTAGGTACATGTAATATTGTAATTTAACATTCGAACCGTTTTTTAATTAATACAAATAAAAGTTATAATACAGTATTATTATATTATTTACTAGTTCATCTTAGCATATTGAAGGCCAAACAAAACGCATTGAAATTGAAATCCTTGCTTGGACTAATATTCGGTCATGGCACTGTCGTCTGCTGACGTAGTTATTAGATTGACCTATTGACGTTATGTGAACAGGCACAGCAGGCAGGGCATGTGGTTCAAAATGTAAAGTGGGACATTGTTTGCAGAAGGACACCGCACGAACACTGGAGATTCTCCACCTGTGGGTATGTCTCAGAAAGCATTCTTTATGCTAACATTCAATCATTACGTTGCTGTTACCACGAGGCCATTTCTTGAGGCTGGGCGATCATAAAATGACTTTTTCTATTCTGGTTCGAGCCATCCTAAGGATTAGCTTCTTATTGATGGCATCTCGCCAGCGTGGAGTTGACCTGATCCGCCAATATTTTTGGACTGCGACCGTCGGTCGTTTGCCATCAACTGTGCCAATTACGATGAGCTGTTCAAGGTTGGGGCCATTTTTCCTGGCAATGTGGCCATAGAACTAAAGTACTCTGCGCATGCAGGTAGTCAACAGTCTGATCTTGATGTTCAGTTCACGTAAGTTAGAGAGGTTTGTACGGAAACAAGTCAAGGAAAATCGAGGCATTTTTCTCTAGCACCACATCACGAGAGCATCGATGCGAGCAGTACTCCCTGTGTTGGACTCTTACTGACTGGATCCTACCCATGTTTCTTCAATTGGTCTCTGGCTCTCTGCCTTACAGAATGACGATGAATATTTTTTACTATCCCTCATCCAATACCAGCGTCTAATCTTTTATGCTTTGATCACACGTACCGAGTAAAAGGGCGAGATAGTAAAATGTTACTCTGCCGAGATAGTGATGCAAGCGAGCAGTAGAGATAAGCGCTCGGCCGAGGACTCGGTGCTTTGTTTACACGTACCGAGTACTTCGCCGAGAGCACTGTCTCGCCTGTTTACTCGGTACGTGTGATCAAGGCATTACTGTCACGAAGGTACATAAATACCTAAATACGAGAATATGCAAATTGCTAAATCTTTTCTTTCAGTCAAAATATACTCGTATGTTCGTGTCTAGCGTTTTAGGCTATATTTTGCAAGACGCCTGGGTTGTGTACCTATAAATAATAATATTATGCAAGCAGACTAACGATGTGTTGTTACTATGTAAAACTGTTTATCCACGGTTTATCTAGCTGAAGAGTCTATGTCGTCACGATAATGTAATAATCTGGAAGAGGTTTTAGTCAAAGAGTGTTAAATAACTTGAGAGTATTCTTGTTTCTATTCTCCTCAGATTGAGGAGATGTATAATATACATCTACACATTATATATATAGTATATACAAAATTACTTTTTAGTACATATATGTTGTCATATTTTTTTTGGAACATTGATTTTACACTTATCGATGGTTTTAGCTACATCGCCCCATGGAAACCGTCAAATTAGGTATAAGTTTTTCGTAATTCGGTTTACCTACAAAATAAAAAAAGAAAATAAAAAGAAAACAATCGCGCCCGAGTATTTCGTAGTTACAATTTTTTTTTCAATTTTTGAAAATTCTTACGCTCTTTTTCCGCCACTAAAATGGAAACTTGTGATAGACCTTTTGTCGTTTTAGAACCTAATCTTCACAATGCAATGGATCCCCACGACGGATGCTAAAGCAGTTACTAAATAACGCCTACGGCCCATTTCTTAATTAAATCAAACTCATCAATCTGGTATCCTAGATACCAGCTAGATACGCTTGAGTGTAATCAGGGGACTTGCCATGACGTGATAAAAATGTCAGTCGTGCGAGCGATGAAGGTATACACCCTATATAACTCAATCACTTTAACCGTTCAGTTTAGATACTAAGGGTGAGTTGCACCATTTAACTATAACAATAACCACACCATAACCAGCCATGAAACGGCCGCCTATTGGTTAATTCGACGATTTGATAGCTGTTAACAGCTATCAAATCGCTTTGTTATCGTTATAGTTAAATAGTGCAACTCACCCTAAAATGGAGTGCGTTAAGACCTCGTGATAGAATTTTTATCGCGAGTGCTCTCATTTTTTAAACAGATTCCAAAAATGAGAGCATGAGTTGTAAAAAAAAAATCGCGTTAGTGGTATGGGAGCCCCCCTTAAATATTTTTTTTTCAGTTTTAGTATTTGTTGTTATAGCGGCAACGGAAATACATAGTTTGTGAAAATTTTAACTGTCTAGCTATCGCAGTTCTTGAGATACAGCCTGGTGTCAGACAGATGGACAGAAAGCGAAGTCTTAGTAATGGGGTCCCGTTTTTCGCCTTTGGGTACAGAACCCTAAAAGGCAAAAAAAAGAACCTTATAAACAGTCTAGTTGAAGAGTGCAGAACCAATCAGCCGAAGTGGTGATCGTTCAGTAGTAAAGTTATCTTTGTATCAGCCGTGTTATTAGTAGCCACCGTCCATCCAACTATATTAATTGGAAACGACGGAGTACACACGTGATACGTTCCATATTGTACGTACATACAAACATAATTATTGGTGTAAATAGTGAAGCTTTTCTGTTCTCGTAATCGGATTATTGCGTGATCGAATCAGATATGAAGATATTCGCAATCTGCCACATTGCGCGCAGTACAGATGGTTGATGGAGGCGAAAAAAATTTATTAAAAATTGAAATGTTTTTATTTCACATAGGCCAACATGAGCAGGCTCACTACCATGCACTTATAAAACGTCAGAAGCTAGTGTATGGTTCCAAATTGGTCGTTCCCTATGGGGAATACCCGGCAAAAAACTCCACGGTTACTCATTCTAAAAAAATGGCGGCTAACGTTTAAATCCATTTTCTTTGCAAAATATTGATTGATTTACATATGGTATGTTCACTTTGAAGAATATTTAACCACCAATTTGTATGTGTGAAAATGTCTCTAAAGGTCCAAGCCGTTTCGAAGGAGTAGGGAAAAGTTGCGAAAAGTTTCGAAATTGCTAAATATTTTTTTAGACAAAAGTATTGATAGCACGACAAAATAAAGTGTTGATAATGTTGTTCATGAATCTATAATAAACATTTTTTTTTCAAACCTATTAACCTGGCCGTTACCGAGGAGAAGGCTTCAGAAAGACACTTTTTTATGGCACTTTTCGGGCGCTTGGGCCTTAATAGATATTATAGAAAATTTCTTTAGTGGTGACTATGTACCGACAGATGCAGTATGAGAAAGTCTCCTATAAGGTGGATTGATGACTTGGTGAGAGTCGTGGAAACCCGCTGTATACGAGAGGCATAGGACCGATTGTTGTGGCGACGCTTGGGGCAGGCCCATGTGGAGCTGGGCACGCCACAATCATGGCGGTAAGTCCCCTCTTTGAGGCGTGGCTGGAAAGGCCTCACGGCGTCCTTACCTTCCGCATGACGCAGGTCCTCACCGGACATGGTTCGTTCGGGAGTTTCCTGCACCGGATTCATGCGGAAGTGACGCCCGGGTGTCGCCACTGTGCGGAACGCCCGGAGGACACGGTGGAGCACACAGTCGAGGTGTGCCCTGCTTGGGCGGAGCATCGCCGTGCCCTCGTGGGGGCGATCGGCGGCGGAGACCTCTCGCGCCGGGCCTTGGTTGAGGCCATGGTCCGGAGCGAGGAGGAGTGGCAGGCGGTCGCCGACTTCTGCGAAGCAGTAATGCTTGCAAAGGAGGAGGCCGAACGCATCAGGCAACGGCGTTATCGCCGCCGCCGCCGTCGCCGGGATTCTGATCCCGATATCCGGCCAACGTAGACGCGGGCTTGCGGACAGTGAGCAATGGGTAGCTCACTGTCCGGCCGTCCGGTAACTGTCCGGACCAAGCCCAAGTCGTCGACGGCGCGCACTGTTCCCGCGCGCCTCAAGGAGTTGTCAGCAACAGCAGGGACCCAGCCGGGTCGAAGCCTACTGGGGCCAGGGTTATCCGAAAGGGCGCTCGAGCCCCGGTATGAAGGCTAGAAGGAACGGGGTGGGTCTTTTAGTCAGTAAGAGTCTGACACTATCTCCCGCTCCGCTCAAGAGCGGGGGTTGTCATTGGATGATTTTCCTATCGAAAAAAAAAGACCGTAAATATTGTGCGGCGGGGGATGTCAATACATGATTTTTCCCACCATAAAAAAAAAAAAAAAAAAGGCCCATGTGGAGCAGTGAACATGTTTTGCAACAAATGATGACGACCACAATGATGACGAATCAGACTATAGTAAAAATAGCTTTATTTAGTCTTTACACAGATTTTACATTTGTATCAATTATTTTTTGTGTACCTACTTATTTCGCTGATATCCTAATCTGTTGTAAGGACTGCTCTGGCGGTGAAAGGCTCCTCCATTTGTCACTATAATAATAATAGTATAATAATATTCTACAACTATCACACAACGCCGTCTAGTCTCAAGCTAAGCAGAGCTTGTGTTATGAGTACTAGACAACTGATAAACTTACTTATATATTTCTAAATACATACATATTATAGATAAATTACACCCAGACACAGAACAAATGATCGTGCTCATCACACAAACATTTGTTCTGGGTGAGAATCGAACCCACGACCTCCGGCATAGCAGTCAGGGCTACTAACCACTAGACCAACAGACCAGTCAACTATCCCTTGCCAGTCTATTCCATGCAATTCCAGCCGCGCAATGATAACTGTATCATCATTCCAACGTTTGACCGACCTGCCCTTTCACCCTTTTTGGTGTATACAATACCAATTTGTGACAATTTGTTTCCTGGTGATCTTTGGACATGCCCAGCCAATTTCCATTTCTGCCTGAGTCAGACTATAACAGAAAGATATTATGTTCCTTGATTGGTTAGCAGGAAACATTTAATAGATACGTATAATTATACCAATACCATTCATTTCCTTATTTATTATTATTTATTGTTGTGATAACGAATGAGGATAGAAAAAAACTTTTCTTCCTCGTCTTTTGTCTCTCTTTGCAATATTAAAGAAGACCCTAATTTATTTTTTTGCAAAAGGCGTCACGTTTCGGATATTTATTAAAAAAAGGCTTTTATTTAATGACAGCGATCATTTAAAGTAACAGGAAAACAATTAAACATTCAAATAAAAAAGTTTGTAAATCAATCGCATAAATATTTTACCTTTACTCTTACGAACGACGCAAACTTTAAACTTCCTAACTCGCTAATCTGACAACTGAAGACTGTGCCCTACTTTGCTGACTAACAGATATACCCCAAGTTTTTCTTACCACCAGCGTATGGAAATTTCCCTAGACAAATACACCGTGAGGTATATCCGCGCGATATATCTACATAAACGTTCAATCTTGCCGACTTATACCAGCATACGTTAGGCGGTACGCGCAATAGCCCGTATGTCTTCGTACGCAGCAATAACACCGCATGCCTGTCATTATCATAATACAAGGGACCTTGACGCCCGCCTATTACGCGCTCTCCCCAGACCGCGTATGTACTTTTTATTTTTATTTTATTATAATCACGTGAAGGAACGAGTTCTGGGAGTCTTTTCACTGAAGTAACCGAGACTCACAGTTGGGAATACAAGTTAAAATGTTGTTTTATGGCGCGATGTTTTAGGGTTCTCTTTCTTAGAAAGGTAGGTACGGCCTATTTTCGGTCTGATTTATACGACGAAATATTAGGATACTTACTTGCGTACGTAGAAAATATTATTCGGCTCTTGAAGCCTTATTTTTACTTGATATATCTTCTGAGAGCCTACGCAATTTCTTGTCTCAAATCATGTCAACGAATGTGAATGTTCTTGTGACTTGTGGAGCTAAAAAAAGATTGACGATTGATATGTGCTTCGTAAGGCTTCCAGACGTTGTCACTCACCAAGGTACATTTTATAATAGACCTTCTGTTCATATGTTTATCTGATTATTGTTACATGCTAAAATGTTCGTGTATTCACACGTTAGAAAAGGTTAGTAACCTATTGGAGTTACTAACCTTATAGGAACGAAATCGAAACCTAGTATCGGAAAACCAATTCTCGAAATTAAAACAACCCATTTCAGAGTAAATCAGGAGCCATTTTTTATCAAATCAGAACTGAAAATAGAATACGATCGTTTCTTAAAATATGGGGTTCCCCCACTCAAATAATTTAACGGTGAAGATTTAACGATTGTCATAAAATCCAAAATTTGTTCCTTTACAATTTCGAAAATCATTTTCATGAAATGTGTCTTTATCCGGACGGAGGCCAGAGTTACCGTGGTCTTGGAACGCAAAAGAGCAACTGAAGGACACAGGTGGCTTTTAGCTGGTAAAAGTCTGATACGCCCTCTGACTCTACCCAGAGCTGGAGAAGTCATTATAATAATAATTAAATTTTATTTCAGACGAATGTCCGTACTCGTAGTATCAGTAGTCACAATTCTCTTAGTATCTAATGTTAGTATAAAGTACGTTATATAAAATTAAAATTGAATGATATAATTTTACGTTAGTATGCTTACCTAACCTAATTAACAAAATAAAATTAAAAGCCCTAAAGAACTAAAAAAAAGCAATCTAAAGTAAGGTGTGGAAAATTGCTTCCGCATTATACTCGTATCCAAATTACATAGAATGAAATTTAAATTGATATAAAATAATTAAAAAACAGTTTAAAATACAGCGTGGAGCTTTCATTGGACGACTTCTAAAAAAAAGAGACTTTAAATCTTCGAATGTTCTCAACGATTCCTCATTTCGGAACGTTATCATACCTTAAATATACTGAACCAAAATATTCAAAAAATGTTGACGTAGTCGGGTGGAAAGTGGCCTGTCTTGAACGTTTGTTATTTGGAAAAGGGATGACGATGTTCGGTTCCCCTCCGTTTTCTGTGGGACTGAGGTTTGAGCGTCAATATTATGTGCGTTGGTAAGAAAGTACATCGATATGCTCGTTTTTTAGTATAATATTGTAATAAGACTATAAAGAATTAAATTGATCTCATAAACAGACGTAACAGAACGAAAATAGACAAACTATTTTACAAGTTGATTTGAAGAAAGCTTCAATCCATAAATGGATATACACAGTCAACCAATCAACAGAAAAAGTATCCAAAGCCACGATAGATATCACATGAACAAACATGGAAATAGACAATCACCTTGACAACAGAAAAATACCTCAATTATTGAGTCACGATTACATTGAGTCGAGTTAAGTGTAATAAATTTTCTTTTTCTCTATGGGAATTGAGCCCAGATATACCTAAATATAATCATTTATGTTAGGTACCAACAAACTGATGAGTTATTTTAAAAAGCCCATTAATTTTTGGTACAGAGTTATTTAAAATTCCATGTCGATGGAAATTATCATTACAACTTTTTATCGCCTGCACCCTACATTCACAAAGAAATCAACAGAATCCCTCTCAATTCCTGGCTCATTTATGAAATTAGCATAAAAACTACATCCCTTTGTTATAATTCAATGATAACCATTACAACTTGTAGAACGGCTACTGTTACAAATTCAAATGTCTTTAACTTTTCTAACAAACTGGAGCGCCCAGCCGAGCGGTACACTCGGAACGATTTCGGGAATAGATATTTCAACAATGATTAAAAGTAAGCTTGGGTATTCACCCATACCACACAACCTGATAATCTAGCCAAACTTTACATCCATTACCACTTTTCAATGGGACTCCACTGACAGCTTTGAAACTAAACACGCAATGTATTTTAAAGTTGATCCGACATTTTTGCCAGTCGTATCGTTGAAACGGATACTTTTGACGGAACGTCTACTTTTGACGGACGTTCGTAATATTAAAGTTGTTCGTGGAAACACGAGACAGCCTTTAAGTAGAGCATAAAGTTGCTTACTTCGTTATAGGTAGGCAGGTGAACACTTAAACTGTACGCGTCAATGTTAATAAAGTCTGAAATGGTTAGCGTAAAAAAAGTTTTTAAAAGTTTTCTTTAAAATAGTTGACTTTTTGAAAGTAATTCAATTTGTAATTATGCCTCAGCAGTTGTAATTGCAGTGTTTTCAAGAACTACCACGTACATTATCTTTAATCAAAACTAGAGTTTCGCTTTATCAAAAAGAACACTATTACTACTACTCTTTACTGTGATTTCTCTCTGTCACTCGATGGTTTTGCTGAAAGAAAACTCAACATTGAGTTAAGCTCGCCTATGTACATTAACTCTGATATCCACATATTTTGTTATTTATCATGGTGTACAATGAAGAATTAAACAGCATTGCAATTAATATGTATTTATTTAGACGAAATAGCATTTTTTTTTATTGCAGTACCTACCTACTGTTCTTCTTGGTAGGTTACAAGGTAACTAGTGTTTAAATAAAAGAGATAATTGCGATATCCTGACACTGGTTGTTGGTTGACTTAAGCCTAGCACGAGTGTTTCAATAGGTATCATTAAAAAAAATAAAGACAATGAAAAAAAAAACTAAAACAAACTATAAACAAAAATTAAAGAAATATAAACATTAAAAAAAAATACTAAATGTTTAGTGTGACTGTGATTATGTAGTTGTTAATAGTATGATGCGTGTTAGGTTTTTTTTTACAAGTGGACAGTTTTTGTACAGATAGGTAATAAATTATAGACCGTATTTCCAGCCACCGTAGGTGCGGGCTTGCGGACAGTGAGCAATGGGTAGCTCGCTGTTCGGACCAAGCCCAAGTCGTCAACGGCGCGCGCTGTTCCCGCACGCCTCAAGGAGTTGTCAGCAACAGCTGGAGCCCAGCTGGGTCGAAGCCTACGGGGGCCAGGGTTATCCGAAAGGGCGCTCGAGCCCCGGTATGAAAGCTTGAAGGAACAGGATGGGGTTTTTCAGTCAGTGTCAGTCTGACACTGTGTCCCGCTCCGCTCAAGAGCGGGGGTTGTCATTGGATGATTTTCCTATCGAAAAAAAAGACCGTAAATATTGTGCGGATAAGGTCTTTACAAAGTTTGGAGATTTTATTAATTAGTATATTAGCTTTGCAAAATGCAGACGTATCAATCAATTTACTGACTCATCAAAAATCTATCCGTCAATTTACTCACCCAGGTACATAATACCCTAAATGTTGTTAGCCGATACTCACTCGATACTCCGATAGGCTACAACGAATATGGCGGTGAATTTTCACTATCCGCGGACACCTGCGGCCCATGCAAAATGCGACAAAATACTGCCACTAACCGAAACAAATTGAACAGCTCCCTGGTTGCTTTTCAAACGTTTTTTGCGCACAAAGTTTTTCATGTAAAATAATTATTTCTGTTCCTTTTTGCGGGCTAAAATGGAAACTGTTCCATGTTTTAGGTAGCAATCTCGTGAATACTATAAAAGTCGACCAAAAATGCAATAAACCATTTTTACAACCAGGAAGATTGTATTAAACTGAATACTTTTATGAATTAAAAACATTTTGCGTGCAAGAATCTTTCTAAAACTTATTCATGCTTATGATTAAATAGAGTTTTACTGAAGTGAATGCATCTCTCATCAATTGCAGTTGCAAAGAAGTCCTACGACTAGGATAAACTCCAGATGATTCACGAGCTAGCAATTTAAATTAAAATGGGTAATCTCATCCCAAAACACGAGTAACATATGATTTAACCCGTTCCTCATCATCACCATCATTTCAGCCGAAAGACTTCCATATGCAGGATATAGGCTTCCTTCCAATATGGCCGCAATGACCGGTCCCGCATCCTTTGAATTCCAGTGAACCTGTCGGTTTTTCTTGGAAGGCCTTCAGGCCGATATGTGGTCAATACCCCAGAACCTTTCGGTTCCCTCGGCCATCTGTTAACCCATTACCAATAATAAACACCGATATCGATTTTTCAGAACGTAAATAGTGCTGCGATATTTGGGACTAAATCGTCCACTTGAACGAATCATCCAATAACAGTATGGAACGCCGAAATATTGCTGAAACCTTTCCTAAATTGAATCCTTATTCTTTGTAACCGCATCCGAATCTGTCAGCGGTACTTTATCGATTCATTTTACTGCTGACCTCTCACACGGTGAAAATATAGTCCCGACCGATTTTCTTCTCACAGCCCAATCATTTTGTCTCATAGAAATTTAGGGTCGGTTCGGTTGAAGTGTCTTAAAATTATGCTATAACTTCCTAAGTAGTACACTGAACACATATTTACATGTATTTACTATTTTATCCTTTACCCCCTATTAACATATACGTTTTATTCACCTTACACCTGAAACTGATTGCTAAATATCGTTAAGTAAACTATTTTTTTATCCGTACACTCCCAATAAGGTTCAGTTGAAAACCAGCGTCAGAAAACTACCTCGTAGTCGTCTGGCATTTTCGCTGAACTGGACCTTTTTGGCGCAAAACGTGAGACAAACAATGTTAGTTTTTTTTTTTTTTTGTTTTTGTTATCTTAAGTTTCAACATGTTTTTTCAACACTGATCTATGTTGTTGTGTCAAATCAAATATATATCTGTTTTTTTTTTTAGTTTTCTACAACATTGTCACTTGATAGCGACTTCGCGCGCGTAAAAGTTAAAAATTATCTCACTGGAATCTAAATCACGGGATCCACATCACAGTGTACCTATTTTTCAATCCGAGTGCATTCAGTGGTTTTTTTTTATGTGGGGTTTCATTCAATGACTTCTTCTGCTCTATGGTGGAACGAGAGAGCGTGTCAGCCTGTTACTAAACCTAAATCTTCATCCTTCTGTTGCCCTTTGCGTCCTAGGAGGTTTCTTTTTCATAAATTCCACGTGGCCCTAGCGGGCATCGTGGGTTCCTACGGTTTTACTGACATCGCACACGGTGGTCTGTCACCCTGTGACTCCTGACGCCCAGAACGTCTCCTATAGTGGCGACAGGGGAGTGAGGCATTCTCCCACGTTTGCGGCCGTCTCCTTCAGTAACATTTTTTCTTCACAGAAGGAAGCGAACGCATCCTATTCCTGTCGCTCTCGGCCATGAATTGATCCAGGGCCCGATGCCCATCACCTCCAATCTATATAGTGGTTGAGTTATGATTGACTTTAAATTGAATTTGTTTTTGTTTTCATAAATATTTATGAATGGGAGTATAAACTAGACAAAGTATTAGAAGAATATGGATTCTACATAAACTGGGTATAAATCTGTATTATACAGAGCTTAAATACGTTAAAAAGTAAAAACTAAAAAAAAATATTAATTAAATAGTAAATAATGGATTTATACAAATTCGGAGCAATGCTTTGGTTATATAAAACATCATTCATCAAAAATCATTCTTCCAAGACTTCGTTATTTTGCCATCACCATTTTGTTATGAATTTTGCAAAGTAACGGTTCGACAAACTATTTCGGTTACATTGAAAAGAAATTAAAAAAAAATATATATATTTGCTACAATATAGGTACACATATTAAACTTGTTGAAATATTTTTTTAGACTCGCTATATTCGACTAATCAATCGTGCAAATATTTTTAGAACATGCATATTATTACAATAATGTCATGAAATCTCATCACTGTCATTAGTTACATCTGTCAAACATAATAAAATTTACAGTCAATAATATTAATTGGGCACATACCATTACAAAATATATTAACTATATTGAAATTCGTGTGGAATTAATTGATTAGAAAATTTATAAATAATGTCAATAGTTTTAATTTAAATAAATGTACCTACATTAAGTCTTTTTAAAATTTAAATAGTCGTCTATTGAATGAAAGCATCTGTCACAAAGCCATTTGTTCAAAGTTCTATTAAATTCCATTCCATTGACTTTGTTATGTAGAGAAAGATTAACTTACATCTAATACTATAGCCATTTTAATATCAGTGGGATCTTTGCGGACCCTTGTTATGATAAAGAGAATTAATTGGGTAAATTACGAGCAAAATTCATAAATATGTATATAAGCTGCTATAAATAGAGCTTTCTTGTTGCTGAAAGGAAATGTTTTGCAGATTTCCCGTTTCGTGATATTTATGTATTCATAGATCTGTCTTAAGCTTTTGATACTTTTACAAAGTATTTTCTACTCAAGAAAACTGTGCTAGATTTTTTCGTTGTAAAGTGTAAACACTTTTAACATTTGTTAGGTTTTGATACGTAATCTGATTACTTACTCTGTTTTTTGTAATCAAGAACATTATTTAATTTATTTTATATTCAAAATTCCGCTGCCGCGACAAGAAGCGGTACGGCGGACAGAGTTCCGGTCAGATCTCATGGTGATTGAATGGTGACAGCGACTGTCGCAACCCAGTGCTGGGCGGGGTGCCCAGTGCCCATAATAACGAAGGTAAGTCCCCTCTTTGAGGAGTGGCTGTAGCGACAATACGGCTTCCTCACTTTTCGCATGACAGAGGTCCTCACCGGACGTGGCAAGTTCGGCTGATTCAGGCGGAAGAAACGCCCGAGTGTCACCATTGTCTGGACCGCGCGAAGGACACGGCGTAACATACGGTGGAAGTGAGCCTCACTTGGGTGGAGCACCGCTTATAGAGCAATTGGCACCGCTTATAGAGCAAATTGATTTCGAGCAAGAAGGGATAGGTGGTAATCGCCTCTTTCTGCGAAGCTAGCAAAACAAGCTGCCGCTTAATTGAGAGAACGGACATCCTTACCCCCAACCGCCAAGATTCCGACATCGACCGGCGCCGTCCGGCCGTCTGGTAACCGTTCAGATCAAGCTCAAGTCACTGACGGCGCGTAGGTTCCACGCGCGTGATAGTTTATGCATAGGCATAGATATAGATATATAAAATATATAATAGTAATAATGTGATAAATAATTATTATAATAGATATTTGAAAGATAACGTTTAAATTCAAACTAAAAACCAACGTTCAAGCAGCTTGTTTGTTAACGCCTATAAAAGCCGCTACGCCGGCCGTCCTGAGTAATTCTCGGTTCAGACGTCGGACGGTGCGGAGCTCTCTCTACAAAAATAAGTTACAAAGTTTGTGTATAAGTGTGGAAATTGTGAATTAAAAGATAAGTATAATTATTATTTTATTAAATTAATTGTTGTTGCGATATTATTATGGTTGTAAAATATCTAAGACTTAGTCTACTAAAATGTAAGAATTTGTTTGTTGTGCGACAACCTGAGATTTGTAGAAGGTGGAAGGATATTTGATGTTTAAGTGTCAACCCACAGGTTTGACACTTGAACGTCAGGACTTTCCTATAAATAAGATTGGTTTCTATTAAAGTTCTCTTACTTGCTGTTCAGCAAGCCTAAGTTCACGTAAGTTATTTAATATAGTAGCTTAATATTATTGCTAATGTTGTTTTGATTCTGTGTATTTGTTATACTGTGACTTATGTTTCTAATTATGTTATTGTGATGATAAAATGCTTCCGAGGTGTTTCTTGGCCGTTCTTCACCTCGAAGACCTAGTTTCCGAACGAGCCAGTAGTTTATTCGAATAATTGACAAGCCCATTAGAAATAAATACTTAGTCTTGTCTTTCTGTGCTTTTCTTCATAAAACCCTTTCCTTACACACCATTCATAGGAACTTTGATACACAGTAAATAACCGTTATCCATCTTGACATTTTTTTATTATAAAATATGGGTGGTTATATATATATATATATCAATATATATAGATTTCCTACAGTTCATTTCTAACACGCGCTTCCAAGAGATGTCTGCACAACCGTAAGGGCCCAGCAGGAGCCCAAGTCTGCTATTTTTATAAATTCGTCATTCCAACACGATCTCATTGTCATTTTTGTTGAAAGTTCGTAATCTGCTAATTCATAATGGCCGATCATTGACCGGTCAATGGTCTCGTAATAGAGTTGTGGTAGAATGACAATATCGAGCTTATTAAAAGCATTGACTGCACAATGACGTTCTAATGGTAGGACACTAGTCAAAGGAACCGTCAAAATTTTAGCATACTACCGCATACGTCAGAAATTCATTTATCATTGTGTACAAGATTACTATTCTATGCCATTTCTTTCAATGAAGTTTCAGCGGGTGACCATTGGAAAGTCATAATGATGCCATTATATTACTAGATTTTCAAAACTTGTCAAAATCAACAATTATGAAATCAATGATAGATCATTCTAACACTATTGTAATAGCAGACTTGAGATCCAGGGCTAAAACCTACTTGTCAAACACGTCCTTCCAATCCGCCCTAGAGCGATTAGAAGTGATTATATGATTAACAACCTTAAAAAAAACCTACTAATGTGTAATTTTATTAATTACCGAAATAACTAGCTACAGGTAAAGTTTTTGATCGACGTGCCATCTACCCCTCGCTCATAATTATCGTTAATTGACGTCAGTAAGCGCGGGGATATAACCGTTAAAGTAGAGTTTACTTCATTTATTATTACCTAGTTCTTCTGTTTCAATAGCCGGGCAATCAAAGCTACCTGTAGTAAATTAATACGTTGTTAAATTAATGGTGATAGTAATGATTTGCTGGTAGACCTAATTTTCAACAGTTTTTAGATCACTGTGAATTATTTATTATATTAAAGTAAGTAGCAGTAATTTGTTTATGTACGTATATTGCATAGCAATGAACGTAATCTTTAAAGGCCCATTCACGACCTTGTTGTTGTGAGCGGTAGCTAAGCGCGCGGCGGCGAGCGGTAAGAACAAAAGTATGAAAATGTTTCGCGCACGCCACGAGACAGCGCTCACAGAGCCGCGCGCCCGCTTACCGGCGCCGCCCCGCTCGCCGCGCCGCTCGTGATCGTAATTTTGTTTTTATATATGTATTTTTTTTTTAAATTTTGCTCTACACTGGAAATTACTCCTGTATCGTGGTTTTGTAAACATGTAATCAATCAAATACACAAGACCCCAGATCCGGAACAACCGAACCTGTGTGTCAACATTACGAGCAGAATTTTATTAAATTTTTGAGTTGGGTAAATATTTATTTTATTTACTTTTCCTGCTCTAGGATGAAGCAAGAGAGCGAGTCAGACTTTCACTGACCAAAACTCTCTTTCAGTTGCTCTCCAAAGCCACGGTAACTTTTTCAAATGTTCCCGCAGAGCAGAATTTAATACTTACAAATTTAAACAGAATTTTATTTTTATAAAAGAAACTGACTACCTAAATTAGCATACCAGGATAACAGAATTCATTCAAATCATTCAAATGTGTCTCCAAGAACAGTAGTGCTACCATGAGCTTTTAACGCAAACCAATTGACGACCTAAACTGAACATTCAGGGCCCTCGCCCACAGCGAGTTTTTGTAGCGCGTTCGAGTCGATATAGTCGCGATGCTATATCGCAACTAACGCGTGTTAGTAGCGATACCGACGCGCGTTTACGAAACGCGCAGCATCGCTACAGAAGTACCGTCAGGAGTCACCGTAGGCGAGGGCCCTTAAAAGATTGGAGCTGTATAGAGTTTCATCCTTCTTTCTCGCTTGCACAACTGACATTATAACAGGTCATGGTAAGTCCTCTGACATAAAAAACCACTTTTCATCATTTTGGTTTTTTTTTTGTACTAGCTTTTGCCCGCCACTTCACCCGCGTACATAAAATATAGTATAATCAGTTATAAAGCAGCTTACAATTGGTGAAAAAAAATTAGCAATCGCACCAGTACTTCCAGAAATAAACCTACAAACAAAAAAACAAACTTTACCTTTTTATTATAATACTAGCGGCCCGTGCCTGTCCCGGCTGCGCACGGGCAATAAATTTAGCCTATGTTACTCAAGGTGAATGTAGCTTTCCAATGGTGAAAAAATTTTCGAAATCAGCACAGTAGTTTTTGGGTTTATTCATTACAAACATACACACAAAAATACAAATTTTCGCTCTTTTTATTATTAGTGTAGATTATGGATAGGCTCGCGTTGGACTTCTACCTCACCTGATAGAAAGCGAAGAGGTGGCCGAAGATGAAGCACGCTTGCTTAGAAGTAACTTATTCACTCTTTACTTAAAGAACCCTAGGTTGTAGCCTTTGATTATATACTTGTCGTTGTAGCTATCAGGAAAAAAAGAATACGGCAGAGAATTCTTTTCTAAAGCTGTACACACAATCAATGTATTCCCAAAACGCTTTGTATGTCCACCATGTATTCACGTAATGAAAACCGTAACGATATCGTAGCAATTTAGTCGTTTAGACCATTTCCGTATTCACATCCATCAATCGAGTTTAAACGATTTTGAAATTCGTCGATTTAAAAAAAAAAACTGTTTTACATTATCCTGGTAGAATACTTATAACTAGAGTACCTTAGAATACTGTAACTGGAAATAAGTCGATAGATCGTGAATACCGCTTTTGGATAGGACTTCGATCGAACGACTATAAAACTTCAACGATATTTGGCTTGTTTGATTTTACGTGAATCAGGCTACTGGTGGCGCAATGCCGTACGCCTAGTAGTCCAATGATAGAATGGAATGCAAAGGTATACACAATGCACGCTAGAGTATACTTGACAGGCTTGCCTATACATTCATACCTGTCAAGTAAACCGGAGCGTGTATATTGCACAAGTGTGCAAGTTTCCATTATAAGCTTACCTAACAGGTATAACTGCGCAAGTATAGCCTAGCGTGTATGGCCTACCGTGGCGTGTATGCTTTAACGCTTTGTTTCTGTAAAGTCGATGAATGAGTTACTTATTCTTTGTCATTATTAATGCCCAACGACGATTTCAGCGTTCCAATTTACCGACAAAATTAGTAATTTGCACAATTCCCTAAGAAATCAAAAGAAGACTCGGTTCATCTCAACGTAACGATTCAACTCAATTGCATTTTCATGATCTTTAGTTCTGCAGTGAGAACTGATCTCTATACCATAGCTAGTAGCTGGCGGCACCCAGCACTCGTTTGTCGATTATAACAAAGAAGTGCTGCACTGGTTTTTTGATATTACTTGCTTTTTTTTTATTGTAGAACCACCCGTGAATAGTACTAATTAATTAGAAAATGAGTTAGAAACTTGACGCACGCCTCAAGGAAACCCTAGGAGCCCAGCAGGATTAAAGCTTATTGGGACCAAGGCTTTGCTTCTGAAAAGAAAACTCGGCCCTGGTGTAAAAGACAACGAAGAAGCAGGAGTGGGTTTTAGTCCGTAAAAGTCTGACACAATAAGAGCGGGAGATGTCATTGGATGATTTTTTTTTTCTTACAAAAAAGTGAAACTATCGTTACGTCTTCACTTACAGGTGACGGGTACGGAGAGAAAAGTAAACTTAAGATTGGTACCATCCAAAAACCACGGCAACTTGTGCGCTGCGGTTTGGTGTAGAGATAATCTCTTTCGCGGCGGATTTTAGTGCATAGCCAACCACAAAACCCAGTAACTAGGTAACACAGAATGATTTCAGATCATAAATAAAGAATATATATGTATGTAGATAATGTTCTGTTTGCAAGCACACTGACCCATTTTCTGTGAGAAAAGATAGATAGGCCGTATTGATCAAAAATTCCAAGACTTGTGAGAAATTATCTTATTTTAGAATATCAATAGGCCGTTGCCAAACTTAGATTGCCAAATAAAGGGGCAGTTAATGCAAAAAGAAATACAGAAGATCGTCGCCAGTTTATCTTATTGAGCAATTTGTACAAGAGCCCTAAGAGGAGAGATATACTTAATGGTTCAGAAAATTGCCCAAAGGTTGTAAGCCGACCATCTTTTATTTTTTAACCCAACACTTTTTATTTAGGAAAGTAGCCTTACCAATTCCGCAAAATTCGATTCAATGAGGTCTTTAGGAAACCCATGCTTTTTATTGTTATAGGAATAGTGCAATTTGATGCGGTCGTACGTCGAAAAGGGAGGTTTAATAAAAATATACGAGTATGTTCATTGTCAAATTAAAGGAAGAAAGATAAAAGTATTTACACAAAGACTTAACGCTTAGTAAAATATGAATAAAACATACTGAAATAAAAATAGTTGCTCCATTGCATCGTCGACTACATTACCGCTCGCTGTCAGGTGAGATAGTGGCTAACCAATAGATACTGGGCAAGTGCAGCGAGGAAAAGTGGCAGGCGGTCGCCTCCTTCTGCGAAGCAGTAATGCTAGCAAAGGAGGAGGCCGACCGCATCAGGCAACGGCGCTCTCGCCGCCACCGGGATTCTGATCTCGATTTCTGGCCACCGTACACGTGGGTTTGCGGATAGCGAGCAATAGGTAGCTCGCTGTCCGACCGTCCGGTAACTGTCCGGACCGAGCCCAAGTCGTCGACGGCGCGCATTATTCCCGCGCGCCTCAAGGAGTTGTCAGCAACATTGTGTGTATCTACGAGTGTGTATGTGAAATAAAACAGTTTTCTTTGTTTCTTTCTCTTTCTTTCAACAGCAGGAGCCCAGCTGGAACGAAGCCTACTGGGGCCAGGGTTAGTTTCGAGAAGTAGCTCAGCCCCGGTATGAAGGCACGAAGTAACGGGGTGGGTGTTTAGTCAGTAAAAGTTTGACATTATCTCCCGCTCCGCTCAAGAGCGGGGGTGGTCATTAGATGATTTTTTCACCATAAAAAAAACCGGGCAAGTGCGAGTCAGACTCGCGCTCTGAGGCCTTATTAAACACAAACTTATTTAAGTTAATAGTTCAATTCCTGAATCGAGTCGAAGATTTTTTCGATTCGCAAATTTTTGGTTTTTGGTGATGTAACTTACTTTTAGATTGTGTTGACTTAGTTTTATTTTTTCACTGTTGTTTATGGTAGCAGATCTGAGTATTCAACATTAATTTCAAATTTATAACTCCACGTGTTCGTGGGAAAAAAAGTTTAGACAGAGGGACCACAAAATTATCCTATATGGGTTCAATTTTTGCCGACTTAAGTACCAGGGTCGAAGCCTACTGGGGCCAGGGCTCGATTCTGAAAGTTTTCCTTTTCTCGGCCCTGGTATGAAAGGCAACGAAGGAACCAGGAGTGGATTTTAGTAAGTGAAAGTCTGACACCCTACGTCTAAAAATACCTACTTTTTTCTTCCTGCCATAAGGGCTATAAGGCCTATATTACTTGGGTTCTGTGCAATACGTTTTTTTCTTCCATTCTGTCCTGTCACTAGTCAAACTATCACTAACTCCTTTTTCTTTCATATCACTCCTCACATGAAAGAAAAGGGAGTTAGTAATAGTTTGACGACTGACAGGCCAGAATGGAAGAAAAACGAATTACAAGTAGGTACGAAACCTTAAAAAAAAGAAAACATTCACTCACTCAGTATAACATTGAAACACGGCACAAAACAGCGCCAACTCTCTGGTTTTCAGCGACAACCGACGAAGAAGACATGATTACGTCAACTGGTGCCATGAATATCTTACCACCTGTTTATTTTATCAGCACTCTATCTTGTTGCTACTAAACAAGGAAGTTATTAACGAAAATTAGAAGAGGCAAATTAAGTTAAAAACTTCAAAACCAATTAAGTCGACACCTCGGGATATTATACTGCGATAATCATTTTAGGCGTGTTTTTAACGACTTTAACATTTTAATACCAAAGAAATCTATCAAACATTTTGGTATACAGTCTTATCAATCATATCTGTTTGGCCTTTTTTTTTAATAAATTTGACTTTGGGAATCAGTATTTCTAGTTTTCTTTCTTCGTAATTTAATAGCTACTTTTAATAATAAAGTTATTTTGCACTTTTCAGAGTTTTTTTTTTTTACATTGAAATTATTTGTATTTATTGAAAATAACTTTTATGTGTTAGCATTTTTGGCTTTAATACCTACTGAGGTACCGGACAGTTAGAGATCTCGAAGGTAGGGTTTGAAAGTATCTACTTTCCAATCACAGACCGACTCCTTGATAAATGTAAATTTCTAAATAAAAAGTTTCGTTGACATAAATGCTTTTACATTGCTCACAGAACAAATCGCCGATGAGAGTGGCGAATGCGTACCAAAATACGCAGCATTGGAAAACCTCGTACAAGGTGGACCTATGACCTGGTGAGAGTCGTGGTAATCCGATAGATGTGAGACGCACAGGACTGTTCGTTGTACTTGAGAGGAGGCCTATGTCAAACAGTTTACGTCTTTCGACTGAAATGACAATGACGATGATGAAGAAATGCTTAGGGTTCGAACTGGGGCAAAAAGGACTATGTCGTCGGCAAATCAGAGATTTGTTAGCCTCTTGTTACCGACTTCAATGCCTTTGGTGTTCCATGAGGCTGAGGCAATTTGATATACATACTTATTATCAATTAAACTAATAATCAACTTAATAGGATACAAACTGAATAAACAGTATCTACAAATTCATGTAAAAAGAATTAATTGGGTACCAAACACGCCTAGCTCTCTGACCTCGCGAAGATGTTTGCTGATATCCCGAATGACTCGATAAGCACTCGGACCTCATCAATGTATCATTTTTAATTGCATTGAACATAACCTTATGAGAGCCGTGTTTCTCTGTCTCATCCCATAATGCATTCCCTAAAGAGCCTTAGGGCTGTATGCCTGATATATTGTGTTGTTGGATAGTAATGTTCTGTTGACCAAAAAAAAACCGGCTTTTTGGCCATGTAAAGAATCAACTACTTTTTGCTGATAACACAAATATCTCGATAAGCACTCAGAACTCAGACCCTATCAATATCCCATTTTTAGGGTTCCGTAGTCAACTAGGAACCCTTATAGTTTCGCCATGTCTGTCTGTCCGTCTGTCTGTCCGTCTGTCTGTCCGTCTGTCCGTCCTCGCTTAATCTCTGGGACCGTTAGCACTAGAAAGCTGAAATTTGGTACCAATATGTATATCAATCACGCCGACAAAGTAGTAAAATAAAAATTGGAAAAAAATGTTTTATTAGGGTAGCCCCCCTATATGTAAAGTAGGAAGTGATTTTTTTTTAATTTTAACCCTGACGTGTGATATATTGTTGGATAGGTATTTAAAAATGAATAGGGGTTTACTAAAATCATTTTTTGATAATGTCAATAATTTCGGAAATAATCGCAAAAAAAAAAACAAAAAACAATGTGTGTCCCCCTCTAACTTTTGAACCATAAGTTTAGAAAATATGAAAAAAATCTGAAAAGTAGAACTTTATAAGGACTTTCTAGGAAAATTATTTTGAACTTGATAGAAAGAACAGTTTTTGTACAAAAAAGACAAAAAGGATGTACAAAATAATTTCTGGACTAAGTTTGTAGTATAATCGTATAAGCAAGCATTTTTTTAAACTCATTAGTGGGTACACTTATTTTGACGGACGGGAAACTACGGAACCCTACACTGAGCGTGGCCCGACACGCTCTTGGCCGGTTTTTTTAATTGCTTAGAACATAATCTTATGAGAGCCGTATTTCCCTGTCTCATCCCACAATGCGTTCCCCGAAGAGCCTGAAGGCTGCATGTCTGATATATTGTGTTGTTACTAACAATGTTAGCACGGGTGATGGAGTGAACCCTAATTTGTTTTCATGTCTGCTCTCCACGTTTTTTTGATCATATTAGTTATCTCCGGATAAATAGGACTGAATGGTTATGAATTTTTCATGTGCGGAGCAGTTGATTTTTTGTTTCGTAGGTTTCGTGTTTGGGTGTATTGAATTGTGGTGGGCTTGAAGAGATATTGGTTCTGGATTTATTGTTGTGTGACCTTCTGTGATCCAAACATAGATTCATACATTTTAAAAATGAATATTTTTCATCTGTTCTGTGCAATTTTTATCAAATAAAAGGTCGTATTGAAAACAGTAATAGTGTCATTTTCATAATAAATTTTGAGATAAAATGTCTCAAAGTTTAAATTTTGATTTAAATACACACAATAGTTATTTAATTGTAGATTTGATAACTATAAGTTAACTAAGTTATAAGTTACGCTAGCCTTTTGAGTAAACTTCCAGCGTACGGCGTTTCCCCTGGTCTGATTAACTGGATAAAAGACTTCCTGAGTGAACGGTCTCTCCGTGTTGCTGTCGATGGATGCTCATCAGAACCCATGACGACTAATGCCGGAGTTCCTCAGGGGTCTGTTCTCTCTGCAACCCTATTCCTACTGCATATCAACGATCTACTGATGCCCGGTATCTATGGGTATGTAGATTATAGCACAGTTGTGGAGAGATACCTGCCTAGTGCTCGGGCTAGTAAGGAGCTAATCCGGTCCGAAAGAGAGGCTATGGTGGAGCGTGCAAATATCTCACTTCAGGCAGTCTCAAAGTGTGGTAAAACCAATCTGGTGGAATTTAACGCCTCCAAAACACAAGCGTGTCTGTTCACCGCCAAAAGGAGCCCGTTCACCTTGTCTCCTACTTTTCAGAATTTATCCCTGGAGTACATCGACTGTCTTTAGCTCTTGGGGGTTGAAATTCCCTCAGACTTAACCAAGGTAGCTGCTAGGAAACTAGGCATTCTTGCAAAAGTCCGGCGGTACTTCACACCGGGACAGCTTCTAATGCTATACAAAGCACAAGTCCGTTCGTGTATGGAATACCGCAGCCACATATGGGCTGGTGCTGCAAAAGCACTAGTTTATACCAATAAAAAAAAAGTAAGGAATTTCCTGTAGGCAATTCCCATTGACTTATCTCTGTAACTACGTGGTGGCGCTTCAATGAGCCATAGGTCTGTACTGGTAGGAGTAGTATAAGGGAAATACTCCGCAGGGCAGTTTTGTGGCGTATTGTTGGACAGTATAGTGGCGTAACGTACCCAATGTCCTGGGGGAATTCCCATTCCTCATCTCCGAGTTGCCTCTATTAGTGTCGTGTGAACACCGATGAGGAACAGAGCTCCCACCTCTCGCGTATATCTATTGGCTAGCTTGAGTGGAAATCCGCTATAGCAAACGTTCTCGGGAGAACGGGATCCGTACGTTGACCGTACTTCCGGGATGGTCCTGATAGCCCTGGCATAGGTATCTCTCCACTCCTGAAGCATTTCAGAATTGGGCACGCCACAATTATGGCGAGAAGTCCCCTCTTTGAGGCGTGGCTGGAAAGACCTCACGGCGTCCTTACCTTCCGCATGACACAGGTCCTCACCGGAAATGGCAAGTTCGGGAGGTTCCTGTTCCGAATCAAAGCGGAAGTGACGCCCGGGTGTCGCCACTGTGCGGAACGCCCGGAGGACACGGTGGAGCACACAATCGCTGTGTGCCCTGCTTGGGCGGAGCATCGCCGTGCCCTCGTGGGGGTGATCGGCGGCGGAGACCTCTCGCGCCGGGCCTTGGTCGAGGCCATGGTCCGGAGCGAGGAGGAGTGGCAGGCGGTCGCCGACTTCAGCGAAGCAGTAATGCTCGCAAAGGAGGAGGCCGACCGCATCAGGCAACGGCGCTCTCGCCGCCGCCGCCGGGATTCCGATCCCGATTTCCAGCCACCGTAGGCGCGGGCTTGCGGACAGCGAGCAATGGGTAGCTCGCTGTCCGGCCGTCCGGTAACCGTCCGGACCAAGTCCAAGTCGTCGACGGCGCGCGCTGTTCCCGCGCGCCTCAAGGAGTTGTCAGCAACAGCAGGGGCCCAGCCGGGTCGAAGCCTACTGGAGCCAGGGTTATCCGAAAGGGCGCTCGAGCCCCGGTATGAAGGCTTGAAGGAACGGGATGGGTTTTTTAGTCAGTAAGAGTCTGACACTATCTCCCGCTCCGCCCAAGAGCGGGGGTTGTCATAAGATGATTTTTCCCATAGAAAAAAAAAAAAAAAGCATTTCAGAATATGTTGCCCCGTTGTTGCTACATCACTTTGTGCTAGCGGCCGTTTTAGGGGGCCAATTTATTGAGTATGTAAGTTTTTTCCTTTTTTATCGATTTATATTAATAACTAGCTTTAGCCGCGTACATAAAATATAGCCTATGTAACTCGCAAATAAAGCAGCTTTCTATCGGTGAAAAAAATGTAGCAATTGGACCAGTACTTTAAGAGATTACCTCACACAAACAAAAAAGCAAACTTTACCTCTTTTATTATTAGTGTACAAATTGTTCAGGCAGGGGTCTGGGGTCTTTAAACAGTTTTTGGTACTTGCCTTCCAAAACCATAGCCCCATATTTAGGTTTTCCACATAGACAAACTATAAACTATACCCAGTTTCAAAATCCACGAAGTTCTTTTTAGGGTTCCGTAGCCAAATGGCAAAAAACGGAACCCTTATAGATTCGTCTTGTCTGTCTGTCTGTCTGTCTGTCTGTCTGTCTGTCTGTCTGTCTGTCTGTCTGTCTGTCCGTCCGTATGTCACAGCCACTTTTTTCCGAAACTAAAAGAGCTATACTGTTGAAACTTTGTAAGTAGATGTATTCTGTGAACCGCATTAAGATTATCACATAAAAATAGAAAAAAAGCAATAAATTTTGGGGGTAATACTTAAAACTGAAACTCGAAAAAAAATTTTTCATCAAACCCATACGTGTGGGGTATTTATGGATAGGTCTTTAAAAATGATACTGAGGTTTCTAATATCATTTTTTTCTAAACTGAATAGTTTGCGCGAGAGACACTTCCAAAGTGGTAAAATGTGTGTCCCCCCCCCTCTAACTTCTAAAATAAGAGAATGATAAAACTAAAAAAAATATATGATATACATTACTATAAAAACTACCAACGAAAATTGGTTTGAACGAAATCTAGTAAGTAGTTTTTTTTTATGCGTCATAAATCGAAAAAAATACACTATTATTAAAACATCGATCAAAGTTAGAACACATTACAAGAACTTTAATATTATGTTACTTGCTGCTACGGAACCCTTCATGGGCGAGTCCGACTCGCACTTGGCCGGTTTTTTTCATGATGTAATATTTTTATATTTCTAGCTACCAATGATATCTAGCAACTTTATTTATTTCCAACTTCGATTTATTAGATCTTACTATGTACAGCTATTTCAATAGAAAATTCACTCTAAAGTGGGCTGTTAGTAACTCTAAGTTAGGTTAATTTCAGATATAAATAGAGTTGCTAGAGATATTATTAAATATTACGACTTGAAAAATTGGACTTTGGAGTTTTGAAACATCTAATCTAACATTACGAGTATACTTAATATGTTTCATTCGGAACACTTTGCGTGTTAATTCGATTCGCATATGGTCAATTTTTTGTTTTATTTTAAATCAAACAATTAGTCATAATAATAACGATGAATATGAGACCTAAAACGATGTATTCAGTATCAATTTACTCTTAATTGGTTTTAAGTTTAAATTAGCTCAATGAAAATGCAGCAGTATAAATATTGATAGCAAAATAATAATTCCAATTATAAATATTTATTCAAGTATTTACAGTATTCATTCTGAAATAAATAAACCACTTGTACACTGATACGGATGCAAAAACTACGGGTTAAATAATAAAAGCTTTCACGGTAATGTTTTTCAGTAGAATATTATATTATAATTTAAAATTACTCACAGATTTCTGATCCACAGGTCGACGACCGGACAAGACTGTCATATTGTCACTGCATAATTATTCTCGTTTCACTGATTGCGACAAAAACGCACGAAACATTCGTTGTTTCCGAAAATAAAACGGGAAATAATTATTTCGAAAACGTAAATAATGATTCGTCATCTACTTTGTTGTCATTTTATATGGATCATCTGTGTTAACTTTACAATTTTTTCTTTGTTTTTATGTCAGTATGTTGTTGAAGGCTCCCATTATAACTGGATGCAAATGAAAACCATGATTATCCAACAAAATGCAAAAGCAACAACACACAACACACACACACAGAATGCAACTCTGGCATTCCTGCCTACCTGTTTAGTTCGGGAGGTTCCTGTTCCGAATCAAGGCTGAAGCGACGCCCGGGTGCCGCCACTGTGCGGAACGCCCGGAGGACACGGTGGAGCACACAATCGCGGTGTGCCCTGCTTGGGCGGAGCATCGCCGTGCCCTCGTGGGGGTGATCGGCGGCGGAGACCTCTCGCGTCGGGCCTTGGTCGAGGCCATGGTCCGGAGCGAGGAGGAGTGGCAGGCGGTCGCCGACTTCTGCGAAGCAGTAATGCTCGCTAAGGAGGAGGCCGACCGCATCAGGCAACGGCGCTAAAAAAAAAAAATGCCTACCTGTCTTCAATAACTGATGTCCGACTTTCGCACTTTTGAGTTCCTGTAACGATTATACGAGTATCAAAATCTACGAATGCCAACCGCTTGTCGTGTCAGAGGCACGGCGGGGACTCGGAATGAAATAGATAGCAAAAGTTGCTTATTAGCCTTGCCAGAGACGCCCCGGGTATCGGTAGTTGCAGGGCGATTGCATGGTACCATTGGCCTCAGCTTACGGACGGCGAGCAATGTCTAGCTCACCATCCGGCCGTTCGGTAAGGAACAAGCCAGGGTCAACGGCGCGTTGTGTTCCACCCGTGCCTCAAAGAGATGTCAGCAAGATGGTCGATACCAGTTAATGGCCGGTACCTGCCTGGACTACAGATTGTTCGAAGGAGTTACCTTGGCTTCCACAAAAGGTAACTGATGAAACACTGAGTTCTAGCACAAAATAGATAGGTACAGAAGTCAATCTACATACAAAGCGCGCTCGAGCAACGCACACAAAGACACCGCTCACGGACACGATGTCTCGGTCGCGTCTCGAATCACTCATCGAACAGTTCCGGCTCAAACGCTTATTAGTGTGCGTCCACCGAGCTTAGGTATAAAAAGTGAAGTATATACATGAGATTGCCTTCTGTACCTATCTATTTTGTGGTTCTAGTCTGTAAAATTCTGACACTACCTCCCGCTCCATTTAGTGCATTAGAAATCGTTTGAAGATATCACGTAAAAACAAAATAAATAGATTACTTTTTTTTTGTACTAAATCATCCAATGACACTTCCCGCCCTTGGGCGGAGCAGGAGTGTGAGACTTTAATTGACTAAAACTCACTCTTAGTTCCTTCGTTGCCTTTCTTTTTTTGACAGAAGCGAATCCATGGCCCCAGTAGGCTTTGGCCCAAGCTTATTAACTCGCGATTGATATATGCTGTTACGCATCATTTTAACCTAACTAAAAAAGCAGAATTAGCTATTATGTGTAACTAGTCCTTATCTAGGTAAAACAAAGTCAGGTAAGATAAACTAGGCGCAGCATTATGCCAATAACAGTCAAAATAATGCCCGAGCCCCTCAAGACGCCGGCTTACTGCTGAATAAGCCATTTTAATATCTGTCTAATGTGCCATCTTGCCATATTCTAGAAAGCAAGAATACCGTAAACTTGGCTAGATTTTTGCGAACACAAATTCTGCCATAATCTGTTTATTTTTGTTTCAAAAGACGCCGCTTTATGTTTCGTTTTGCCTTTTGCATTTTTGTTTAACTAGAGATTTTAATTTAAACCTTTTGTTTTTGCAGTTTTTGTTATTTTAACATTAATCTCTCTCTTAACCTTGTCCTAATGAGGTTTGTATCGGCTTCTTGCCTAAATAGGTATGGCTGGGGTTGGATATTAATGTTTTACACAGTTTGAAATACAGTTATTGCCATTTGTATCTATCAAACCGTTTTTCTGCACTGCCAATATTTTATACATATTGCTGCAATTTTTTGATTTCTGACTACCGTTTTAGTGAGTGGAAAATAGAAATCATCAAAAAACTCTGCCTCTTTTGAGTAGAGCAAAAGGAAGTATACGGCCTTTACTGACTAAACCCCAGATGTTTTCCTCCACTTGCCCTTTGCGTTTGAAGGCCGCAATGACGCTTTCAAACCATCTTATCGCCGAAACCAATGGTTGCTTTAAGGGAAATTTTCAGCTTTGTATTCACTTTTATAGCGTAACTATCCATCATCGTCGACCACGAAATTAAAAAAAAAATAAAATAAAAAAGTGGTAAAGCACTTCTTTTTTTAATATTATTATTTTTGATAGGCTCGCGCTCCATTATCTCACCTGATGGTAAGCGATGATGAAGCACGCTTAACTAGAAGTAACATATTCATTCTTGAATTAAAGACCCCTAGTTTGTAGCTATTATGAACCACAGATTCTGGCAGGGAATTCCACTCCTTCCATGCACAATGAAGGCGTTGAACGGACTTAAGTTATGCAATTCTAACGCACATTCCCCGAAACACAACCAGTAAAAACCGACCCGTTAACAACTTAGTTTTTTTGAAATTTTTGTAAAAATAAGCATTTTTTATAACTATTTTTATGTTCCTGTCTTCTTTTATTTTATTGTATAAGTGTGTACATGAATTAATATCGATAAATGCTCAAGATTTTGAAGCTTTGAGTCGAGTGCGATTATCAGCGATTCTCTTGGCTCGACTCTCAATTGATTCAAGTGCATCAAGCTAATATCAGGCAGGTCCAGATCCGTCTCTAAGAAGAGAGTATCTATTATAATATGTATACTCCATACACGAACGAACATGCGCTTGTATACTTTAAGCAGCTGTTCCGTCGCGAAATGTTGACCCGTCTTTGCTAGGGTTCCCAACTTTTTTTCAGCCAGCTGAGCCTTTCCATCAGAAAAATATTTTCATAAGAAAATTATATTTAACATTGACACAACATAACACTAGCTTTTGCCAGCGGCTTCATCCATGTGAATGTTGGTTATTGTGGACGCGAAACAGAAATCAAAAACCGATAAAAAATATTCTATGTCCATCCTTGGACTTCAATCTTCCTCCGTACCAAATTTCAACAAAATCAGTTTAGTAGTTTAACTATAAAATCGTAATAGACAAAAAAAACTTTTACATTTACAATATTATTATGGATATGGATAATAGCTCCTACAATCAATCAATTTTTCCCCATTATTATAATATTAGTATGAAACTTCAAATTATTATTGTATTGATAAAGTAATAACGTGTAATTACAGTTTTTCAAAGTAAATCTGACATGTGAGTAGTTATTCAATGATGGTGTATTATGGCAATTAGGACAAACTTTCCTGAAATGTAGTCAAAGCTAATAATTATAGGTAATCAACTACTTTTTGGATGGATAAAAATAACTACCAGTTCACGAAAAACCTTTGAGAGCAAAAATATTTTGTAAAGATATTGAAGTGAACAATGGCGTGACATAATGTGTAAAAATAACGTGACTGTAAGATAATTTTCTGTTTTAGTAAAAATAGAATACTGTAGGCTGTTGAGCCGTAAACACCTACTCATGCAAGACTGAAAGAAACCTCTTTGAGATATACTTACAATTTATTTATTTATGAAAACTTCATGCAACATAAAAGTACAAAAGCGGACTTAATGCCTTAGGCATTCTCTGCCAGTTTACATGGGGTGGTAAAGAGAAAAAAAAAATGGCAGGTGCATAAAAAAAAAAACAAGTAAAAGATTAATACGAAAAAAAAAGCGTTTTTTATTTCGACAAAACTGCAAATCATTTCAAGCAGAGCAGCAGTGTTTTAATATCGCGCGGATTTCATCACGCATGTGGATTTACCCCGCATGCAGAAAATTTCAAAATGCAAAAAACTTATTACAATAAATACTTGTATGGAATGGACCTTTGTGGGGCTATCCCGTATGCGTGATTGAAATCGCATGTTATTAAAAAAACCCTAAGGCTTCAGGGTGGGTTCTATAGTTTATTCCTTAATCTATGAGGTAACGACGTGATTAATTGCCGTCATCATCATTGTTGTCACTGTCGTCATTATAACTCGTGCGGATGTGACGCCTGGGTGTCGTCACTGTGTAGACCGCCCGGAGGACACGGTGGAGCTCATGGCAGAGTTGTGCCCCTCCTGGGCAGAGTATCACCGTGTCCTTGTGAGTGTGATCGGTGGCGGCGATCTCTCGTGCCGAGCCTTGGTACAAGTCCGTAGGCGCTCACGCCCCAGTCGCCACCGGATTCCGATCACGATTTTCGCCACTGCAGGTGCGGGCTTGCCGACGGCGGGCAATGGGTAGTTTGCTGTCCTACCGTCCGGTAACCGTGCGGACCGGAACCAAGTTGTCGACGGCGCGTACTGTTCCCGCGCACCTCAAGGAGTTGATCAGCAACCGTAGGGGCCCAGCAGGATCGAAGCCTACTGGGGCCCAATGGTCTTTTTCTGAAAAGTAAGCCGTACCGGGTACGAAAGTCAACGAAGGAACGGGATAGGTTTTTTAGTCAATAAAAGTCTGACACTATCGCTTGCTCCGCCCGAGGGCGGGGGATGTCACTGAATGATTTTTATCCACCAAACAAAAGTCTACAATATACAATTTACTACAATTTGTATTTGGACGCAACTCGACTTCTTCATAATATAAGTCGATGACTACTCCTTATATACTCGTACTTCTAGTTTATGAGTGTGTTATGAACAACTCGATTTCACACTTATGTTAAAGCCTCTGGTTACCAAAATATCCGATATAGACGAGCGTTGCCATACCGATGCCGTTGCTCGCTAAACCAATACTTAATAAACATGGTAAAAGGGAAACGCTGTTTACAAAGAGGATCTCATCAAATTCGATCCATCTTGTGTGGAATTTTAATCTTGTTACGGCATTGTTGCTCTTTCAATCGCCAGCCATCAACTCTGCTGGTACCCATAATTCAAACCTTTCATATGTTGCTCGTACTCCAACCAACATCCTCAAGAAACCCTAAACATAAACCAATTTGAAAATCTTGTGTCATTTTTCATACATTACTAGTTTTGTTTACGAATCTTTGCCCATAATGCTAATAAAGCCGGCAATGGTCACGTCACACTACGGTGAATCTGTACTGTAGCTCGTTTTGTAGTAAGAGCTTTCAAGTTCCCTTTCTTCTAATCGGTGGCCTCTAAACCGGAGTTATCCGCTTTGAAATGGCTTCGGAAAATTGTTAATCTTCCCAACGATTTGTAATTAAGTATGGATAGCTGCGGACAGAATAAATAATATTCTTTGTAATACCTTTTGTGGTGTTCATAAAGTGCCTTTATATTCCTACGTTTTCAGCTGGCTTACATGGTGAAGTTCATATGAGCTCAGAAACATGTGATTAGGGAAAATGGAATTTAAGATAAGGATCCAAAAAGCAGAGAGGTTTATATCTTGGAGTAATTTCATGAAATCGTATTAGAGTTTTTTTGTGAAATTATTTGATAGCAGCGGTAGCAGCAGTGACCAAGTGGTAACGGGCCCGACTTACGAGTTGTAGATTGCGAGTTCAAACCCAGCCAAGCGCATTACTTTGCGTAAATAATTCTATCACCACTGCTCTGAAAACGGTGAAGGAAAACATCGTAAGGAAATGTCCTAGAATCAAAAATTCGAAGACATGTGACATTCATTAACCCGCACTGTGGTATGCTTATTGGATTCCTTCTTCTAGATTGGAAGCCTAAGTCCCAGCAGTGGGAAATTAAAGGACTGATTATGCTATGCCAATTCTGTAACATAGGCTAGCGAAATTTTTTTTTAAATAGCCGTTGTATGCACAGTACAAAAAATCATTCAATAAGAAGTAGTACTTCACCTGATTTTTCGAGGAACCAGATTCTCTGTAAACATTAAAAGTCTCTATCCGCTACCGCTGACTTCAAGGCCACTCCACCTTGTAATACATAACAGGGCTGCCAAATTAAGTTGAGACGCTCTCATATTATTTATTTAACGCTATTATTCTGGCCCACGGATCCCTCCGTGATTTTTCAGTACACAATTGTGTTTTTCCTTTGTGCAGAATTCAATTGATCCTCCAGGCGGCCTGTGATAGCGAGTGAGGCTTGCTTAGACGTACTCAAATAAAATTTCATTATTGACTGATGGCTGTTTGATGGGCTTAAAGAAGTAATCAGGGCGCCATATGTTTGTCATACGTTATTGGTGTTGGTTACGATCGATATTAGAATGTATTGGAACAAAAACCACACACGGTAGATTAGATGATTTTGAAGATAGGAATAACCAAATAGGTATCTACGCCATTCTTCTTCTTTTCGTGTCGATGAACTCAACATATTATCATTACACTTCCTCGAAAATCCGCTCTTTTAGGCACGCAATAGACTGTTTTCCGCACTAGTTCAGAAAAGTGCATGTGCTTTCCCCGGCCACAATATTATTACCCAATACACAAAGTTATTCCTTCTCCTAGAGAGGAGGCCTGAGTCCCAACAGTGGGCACATTTTAAGGCCGGCTATGCTATGCTATGGTAATATTATTACATGTATCTTATCAGGAACGAAACCCCCGTTTATTTAATTCTTCGTAAGTATATTGAAATAAGTCTTTTGATACACGTGTTTTGTTACTACAGCCCTCGGCTCCATAACACACACGCCTACGATTTCTATGAATTTCGTCTCGGTCGCCTAGCAAAACCGTACCGCCTAACTGTTGAAGATTGTATCTAGTATACCTATCGATATAGTCAGAAACAATGCCTAAGTAAAATAAAAGGTGTAAGGGACAACCCTCCACAAACTCTAAGGGATTGCTCAGTAGACGAAACTGAACAACCTACCATAAAAAATATTTTCAGGAAACGAAAAAAAAAAATCCGCTTTACCATACAAAATCATTAACTTGATTGGACAGTTTGTATCGAGAGGCTGAATTATTTTTTTTCGTGTCCTGAATTATTTTTTTATGTTGGGATGTTCAGTTTCGTCTACTGAGCAAGCCCTTAAACTTTGTTGAGAGCTGTCGCTTACACCATTTATATCAAGATACACACAATTACAAAAAGTACAAAAGTTATCTATACCCCTAGCCATGTTGCAAATTTGCAATCGTTAACGCTTGTAGAAAACTTCAAATGTACGGGAATGACGTCAACTCAACGCTCAGTCACGTAGTCAGAACAAAAGATTTGGCGATGCGGCCAACTCGAAGCGTTCGACGCAAGCGAAACGGTTGTAACTTGGCTATATCGATTTCGTAAATTTTACGTGATGCGCGTACAACTAAAAACTTTTACAGATTTATCATATGTATAGAATATTACGAGTGACAAAGATGTTCCAATCACAGCCGAAACCAAAGGCTTGAGGTAGAACCAACCATTATGGTTTAATGATGTTTGCTTTGTCACTAGCTTCGGTTTGGTATGTTTTTTTTAACAATCTGTTCTTTTTATGAGGTGTTGAGTCGTGTCGCTTTACGCAAAGAACGTACAGTGCCCTTTGCGTGCAGTATAATAATGCTTTTAGGGTATTGATGGGGCTGCCTCGCTTCTGTACCGCATCAGAAATGTTTGAGGAAATGCGTGTTGATTGCTTTTTATGCATTAATACGTAACAGCTGTGCGTCCCTGGTGCGCACGGTGCGGACCAGTCCCAGTGGCATCTTGAGTGATTGGTATGATTGCTGATGACAGATTGGTATGATTGCTGACAGGCTTAGCTGCCATAAAGTGAATTGTTGCTTCAGTATCTCAGCTGAAGTGTTGAAGCAATGATTATTTTTATGTGTTAATGTAATTTGTGGTTGTATTTGTGTCACTAACACAGTTGTAAGTTTGTTACTAATACTAAATGAGTCTCATTGTTACTCGTTATAAAGAATATTATTATATAACTCTTCCTACTCTGGGTGGAGCAAGAGGGAGTGACAGACTTCTGCTCAATAATACCCAACTTTTTTGGGGTTGAATGTCATTAGTTAGTTTTCTTCATTCTCAGTGAAGCTAGCCTGAAACTAGCCCGTGATCCTTAAATTGCCCTTTGAGTTCCATAGCCCAACCTCGTTCAAAAAAATCCCGCTTATTAACAATTTAATATTTTTATGAAATGCAATTAATAAAACTGCGTAGTGTTTTTGTTTTAATCCACTGCAAGTAATTACTAACTAGGCCAATAAGTACTGAGGCCTCGACTGGCGGCACCCACTAGTCACAGCCACTAATCACTCAAACGCAGCTTTAATTAATCGTCACTTTTAATCACCTTGGCTCAGAAAGTATTTCAATGGACGACCGGACATATAATTTCTTACACCTACTTCACTAGACTCTATTAGGTCTTTTATTTTCTTTTTGATTGTTAATGGGCTCGCGCTTGACCACTATCGCACTTAATAGAAAGCGACGATGTAGTAACTGATTCACTCTTGACTTAACTTCCCTAGGTTGTAGCTATCAGAATTCACAGATTCCGGCAGGAAATTCTTCTGCTCAGCTGTATGCACAATAAATGTGTTTTTTTTTACTTTTTGTGCATATGGCTGAGATGTCTACTATGTACCGGTAGCGCATTGCCGTACGTTTGTAGGTTCGATGATGGAACAGGTTTTGCGGGATTAGGGTACGCTATCCTACCTTCGTGCCTTCGCTCGCGTCAAGGTCGAAAATTATCCAAAACAAACGTATTCCCATATTAAGGATATATTTGTCCTCTTCAAGGTTCAGTCCATCTCTCGCACTAAACTATTCATAAGAATTGGTTCAGCGTTTTGAGCGATTATTTTAGTGTCGGGTAACCCATTTATCAAGGAAGGTTATGACACATCACGCAGCGAAGTAGTATCCAGAGACGTGGGCAAAATCACCAAGGACAGCAAATGCATCAAATCGTTGATATTAATGGCACCACTTGTTAAGAAGATAATAATTTTAAATCCTGTCATTGTGTCCCTATGCTTGTCATTTTTTTTCTGTTTCCATGAAAATACATCATGCATTATGCTCCGTAAATTATGTGATTTTTTTTGTACAGAGGACAGCTGTCACATGAGTTTAAAAATGTTGATTACTCGCAAAATTATGGCAATGGGATCCCAGTCACTGCATGGTTTACTCCCAGGGTATTTAAAACAACATAATTTTTCACATGATATATTTTTCTGAGTGACATGTTTGGGGATTAGATTGGATGGATTCATTGTTTGTTTTTATGGTGTAATTTTTGCAATATTATAATATAAAACATAATCAGCCTTATAATGTTTTCATTGCTAGGACTCAGGCCTCCTCTCTAGGATAAAGAATGGGCCGAAATGCACCATGCGGGCCCAGTGACCACACTGATGAATGGACGGTCTTGTCACTAAAGCGATGTTTTACTGACAACAACGAAATTCTTAAGTTTATTCGTAATTGGATCAGTGCTTACAGCGGCCGAGTGATAACGGTCCTGATTTACGAGTTGTAGGTTATGGGTTCAAACCCAGGCAGGCGCATTACTTTGTGTAATTTATTAATTCATCATCGTTGTTCTTAAAACGGTGAAGAAAAACATTGTGAGGAAACCGGTATAACTAGAACCAAAAATCGAAGACACATGACATCCTACCTACCTATCTACCGGTATATTACGGCTTATGCCCTGTCCTAGTAGTCCCAGTAGTAGAAGCATATTAAAAAGCTTGATTGATTGACTTTAACTTTGGTGATTGTTCTCGCCATTAACCTTTTGAATACCGTAATTAGAGAAACAATTAAAAGACAATGAGAGAGTGAACACCGGCGTTCGCTTGGGGTTGAATGAATTTAACCTTTCAATCGTGGAAATTGCAGACACAATAGAAAGACAATAGGTGCGCGAACGCCCGCGTTTGCTTGGGGTCGAATGAATTTAAGTGTAAAGTCAACAAAAACCTAAATGTGAATACAAATTAAAAAATAATAGCCACAGAAGCGAGGCTAGAAAAACTCGCTAGTTGTCAAAATTTACAACCCCAATTGTCAGCCTGTGGGTGTACTGGTTGGAGTTTAACAAAACGACGTTACTCCGTTGTAAAACCTGCTGTACTATGTAATACTACGCATAACATATTACATTGCTCTATAATTTATTATAATCATGCTGGGACATACCGCAGAGGAAATCCTCTTGTACCGGTAACTTTGCCGGCAGTCATTTTAGAACTGCACCGTAAACCAAGTTGATAATCTGCAATCGTTAACGCCAGTAAAAACTTCAAATGTATAGGAATGATCATCTCAACGTTAAGTCACGTAGTCCGAATAAACGAATTGAAAATTCGTAGCCAAGTTCACATCGTTCAAAATGATAGAACGAATTGTTATCGTTTTTACAATGTTCAACGCTACATCCTTTATTATACAAACATCAACATGGCATTGTAACTTGGCTAAGAGGGCTGGAATATTTTAATTTAAACTTGTTTGTCTATTGACACGCCACAATTATGGCCGTAAGACCCCTCCTTGAAGCGTGGCTGGAAAGACCTCACGGCGTCCTCACCTTCCGCTTGACGCAGGTTCTTTCCGGATATGGTAAGTTCGGGAGGTTCATGCACCGGATTGGTGCGGAAGCGATGCCCGGGTGTCGCCACTGTGTGGAACGCCCAGAAGATATGGTGGAGCAAACAGTAGAGGTGTGCCCTGCTTGGGCAGAACACAGCCGTGCCCTCGTGAGGGTGTTCAGCGGCGGCAATCTCTCGCGCCGGGTCTTGGTACAGGCCATGGTCCGAAGCGAGGAGGAGTGGAAGGAGGTCACCTCCTTCTGCGAAACAGTAATGCTAGCAAAGGAGGAAGCCGACCGCATCAGGCAACGACGGCACTCACAGCGCCCCAGCTGCCACCGGGATTCCGATCCCGATTTCCGGCCACCGTAGGCGAAGGCTTGCGGACGGCGATCAAGTAGCTCGCTGTCCGCAAGCTCCCCCAAAATTTATTGCTTTTTTTCTATTTTTGTGTAAAATCTTAAAGCGGTTCACAGAATATATCTATCTACTAAGTTTCAACAGTATAGCTCTTATAGTTTCGGAAAAAAGTGGCTGTGACATTCGGACGGACAGACAGACAGACAGACAGACATGACGAATCTATAAGGGTTCCGTTTTTTGCCATTTGGCTACGGAACTCTAAAAAGGAGGAAGATATATATTATGTTCGGCCGTATGTATTTTTAGGGTTCCGTAGCAAAATGGCAAAAAACTGAACCTTATGGATTTGTCATGTCTGTCTTTCTGTCTGTCCGTCCGTTTGTCACAGCCACTTTTTTCCGAAACCATAAGACCTATACTTTCGAAACTTGGTAAGTAGATGTATTCTGTGAACAGCATTAAGATTTTCATACAAAAATATAAAAATAAATTTTGAGAGTTCCTTTTTTTGAGATAGTTCTGTCCCTGCCGAGCGATACTATCAACTTTTTGGAACACTACCATAACTCTGCGACAGCGAGGCGAAAGGGTGTGAAGAGTAAAACAAATGAATACATTCACACAACACACAGCGTTCTACCGACATGTCGACATCCGTAGTAACACTACAATTTATGAAGCCCGTTAATTTGACAAGTGAATATGAGCCTACCAATGACTGCTATTATAAAAGTACAGTGTGGACTTTCGGAATAAATTGAAGAGTCAGTTATCTTTTTACAATTTCCATTTTAAAGTGAAAAGAGGCACTCCTATTTTTCATTAAACGATTAATGAAAAATAGGATATAATATAGTGTCGTCTGTCTGTAGTTTTTAGGAAATGGGTTTGTTTCCCTCACGGTACAAATATTTGGGAGGCCTATAGATAATATTTTCTTGTCTGCGTGTCTTTTGTATGTGAGTCTACATGTTAATGAACACACCCACAATACAAAGCAAAACACAGGAAAAATAACGTTTGTTTAAAAATTTTCAACCAGGAAATCAAGCTTAGAATTACATTCTCAGCTGCCGAGATATCCGGATCTGACGACTCAAGAGAGAACAAGTTACTTTTAAACAATAATAAAAAGCATTTGTTCTAGCAATAATAACCAAAAGCTGAGTAGGTAAAAAGAATAATTCGAGGAGCAATAAAAATGTTTCAGAACTTTGGAGTCGGCGAAAACAGATGTAAAATAAATTGACAAAATTAATTTATTTTTATTAATACGAATTTTTACGGCGCAGTGGGTAGATGATTTCATTTATTAACTTAATTAATGAGAAGGCATTCGCTTCTGGTAAATTTGTAATTAGAGAGGCTTTTATCTAGCAGATGTGTTGTGAACAGAGGCTGTTATTAATGCACCATCGCGGCTCATATATGTTTACCACATAATGTACATGATTCGAAGATGTATTGTCTATGGTTATAGACGTAACTCAATATTTTGCTCACACACTTAAATAGTATATACAAAATTAATTTTAGTATACGTGAAACCTGAAATAGGTTTGTGTCTAGTATTTTTATGTAAAGAATCTATGTACAAAATTTTATTTCTATATCATGAAAAATCACAAAGTTACAAGCTTGTCCTCAAAAAAATACAAGGTCACAGAGCCATCTGGGCGACTGAGGGGAAGTTTTGGTCCCACACACAGCTGTGCGCTGGCACATATTGCCGGCATGACCTACCGAGACCTGTGATGTACATAATGTCAGTGGTGTCCAACTTACCTTTCAGATACCATCAATTAAAGACACAATAGTAAGACAATAGATGCGCGAAAGCGTTCGCTTGGGGTTTAATGAATTGAATAATTATGGGAAAAAATATAACACGGTGCAAAAACTATTGGAATTCATTCGGGTACTGATTCTGAACTAACTATATTAATGTTTTGCTTAAAAATAATGTTGTAAATATTATGACAGTGAAATCAACAGTACGAAAGATTACTTCATTAAATCACATGTGAACGCCTGCGTTCGCACTCTCATTGTCTTTCTATTGTGTCTCTAATTATGGTATTTAAAACGTTAAGAACGAGTAAACGAGTCACAAGCGATACTGACCTTATGTACGATGCTTTGACAGAATCTGGGCTGGCGTTCGCGCGAGTCGAACGGATAAAAGTTCTGAAGGGACGTGGTCCTCTTTTCTCTGTCGGCAGTCGTGTGAACAACAACTAATCTAGGTACTGTCTTACGGCTTGTTGTGAAGTGAATACCTAAAGTTGACATCATAATAGATCACTTGCGTGGCCTGGAATTGCTCGGTACCCAATTATCGCCGACAAAATAGGTGGAAAGGATTTCTTTCATATTTCTTCCCCCGTTCGGTGTCCTTAGTAGGTGTAAGTAAGGATTTACGTATTTATAGAATAAAATACTATTTCTAACATGTTTGGCAGCACATTGGGCGCATTGGTTGAGTGATTGGCTGAAGCGCTGCACGGTGCTGTTTCGTTTCCCGTAAATAAGTATTTGACCAGTTTGCAGATTGGTGTAAGGTATTTTTTTTTTCACAACTATCACACAACGCCGTCTAGTCCTAAGCTAAGCAGAGCTTGTGTTATGAGTACAAGACAACTGATAAACATACTTATATATTTCTAAATATATACATATTATAGATAATTACACCCAGACACAGAACAAATGATCATGCTCATCACATAAACATTTATCCTGGGTGGGGATCGAACCCACGACCTCCGGCATAGCAGTCAGTGCCACTAACCACTAGACCAAGTTTTATAAAAAAACAATAAAAGGAAAAGGTACTTTTTTACTGCTGACTTGAAATTGAAGTGTCTATGGTCTACTTGAAATAAATTATTTGTCTTTGACGTTAGCAGCCCAAATTAAAATTTTCCTATTTCAGCATAAATTTATTTTACCGTAGAAATAAAAATATATCCTTAAACCATGATAGAGAGAATAAATTAATTTCTGTCTAATTAAACAAGTAAGTACCTTTTTAATTACTAAATTAATGCCTTTGTATTGCAAGTTCAAAAGAAAATAATTCCCTCTTCTTTTGTCGGCTTTGAAATTTCCTGAACTTAGGTCAAAGGTCATTACTTTGACCTTCATAAAACTGTGTGTATACAAATCCGAATAACAATCTAAAGTTTTGAGTTCGTTTCGGGATTTTTTCGAGTGAAGTTCGGAAGCGGTTTTAATTATTCACAAATTGTTTTCTAGTGGACACTGTGTTGAAAAGTTTGTGTAATTTTATACATCAAGTGTCTACGCAACTGGACAATTTGTGGAATCAATGAAACAGGCGCTATTTCGATAAAATGAAGCCGAGAATTAATTGACTACCACAGCAAAGCTTGACCAGCAGGCTGACAACTTTTTGCTGCCAAATGCTGTTATTAGACTAATATTATAAAGAGCTTAAGTTTTTTTTTGTTTTTAAGGGGTAATCTCTGAAAGTACTAAGACGATTGTAAAAAATATTTCACCGATAGAAAGCTGCTTTATTCCTGAGTGACATAGGCTATATTTTATGTACACTGGCGAAGCTGCGGGCAATAGCTAGTTTATTCTAACTGCATACTATACAAAGGTACAAAAAAGGCGGACTTAATCTCTTAGAATACCTAAGGCATTAAGTCCGCCTTTGTACCTAATAAAAAATCATATTACGTTCTTAAATTGACATTGGTTAAATACACAAAACGTGCAAAGTCAAAATAAAAAAAGAACCTTTTGCTGCTTAAGTATTCATTTAGACACACAAGTTCAATTTCAGAAACAGGGTGATGGTACTTTTTGGATTAGGTAGGTGATGTTTTTCTTACTGAGTAAAAATAAGCAACACTCATACAATCCCATTCCCGCGGGCGGTCTGTCGATTTGCGCGGGAACTCCGAAATAAAATAACAGATACCCTTGTAATTCCTTCTTAATTCATATTTAGAGGAACATTACAGCCAAATTAGTAGTATTTATTCAAAGATTTTCACATATGTAAAACGGCAAATGAATTTGTGAAAACTCTGCAGTTTTTTGTATCTGTGTTAACATTTTTTCGACAATATGTTTCACCGTCCTTAACGAGTTTTTTCCTTTCTCATTCCTGAATCGGGTCTCGAAATTATTTCAGAATCGCAAAAAAAAGTGTCTTTATTTTCATTGACATATGAACTAGTGCTTGACTGTGATCCCACCTGATGGTCAGCAGTGATGTAATTTTTGATGACAAAGCGCACTACTTTATTATGAGGAATCTTCAAGGCTAGAGTGCCACTCACCTAACACTCACACATAAATTAAAATCAGCCGGGAAGACCGGAGTAGACATAGTGTTCCAGCGTTTATTTTTAGAAGTTTAATTTTTGACTGTTCCAAATCCGCGTACAGACATCGTGAGACGTGTGTCGCGAAAGTTTCGTCACGCACACGTCAACCTGAGGCATACGATGGTACATTAAATGCATGCGTCCCGAATGACACATGCTCAAGCTGAACACGCAAACAACCACGCATGGTGTTCGTAAGTAGACAAATGTCTCCGACAATAGCGAGACGTGCAGATTGCAGCTGCGGCCTGTGTGTGTGATTCATTTACTATTAAGAAAAAGACAAGATAAGAAAAAACGCTGGTGTACAAAACAATTGCACTATGGAAATACATTATACGACGATATCACCGATGAGTCCACACGGAGCGCACGGCTCGCACTAAAGCGGCGTTTGCAACGATCGTATGACGCGAATCATCACTGTGAGCACACACGTCCACACAGTTCGAGGCATGCGAGACGAACCATTCGCGACGCACGCCTCGCGATGTCTGTACGTGGCTCTAGTAGTAGCAGACCTGATTAAGTTTTGATATTCATTTCAGCTTATTATTACGATGGACTGAAAGACGGCCAACAAAGTAATCCTCTCGTTCTGTTTTTGTCGACTGAAATATGGTACCCTAAAAACAGGAAAATTATCATTTTGTAATATTAGACATTTCCTATTTTTGATACTTAATATTTAATAATACTTGTGTCCACTTTAATTAATCAATAAGTCGCCATTGCCGTCAGTTGCATGTGGCCGAGCGTTTATCACAAGTTCTATTTATTAATATGACAGCATAACGGAGGTATAACATTGAGCACACCATCAATATATTTCGACAGGCTTTTAGATTTTTACGTGTTAGTTTTCATGAGTAGGTTTTATGTCTATCATCTTATTTGACGTAAGGTTTCGGTTAAAATTCCTTCATTATTGTGTCGGTTGAGTAAAGTAAGACAGCAGTCAACGCGTGTTTTCAAGTTTCAATTCATGAGGTACCCATCGTTCAAGTTTTTTTACTTTCCCGATTTGCTTCAAGTCTGAAGCCTGCAGCTATCTCTGAAGTGCTTTGTGATGGATCCGCTTCCATAATAGCCTTTAATTCTTAATTTTCCATTTTGGTCTGTGGCCATCCACGGGGTTGGTTCTGACTGGTATTTCCAGAACGAAAACGTTGAAATCAAAAACGTACCGTGCTTTCTTTTGCTACACCAGCGCTGTACACATCATTAATCCTTCTAGCTGTTTCTGCAGCACTGGTGTCACGGTAGAACTCGTACTCGTAAATATACCGATATTTCATGTTTTCCATTGTGCGGTAATAAGCGACGCCAAAGAAAAAAATAATGAGGAAAAACAAATTAATGTCTGTTTTCAAAACTCAAATGTACCAGTTAAATGAATTTATTTTGAATTTGGAATTCTTAACCAAAGAGAAGATATTTCAGATCAAAGTATTCAGTACGAGAAAACGCTGATTTCATATGTAAGGACCTAATATAATAAAATTAATTCTAGATTATTCTAAGGCAAGCGTGCTCCATCGTCGCCCACATTATCGCTTATTATCAGAGGGCTTAGCCAAGTTAATAATCTACAATAGTTAATGCTCGTAGAAAACTTCAAATGTATGGGAATGACATCACAATGTTAAGTCACGTGGTCAGAACAAAGGAATCGGAGGATTTACTGACTATTGAAAAAGATTCGAAACGAGACGTTCGTAACTTGGCAACGTCTCGGAGAACATGGTGGAGCATATGGTAGACGTGTGTCCCGCTTGAGCAGAGCACCACCGTGGCCTCCTGGGGCGATCGCCGATTTTTCAACCTACAAAAAAAAACTTATCTAGGCCTACTGGTGAGGTCAAAGTCTATCCATAATACAAAAAAAATATATTGTGACTGACTTGTACTATTGTTTATTTAGCTTAGAACATAGAAGACGTAAAAATAAACGACAGTAACCAAAACAATAACACAGTGGATGAAACCAAACACGGTGATAAGGGTGTGTTCCTACTGACGCGGGGCTGGGTGGTGTAGAAAGGAGCGGACATTCAAATAAAAAATATTAACACACGACCCCAAGCCGGAGAGGTTGGCAGAACGATGCGGCGCAACGGATAGAGGACTTATTAGGACAGTACATTTATTTATTTAATGATTACTTTGTACACAAAGATAGTAAATTATACATTTGAGCCTTATAATTATGGCGGCCTTATCACATTCCGCGATCTCTTACAGGCAATCTGGTATAGACAGAGATTGTCTGGACATAAATTGGGATTGCACTTGTTGCTTTACAAAACAAGCTAAACAATTTGTGAAGAAAAAAAAACACTACATTTAACTGCTTAAATACATACATACTAAGGGTGAGTTGCACCATTTAACTATTACGATAACCAAACCATAACCAGCCGTGAAACGGCCGCCTATTGGTCAATTCGACGATTTGACAACTGTTAACGGCTTTGTTATCGTTATAGTTAAATGGTGCAACTCACCCTTAATATATACATTCCTAGGCAAGAAAACAACTGACAAATACAATTAATACAGCTAAAAACGAATAAAAATTACAAGGACAAGTAATATTCCTTCACAAGTGTTTTGACTGACACATTCCAGAGACGAGTTCATTTGTTACGAGTTTATTTGTTTTATGATATAAACTAGTGCTTGACTGCGATCCTACAAGTATAGCCATGAAGATACCTAAATTATACTCGGACAGGAAGACCGCAGCAGGCCAATTGTTCCAATCCTTCGATGTATGTAGTATAAATGACTAGATAAAACGGTTAGTCTGGATCGTAGAGGTGTAAACAATGTATTGTCCGCTGGTAGAAAAGTGATGGCGGAATCAAGTCATGTAGCTAGTGTAGCTAATTGAAAGTGTCAACAATTTAGATGTTTATGGGACACGACTGGCTATATGGCTGGCTAATGCAATGAAACCACAGATCCGACGTGGGATGGATCTCTCAGATTGAATTTAACTTCTCGGAACTTAGCTCTGATCTGCTTTGCTCAGCTTCACCCAGCTCCGCGTCAGTGGAAATGCGCCCTTATACAAGAACTCCATAACACAAATATAAACTTATACCTACAGAGGTCAATTGTTTGTTGGTAGAAGAAATTTTTTGCAAGTACTGAAGCATTATAGCAGTGTGTAAGAGTCGTAGCAAGTTACATTCTGAAGCTTCTATCCTACCCTAATGATGGGGCGGGGGTTAGCGGACGACGAGCAATGGGTAGCTCGCCGTCCGACTGTCCAGTAAACGGATCGAGTTGAGTCGTAGACGGCGTGTACTGTTCCGCGCACGCTTCAAAGAGATTTCAGTAAAACCGTAGGGGCCCAGCAAGGTCAAAGCGGGTCCTTAACGATACGTACTTCGAGAATCACATGGTCGATTAACGGTAAATCGAATTAGCCATTGATCGAACAGAATTTTTTGCGAAACAACTCGATCGATTTTGGTGAAAAGGAAAATAAGAAAGCAGTAATGAAGGGAAAAATACCGAAGGCAGGTAGTTAAGTTGTTGTATACTTTTCTAAATATTATGTAAATGGCACTTTTAAGAATAATACTGCAATAAGGATATTAATAAGGATATTGCAGTATTAGTAAAAAATATGACAATTTAAAGACACAAGATCTATCCATGATCGTTTGGAATTAAACACGCCTAATTCCCAAAATTCAGTCGAATCATAGCATCACCGCTGGAATGGACTCCTAGGAAGAAAGGAACTTATTTAAAACTATAAAAGAAATAGAAAAACAACAAAAAATAATAAGTTTATTCAGTCAGTTTCTGCTACTAAAAAGGAAAAACAAATTGGGAAAGAAGAAAAACTGAAAAAAAAAAAATTATCAAAATACACATGGACTTTCTGGGTTTCAAAGCTTTGAACATTTGCCACTTTAAAAAAATTAAAATAAAATCGTTAAAGTTTTCAAATTTGCTCATTAATGATATTATTTTATGTTTATATCGTATGTTAGTGGGTTGCCAGGGCGTTAAAGAATCCTTATCTACCACGTTTTTGATATCCTTAATTTTGAGCGAAAATCGTTTCGTAAAAAAACAACGTAAATGTTTTTTTTTTATAATTTATTATTAACAATTTTCCCTTCATTACTTACTGTTTTATTATTTTCCTTTTAATCAAAATCTACGATATCTTAAAAGTGTTTGATTTCCTTGATTATATGTATGTACGAAAAAATATGTGATGAATAATCTTTATTTATAATTTAATTTCAATTATTAAGTCATATAATAACAAAAACTCATTCGAAAGAGCAGTTCATCGATTAATAAATGTTCGATGAATCGTTTAGTTTTTTAGTGTTTTGCTCTTAAATGTATATTTTGAGCGATTTAAAGACAAGAGTGGATAGGCTCATAAACTAGTGCGCCCTACCATCAGAAATTGCATCACTGCTTACCATCAGGTGGGATCGCAGTCAAGCAGTAGTTCATATCAAATAAAAAGAAAACGGATCCGGTCAAAGCCTACTGGAGCTATGGGTTTACTTCCGAATGGGAAACCTTTAGTCCTGGAACGCAAAGGACAAAAAAAGGTAAATACTTAGGTGTGATTTTGGTACGTAAAAGTCTGACACGCCCTCCCGCTCCACCTCGGAAGAAGTCATTGGATGATTTTCCGCTTTAAAATAAAACCCGTACAGTAGGCACAACGAATCTTGAGCGCTCGGCGTCAGAGTGGGGATCGCTTTGCGCATTCCACATAATAATATTGGCGAGCCAATCGTCTTCATTGTTAGATACATACAGCAACGCAGGAACCGAATGAAGAGTGACGTCTATAACGCGATGGCGCGGTGAGCCAATCACTGACACTACCCGGCCCCACGTCTCACTTCGCACCACTAAAGAGAATATTTGACTTCTGCGTAACCGCTCAAGATCCCCCGTTTTCTCCAAATTATAGCCAGGTAGGTACTAAACTAAAACATTCGCCAACTCAAACTTATAAAGACGTTTTGCTGGTGACAGCTAACCTCCGATATTCGGGACCCAATTTTAACGAAAACTTCCATCCAAGTGTTTTATTATATTCCCAAAACTTTCAACACTTTATTGTCCGTTATGTTACTCTTGAATTATATTATCATAAAACTTATATTTGTGTGGATGCGTACTTGTAAAATTATGGGATCGGCAATATACCGTTATTTTCTCCCAGGGAGTTGTAAAGTAAATATTACGTGGAGTAACATACTCGGTTATTTTTATCGTAAAAGGAGGCAACAGATTGTCCCGTGCGGTTTGACATGTCAGAACTTTTTGCAGATCATTGGAGAGCACAGTAATCATAGTTGTACGCACAACACTTAAAAAAAAAAGAAAGAACTAAAGTTATGATTACTTTCAAAATTGGAATGAAAACATTTTATTTTTCTGTGATTGTTCTCGCTGCCCTATCGGCTTTCGATCAGTGTTGCCCGCGGCGCCGAGACGCACGCACGCTGCTCCACGCGTCGCGAGCTCGTTGTCAAAGCGCGATTTGTTTACAGTCGAACAACACGTGTCTAACCGTTGTGTTTCCACCAACACTAATATTTGTTCTAACAAAATAAAAATACAATAATAAAGAATACATTTTTTATTTCTAAATGTAAAGTGAGTTTTAATTAAAAATAAGATCAACAAGTTTTCCACGGAATAAACTTTGTTCTTTATTTGAATTTAAATTAAAACAGACGAGATAAAAATGTTGTTAGAAATTAAATTAGTTTAGTTTAGTGTAGTTAGTAACGATGGGATCAAGTTGTGTTAATAATATGTCAGTGAGTGTTTGCCGAGTGTTGTGGCTGGTACTTATAGTGCTTGCTGAAAGGATCCAAGGATATGTGGAGACTGAGGAGTTTATCAGCGACCTGGATAAGCCAAGTAAGTTACTATTCAATAGTCGTGGTTAAAACAGTGATAGTTTATTTAAAAAAAATCATGATGAAAATATGTCCAAACCTATTTATTCTATATTATTATCTCTGATAAATCTACTAATTTGCTAACAAATCCCGTAAACAGTTTTGTACATTTTAGTAAATTTTCTGGGTTTAATTTGTTTTGCTCAATTATTTCGCGTCATTAATTTTGCAATCACATTTAAATTGTTATAGTTTTAGATAATAATTATCTTTAATAGGTAGGGGTTATTATTACGTGGCATCCCATTGCTGGGCATAACCATTGTCCCTTGATTTTATGGTGGGGTTTGGGTTGCTACATAATTATCAACGTTATCGTTATTAACAGTGAGATCGTTGTAACAAAATAAGTGTGATCTTCGCATGGGTGGGCTAAATGACGCCAAGACGAGACACGTAAAAAATATGGTGTAACAAATTTCACGTTAAAATTTGCTTCGATTTTTCACAAAATTATAGGACTGACAAAACAGTTTACAATTGACAAAATATATAATTATATATTTATACGTAATTGTATTTGCTTCAATTTATTGAGGTTTAATTTAATTAAAAGGTTTCAATGAGGACGATATAGAAAATAAATTAATTGAAAAAAAGAAAGCCCTTTGTAAGAAAATAAAATATTTACAAATAAATGCTTTAGGTATACGAATTTGAGCAATTCCCATTTATTGCGGACAGGTATTTGGAGCAGACAGGAAAACTAACTTTAACGTGATATTAATAGTAATTAGGTTTTCCTGTCTACAAAAACCATGGTTACTCTCTCTACCTCTCCGAAGCACTTTCAACAAAACGAAATTACAAGCCGATTGAAAGCATCATATTTTATTGACAATCATTCCGGTTTGTTCCAAATACCTGTCCGTAATAAACAGGAATTACTCGACTTCAAATAAAGCATTTATCAGTAAACATTTTATTTTCATGCAAAGAGCTTTCTTTTTTTTCTTTACCATATCGTCCTCATTGAACCCTTTTAATTAAATTAAACCTCAATAAGTTAGAGCAAACACAAAAATGTATTTGTACTTCAAATATTCCAAATCTCATCGTTTTGTTAGATTAATTTATTTTATTTTAATTTCATGAAATCTGTTCAACGGATTTGTGATGCCTGGCATCGGTTTCCATGGCATGTATTCGCTATTCCCAGATTTTACAAGCGAAAATCAATTTTGGGAGATATTGAATATTCTGTTTGAACAGCAGAAATTCCTCTATGAATTTGATCTAGAATTTCATGGCTATCAGGCTGAATCACTGTTCTATAAAGCGATTTATGTTATGTCAAAATATAATTTTATGTTAAAGTTCTTTATTCATTAAACCCAAAGCGAACGTCGCGGCTCAAATTGACGGTATCTGACTATAGTATAGAGAATGCACTGGAAATGGTGTGTACACCTAACTTGATATTGTTATTGGTCTACCCATGCCGTGTTAAATTGTCAATCGTACGAGAGAGAGAGAGATAGAGGAGAGAAGAGCCTCTCTCCTGGAAACAAGTTGCCATGGCCAAACTCTAAACAGACTCCGCATCCAGGTTGGGCGCAGCAAAGAAAATGTCCACTGGTGGGGGTTCTCGGATGGTTCCAATCTTCAGTGTTTGTGCGGCGTCTCTCCGCAGACTATGTCCCACCATCCGTCCTGCATCACATACCCTGTTACCTACTCACGTAGGGACCTAATGACATCATCAGCGGACTGCATTGCCGTGGCCAAATTCTGGGCCAGGCAAAGAATTTAACTAGTTTTGTCATCTATACGCTAAAAAAAAGAAGTCGTGCGAGCGAGAAAGAGAGATGGAGCTATAGGGTGCAACCTTAATAGCTCTATCCTTTTAACAATTCAGTTTAGGTCATCAAATGAATCGCTCTAAGAGCTCGTAGTAGGGCCTGTTGACTTGTTTTTGAATGTGTACATTCTGGACATTGTTAAACTTTGTTAAAGTTGATCAGTCTTTTACCAAATGAGCTATTATTATCCAATCGCTCTTTTTTTTTGTTTTGTCCTTTCCCTCTGCTGGACACAGGTCTCCCCAAAATCCTTTCAGGTATTCTTTTCTCCAACCAGCCCTTGGTGTGGAATCTGGGTCGTCTCGCCCCTCTTCCTAGGTCAGCCTTGAAAGCGTTGTCCATCCTGAGGCACTGAATTTCTAAAGACAAGAACTCAGTGGTTAATGAGCATGTTGATGACGTAAAAATAGCTCATATAGTAATTTGTCATTTTAGAGTTATTTGTTATTTGTTAGTTGTTTTAGTTATTTGAGCTGATCTTATAGCTCAAATAACTAAACGGCTTTGCTAATAGCTTAAGCTGTTTGATGCAGCAGGTGGAATATATTTAGTTAATTCATAGATTTGATTGCCCCAGAATCAACGGTTAGCGATTGTTAAATAAATGTTTTTTCTTTCTATATTTCTGAAAACGATATATTTCGAAAATTTTAGTTTTATTTTGCGGTCGGGTTTTTTGACGCTTTCAACTTTTTTATTTCCTGTATTTTAGTGAGTAATATTTTTGAAATTATCTAATCAAATGTATTATTTTGATACCCGAAGTGACTAGGTATATTATGAAAAAAAAAAAAAAACAAACAATTTGGCGTCAAAAATCCACCATTTTGTTTTTATTATTAAGGAGATGAATGAAAGAGGGTGTTTCAGGAGCAGTTGGATAATAACATACAATCTAGTACAATTAAAAATGTACGAAATTTCTCACGCCGTATGTCGCACAGTTAATTAAGCGAGTTTAACGTGAGAGGCTCTTAGCTATGATACATTAATTCGTCGTACTTGAGTAGCTATCAAGCATGATATATCGGAGAGGAATATTAGGTACCTCCTCACTGGAGTAATGGAGGCGTGACCTCACTCATTTTTCGACTTCTTGTTACCTCCGTTATTACTGTTAGGTACTTTTCAACTTGCTTGTGATATATAGTGATAACTTTTCAGTGGAGGGTAGTCTTTTGATGTTTTTGTGTGAGCTGCGCAGTTGTTCCGTTGGTATTACTATCTATTTTATACTCATTCATAAATCTTATACAGACTTCAGTACCAAAGTCTGTATTAGACAAAAACCGACCCAAATAAAATTGGGAAAAAGTTGAGCTCATCAAAAAACAGTTTTATCTCAAAAAATAGACGGATTTCAAAATAGATCCGTGAAATATTTACCACTATTTTTTAATTAGTTAAAAGACATGGGGTTCTATCCGTACCCGTTACTGATCATATATGTGTAAAAAAACACTAAGAGTACACGCAGTGTTTTTAATCAATACGTCTTACAATGTCTCCATAAATTAGGTGGCATTTTGAGATATAAACAAACGCTTATAACTTTGCTGTTTGCTGTTTATGAATATTATAAATTGAGACTTCACTTGAATAATAACAAGACTTTTTCTAATAAGCCCTTTAAGTATTTATACTAATTAAAAATTAGTAGTGCATGACTTTTGATTTTACTCAGTCTAGCAAATAAAACCACGCGGCATTACAACCCGTAACATGTAGCATAAAACAAAGCAAGGCAGGCAAAGCAGGCAAAGCAGGCAGGCAGGCAGGTAAGGTTGACTGGTAAAGAATGTCTTGTTGCATTAAGTCCGCGATGTTTCGCCTATCGGTCTATCTGAAGTGTGTAGCCATCATTTTAAAATACGAGAAAAATGAGGTTGCTACGAAAGCGCCGCCCAGTTGCTACGAGGCTACAGCGCTACGAGTGGCGTAGCAAATTGCTACGAGTTTTCCTTTGCCACGGAATTGCAGCTTTAATACAAAGTGATTTTAGTTTTTTTTAACTATTACTATATATTGGTTTTTATTCCATAAGCCATCAGTCCACCATGCGGGAGGCATTCCAACACTGCGTTTTCTTCCTATCAAACTCTTTTGCGAGTAATGTTGCCTACTGCCACTTCAGTTACCTATTCTTCAGGCTACGTCTGAAACCTAAGCAGAGAAAGAAAGAAAAAGCATATGTCATAAACTAGCTTTTGCCTGCGGCTTCGCCCGTGTAGCTACATAAAATATACCCTATGTCACTTAAGAATAATGAAGCTTTCTATCAGTGAAAACATTTTAGCAATAGAGATTACCTCCTACAAAAAAAAATTCAAACTTGACCTCTTTACAAAATTACATTGCTTTTATAAACCGTTCTTGCTTTTACTATATAGTTCAAAATATACAGACTCTTTTCTAGGATTGCGTTTGGTATGCGGATAGAGATTGTACGGAAATAACTTGCTAGCCTTTGCAGGGTCGGTTACCGGTCGAACTACATGTTACGAAATATCAGAAATTTTACTCGAAAATGTACTGCGTTCAGACCATACCATGTACAAAATTAGTTATTGCACGGATGGACTATGAACTTTCAAAGTCAAAGCATTTATTTCAAATAGACCATATGCAGGCACTTTTGAATAGTCAAATGTCGGTCAGTCCAAGAAAAGTGGAGCTAAATTGACATTTCAACCTTTCGATCAGTCCTAAAATTTGTATGTGTAGTAGTTTTTATATAAATTAATTGTATAAGCTGCGGATACAAAATAGATAGGTACAGAAGTCAATCTCATGTATGTACTTCACTTTTTATACCTACGCTAGGCGATCGCACACACGTCAGCGTATTGCGCCGAACTGTATGAGCGCGACCGGGCGATTGAGCCGAGATATCGTGTCCATGAGCGGTGTCTATGTGTGCGTTGCTCGAGCGTGCTTTGTATGTAGATTGTCTTCTGTACCTATCTATTTTGTGCTGTAGACGCCTTTAATCTTTCGAATATCGTAATTAGAGACAATAAAAAGACAACGAGAGAGCGAACGCCGGTGTTCGCTTGGGGTTTATTGAATTAATTGAAATATTTGCCCAGAATCGAATGTCTAAAAAATTACCTACCTCTATAAGATCTTGTTGATATGTCATTGTAGTTTCTCATAATCTACACTAATATTATAAAGAGGTAAGGTTTTTTTTATTATTATTTTTTGTTTGTGGAGGTATAATCCCTGGAAGTACTGGTCCGATTGCTAAAATTTTTTACCTATACAAAGCTGCTTTATTCCTGAGTGACAAAAGCTATATTTTATGTACACGGGCGAAGCTGTAGGCAAAAGCTAGTAGTTTATATGTATTGTCTAATTGTATAAGCTGTGGACACCTTAATTGACATATTTTCACAGAATCGAATGCCTATAAAATTTCCTTCCTGTATAAAATCTTGTTTCGTTGGTGTTACTATGAGTAATAAATAAATAAAGCCGATTTGAGCTATCCTTTGTAGTTTTTCATATATCACCGGAATTGGTAGGCATGAAAGGCCTGGAAGTTCAGCGTGTGGCTGTTGCGCTGCGTGTCCTGAGTTCGACTCTCGTATGGAAACGATATTTGTATGGCTTACAGGTAGTTGTCCCAAGTCTAGGTGTTTTGTGTATGTGAGTATAAATTATGCACTCTTGATATCTCTCTTTGAGTATAAATTATGCAGTCTAGTGCGGGCAAAGTTAAAAAAAAAGGAATTGTCTGTAATAAAACTTAATTTATTTGAAGTTTAGTTGCATAATGTGGGCCACTCATTATACTTTAAAGCATTTTTTTTTTAATTTTGTGTAATTTAATAAAATTTAATTTAATGTTTTCTTGAGTGTACTTGAAATAAATGTATTATAATAAAAAAAAAAATACCTTTATATGACATCTAAGTGTTACCCAAAATTAGTATACAAAGGCATTTGAATCCGATATAGAATCACATTTCCGATATACACATTGCGAGGTGAAAAATCTTCAAACAGCGAGTGCATTCGTACATACAAATATGTACATATATGTAACACACATATATACCGCTCAAAGTCGCACGTGGCGGTAATGTATCTGAAAATCTACTCTTGTTTCGAATAGAATGGACTGCAACACTGCACTGGTTAGGGTTAGTTCACACGGGACGCGTTAAAAACCTGTATCCCTAGCCAAGTTTCTAATCTGCAATAGTTAACGCTTGTAGAAAGCTTCAAATGTACGGGAATGACGTCGTCTCAACGCTCAGTCACGTGGTCAGACCAAAAGAACTGGCGGCAAAGTCAACTCGAAGCGTTCGACGCAAGTGAAACGGTTGTAACTTGGCTAGGAAGGCTGGGCTTTTTATCTACTATCGAATATAAAGTTCTATCTTGAGAAAAGGGTAGTGCTATTGGTTCTGTATAATTCTGTCTCTTTCACACCAGCATTTAGATGGTTTTAAGATGTCGTGGTAGGGCGCTAGTTACGCTAGTGCTTAGCCACGGAGTGTATACCTATATTCGAGTTAGTAAGAAGTAGGAACTAGGCAGGCTCGCTCCAACATACATCTAGGCGTATTGATATTTGAATTCTCTTAAAAAAATGAAATTTTTTACGTGCCATTTAGCTTCACTTTTTTTGACCGACCAACGTTTTGACAATTCAAAAGTGCCATTAAATTGGTCTATTTGAAATTATAATTTTTTATTTCTCATATGTAGGTATTTACCGTTATCTTAAAGTAGAAAGTGTGCACCTCGCCGCGCCACTTCACCTCTCGGTGTGAGCTCCTCCTAGTACAAACACATAACGCGTGTTTATGTGTACTTGTAGAACGAAAAGGTTACCTATTGAAATACATCGCTGTCGTTACTGGCATCGAGTTGGTTTATCTTTGACAAGAGTCATCTCAGTCACTAATGACAGTATTTTTAGGGTTCCGTAGCCAAATGGCAAAAAACGGAACCCTTATAGATTCGTCATGTCTGTCTGTCTGTCTGTCTGTCTGTCTGTCTGTCTGTCTGTCTGTCTGTCTGTCTGTCTGTCTGTCTGTCCGTCCGTATGTCACAGCCACTTTTTTCCGAAACTATAAGAGCTATACTGTTGAAACTTTGTAAGTAGATGTATTCTGTGAACCGCATTAAGATTTTCACACAAAAATAGAAAAAAAGCAATAAATTTTGGGGGTCCCCATACATAGAACTGAAACTCAAAATTTTTTTTTTCATCCAACCCATGCGTGTGGGGTATCTATGGATAGGTCTTCAAAAATGATACTGAGGTTTCTAATATCATTTTTTTCTAAACTGAATAGTTTGCGCGAGAGACACTTCCAAAGTGGTAAAATGTGTGTCCCCCCCCCTCTAACTTCTAAGATAAGAGAATGATAAAACTAAAAAAAATATATGATATACATTACTATAAAAACTACCAACGAAAATTGGTTTGAACGAAATCCAGTGAGTAGTTTTTTTTTAATGCGTCATAAACCGAAAAAAATACACTATTATTAAAACATCGATCAAAGTTACAACACATAACAAGAACTTTTATATTATGTTACTTGCTGCTACGGAACCCTTCATGGGCGAGTCCGACTCGCACTTGGCCAGTTTTTTATAAAACTAGATATATTACAAAACATGGTAAAAACCTTAGACTATTCAAAGCTTTTTTTAGGGTTCCGTAGCCAAATGGCAAAAAACGGAACCCTTATAGATTCGTCATGTCTGTCTGTCTGTCTGTCTGTCTGTCTGTCTGTCTGTCCGTCCGTCCGTATATCACAGCCACTTTTTTCCGAAACTATAAGAGCTATACTGTTGAAACTTTGTAAATAGATGTATTCTGTGAACCGCATTAAGATTTTTACACAAAAATAGAAAAAAAGCAATAAATTTTGGGGGTCCCCATACATAGAACTGAAACTCAAATTTTTTTTTTTCATCAAACCCATGCGTGTGGGGTATCTATGAATAGGTCTTCAAAAATGATACCGAGGTTTCTAATTTCATTTTTTTCTAAACTGAATAGTTTGCGCGAGAGACACTTCCAAAGTGGTAAAATGTGTGTCCCCCCCCCTCTAACTTCTAAGATAAGAGAATGATAAAACTAAAAAAAATATATGATGTACATTACTATAAAAACTACCAACGAAAATTGGTTTGAACGAAATCTAGTAAGTAGTTTTTTTTAATGCGTCATAAATCGAAAAAAATACACTATTATTAAAACATCGATCAAAGTTACAACACATTACAAGAACTTTTATATTATGCTACTTGCTGCTACGGAACCCTTCATGGGCGAGTCCGACTCGCACTTGGCCGGTTTTTTATATTTACTTACTGTGTCGTGGATACCTTCAAAGACATGCAAACTAAAACATAAATCTATCTATGACACAAAAAAAATTAATCTGTCGGAGACATCCAGACCCAAAACAACTATCTGCAGGTCATACAAATATTTTTTCCGCACGGGAATCAAATCTACGATAAGCAGTGCAGCAGACGGTCGCACAACCACTCTGCCAACTGATGCGCCATCACGTCAAAGTAACATATCCTCAGCTTTAACAAATGTCGTTAGCGCTGATGATACCTATATGTCAAATCATCATCATTTCATTTAAAAAAAAGTGTAATTTTGGACATAGGCCTTCCTCAAGTGTCGCTACAATAAACTATCTTGTTGTTGCGTCTCGCGTCCAGATAATAAGGAAAAAACATGGCTTGTCCTTCGAAACCACGCGACATTCGTTTATATACTTTATTGACTTTTCGACAGTCATTATCGCTGATACGAAGAATATCATAGTTTCATAGTTTCTCCACATGGCTGCCACAATATGTCAACTTCGGAACTGTCATTTTCATTTGTAATGTTAGCAACATGTTGTCGAATCAATAAATCATAGTGGTCAAGTATAAAATTAGTGGATTTGTCTTTTGATGTAGATATCTATTTTATTTTATTATATGGATATTTAATTTATTTTGTGTTGAGTAATAATCATGGGAACCTAGAGCAGCACGAGCAAAGCAAGAGAACAAAACCCTCTTCATCCTCTTCGTGTTAGGTAATTGGTTAATTACCTAACAAGAAGAGGATGAAGAATGAATTAAAGAAGAAGAATGCTTGTAAATTAATCTACACGGTTCTCGTCTTTTATGATTTGACCATTATACATGTTAGCTGCCATTTGCTGCTTATTTAAAAAAATAAATAAAAAAGACTAGGTCTTTTGAGCTTGTTGCGGCCCGAAGTAGCATAATAAACTATATTGTATAAGAGCTGTGTATAAGTTCAGGTGTATTCTTTAGCTGTATAGAGGCTGTATTATGTTTCTTCTTAGCCTGCTCAGCTGGGAAACACCAGCTTCATCTAGTTAAAATTAACAAAAACATTGACATGTAAAAGTCTTATCTATAACCTATTTATAAAATAAACATTATTTTCTATTTGCCAAACAAATCGAAAGTGTTGTTCCTTTTAAGAAAAACAACTTTACAAAACCGGGAAAAAATGTCCTTTGCAGTCTAACATCCATTCAAGTCTACATATACATATGTACGTACATATACATCACTTTAATCTCAAATGGCCTCGGAAAAAGCCAAAGGTATATAATTGTGATCGATACTTGTCGTTATACAAAAACGTTTGATCATCGAGTACCTAGTCGTATGTTTGTGAGAGCACCTACGTTAAATCTAATTATGTACAAAATGTTTTAAGTAAATACGGTAAGGTTTGTTGAAGGTGAGGTATCGTTTAGTGAGATTAGGTTCACGATACTGACTAAAAATAACTAGACCTTTGGCGGTAATATAATTATAAAAGACTGGCAAAAATCTGGCTACTTCATTCTTTGTATCAGATTTGTTAAAGGCATTGGTTAATTACATAAAGTTCTATGTTTTGTAACCTCATTAAAGTTGGCCCTTTACGAGGCGGTGTAGGCGCCGTCGCTGTAAAAGCGACCGACAGCCATGCTGAACGCATGCCAGAGGGTCATGGCAATATGGATGGTGCGGGGATACCGCACGGTCTCCCGCAAAGCGGCGAGCCTTCTTGCTGGCCTACCACTATGGGCTCTGGAGGCAACAGTCCTTGCACACATGCACGACTTGCCAGTGGAGATCCAACGCCAGGGCGAAAATTCGCTACCACGACAGGTCGCGGAATGGCGGACAGAGCTCCGGCGGAATCTCATGGTGAAATGGCTTCAGCGACTGTTGTAACCTAGTGCTTGACACGCCACAATTATGGTGGTAAGTCCCCTCTTTGAGGCGTGGCTGGAAAGACCTCACGGACCTTCTGGAGGTTCCTGCACCGGATTCGTGCGGAAGAGACGCCCGGGTATCGCCACAAAATAGTGACAATTTCACAGAAACTTTAATCTATGGGTACAATGGCGGCCTCATTAAACTATCTATACATAAGTTTTCAATGAAAATATTTTTTTCTTAGCAAGCTTTTAAGGCGCAGTATATATCTATACATCTTTTCTCTCTGGACTATGTTACTAACATCATATACAACAACTTATGTTCATCATATACTTTTAAAAATGTATCATATTTTAGTTCAACAAATTTTCATACAAAAATAAAAATATTTAAATTGCAATTTCTAAATATTACGAAACCTATGCTAAGCAAGCGATAGAACAATGTCGGAGGGGAGCGAGGATCGCTTGCGTCACGTGTCACATCATACAGACGTAGGTTGGTGTAAGAAAATACAGAATTGAAATGTGTTACATAGAATAAAGAAATCTTGAAGGTTATTTTTGGTAAATGTATTATGTTTTGTAAATAGTCATGGAACAAGTTGTTGTTTATGATGTAAGCAATACAGTCTTGCAAGGTTGTTAGTGTTTTGCAAATAACCCTGTATAATTAGTAAAATTAGCTCCTTCGGCAACCTGTCAGCTCCATCATCGGACCCTGGTTACCATCTAGCACCAAAGTGCTCGTTAAGACGAACCACACGAGCCTAAACTCGAAGGGGTTACCCGGTTCATATAGCCACCTTCCGGATCTATCATCAGATCAGTTCCATGTCATAATAATTTTACATTGTCATCTGATTTACACATACGTGCAAAATTGCAGCTCAATCAGTAACCGGGAAGTGGATAAAATTTAACTTGCAGGTTTTGATTACAGACAAACATTGGGACAGGTAAAACTAAATAAAAGCTTGTTATAATAAAAGGTGACTGACTGACATATCGAATTTATGATGTAATTTAATTTAACTTTGATGATTTAATATTAATTTGGACTGAATATTATCTTGACGTATTAACTTTGACTTTTGTTATGATTATAAAGAAAAAAAATATTTAAGTATATATCTATATGTTGCTGTTATAAACTTATAAATTAGTATAATTAAGACATTGTGATTTAGGAGGAATCAATGGACTTCCAAAATACAGGCATCTCTTGCCTAGTTTGGGGTCCAAATGGTCTCAACTAAAATATGCATTAACTAAAATATATTCAACAATTCTGTACACGAGACTCTTTTGACACTCTATATGTACTTATCTGTAACCCGAGATTGTTTAGTTCTTGTGTGTTATCTGTATGTTATTGGATCAAAATAAATAAATAAAAAAAAAAAATAAAAAAAAAGATTTATTTTAATTTTAAATTTGACTTCTATTTATTTGTTTATTTTTTATTTTCTTTTATTTGTTTGACATTATATGTATTTACTTGAAATAATTTGTTGACTAAGTATCTATAATATACTCGTAACATTTAGTATTTGACTTGTAAGAATCCCTTGTCAATAAACTACTATGACTATGACTATCCACGCACAGTCAAAACTATTGGCTTTAAGAACCTGAAATTTTGCACCGGGCCTTTTTAGACGTCGACGAACACTAAGGGTTTTTGAAAATTCAACGTTTAACCTTTTGAATGTCTTAAGTTACACAGTTCGATATAAGCAATTGTCTTTCTATTGTGTCTCTAATTACGGCATTCAAAGAGTTAAGGGGGTGAAAATAGAGAAATTCGTTTGTATGCAAAATTCTATGCCTTGTGCCTACATACTTACAACTTAGCGTAAAATATTAACCCAAGTAAATAAAAAAAGCTTAGATGCCCTCCGCTCCCGTTCTATATCTGCTTGATCGTAGAGGTCACTAGTCAAGGCATGCCCTAGATATTTGAATTACTCAACCCTTTCTAGACGAACACCATTCAGTCTAGGTAAAGGACTTCTATTCTCAGGACTTTTCGAACCGGCGACCTGAAAGGTAATCTGACTTATCTTTATATTATGTAAAAAATCCGTGATCACAAGCGTATTTTGCATGTCGACAGCAGTGTTTTTAGTCTGCAGATCGACCAGATCGTCAATCTGCAGATCAAGAACACCATGTCTGCTTAACTTCAAAATTCATAGTTTGCAGAGATTGCATAAAATAGTAGTTTATGTGACTAGGGGATAAAGCAGTGTCTTTAAATCGCGGGCAGCATGTTGAATTCCGAACGAAACGAAGGTTGCTGATTTTAATCCCGAAGATAGTGAGGGATTTATAAAATTAAGTCCCGAGCGTTGCGAGGGAAATAAAAAAACCTGAGTGAAGTGAGGAATTTCGAGTCAACTTGTTCGATGCACGTACATTTTAATTCACAATTATCATCAAAATAAAAAGAAAAGGCTTGGGATTGACTTGCTCCAGTACCTAATACAACTGTTGTCATTTTTATTTTTCTTCTTTTGTATTTTTTAATTATTTTTATTTTTAAATGTGCTTTTCCTTTGTTTATATTTTTTTTTAAAACAATTTGATATTGGAGATTATTTTTATTTTACAAAATGACATGTATACATTTTAAGTACTTAAAGTATATTTTTTTTTTCTTTGACATAAATATTTACTTCTCTAAATATTTTGTAAACTAACAATTTGCTTATATTATTGTAAATGTGAGGACTATGTTGATTGCTTTTTCTTTTCTTTTCAGTAATTTTAACGTATGTCTGGCAATTTGAGTGTTTTCAGCGGCCTACCCAAATGTCCTTTCTTTGGTGTTGTTCGTCAAGTCGTAGAGCTCCATAGTAGTCCTAAGGTGAGCTTTTCGAATACTGACAAATGCTTACACTGATTGGACAGGTCCACTCAAATCTGTATGGTTCTTTCTTCAAAAGACCATCTCAGACAAATCTGCATGGTTCTCATGTGATTTGACCATTACATATTACTGTATGGACTTTAAAAGAGACTTTGACCCCTGAGTTTGTTTCGGTGTTTCTTCTCAGGGTAGTCAGATAGGAAACACCGGCCTCATCTAGCATAAACTGACGAAAAAAAAAAAATTGACGTGTAAAAGGGTTTTTTAAACCTATTTACAAAATAAATATCATTTATCATATCATTTATCATTTATCAATGTTGACGATTTTTGATGTTCCAAATTAAAATCTCATTATTCCCTAGGGATCGGCCATACTACATTATCTCCCTAGGGATAAAATGATTTGCTTTAGGTGAGGTTTGTATGACGTATAAAATGACATTATCGAGCAGGTGGTGTAAAAAAAATATTTAACGAAATGTTTTTTTGTTTAATATTTTTTTAACACGCTCAAAAACCCGCTCCTACCTCTACCGCTTTTCCATACGTAAATTACTGTTTTTCGCACCAGTGTGGAAAAGTGTGTCAATGAGCCCGCACCACAATGTATTACATTTCCACGAGTCAACCGGGCTTTTCGTTCATTTATTACTTCGTAAGTATATTGAAAATTGTTGTTTGATACACCCTTGCCTGTGGCTCAGGCGCAAAAACAAAGTTTTTCTACTTCTATCAAAACGTACTATTTTACAACTTTTGTAAACGACACAATAATAATAATCTATCTATAATCTTTCACTTATTAGCTTCAAGATATACACGTGCGTGTTTTCATTGTGATCCAGACTATTTCAATGCTAGTTACTTACCCAATGAACTATGCAGCAGGGCTGGTTACACAGCGATGCCAAGTTTTCTCGTACCGCGAGCAGCACTCGCAAATCGATTTGAATTCGACGATTAGCCGACTTTTATGAACCGCATTATTCGGTAACGAGAACCTTAATCGATTCTGTCCTAACTTCAGTTAAGCTATCTAGCCTTAGATAGCAGACGAAATTATAGTAATGAATATAAATAACTAACCTTGAAATTGTTATTTAAAGGTAGAGATAGGACACACAAGGTGAGTTAAAGTGCGTATACATATAATTTATTTTTAAGTTTGAACTCGTAAAAAGGCTAGTAACAATATTTACTAAAAACTATGTTATGAGCTACAAAATTCCAATTCCATTATTCCAATCAAATTACAAAAATAAATGAAATAAAATGAAATCAATTAGGCAATTAAACAATAGATTAAAATCAATCAAAAGCATTTATTTCAAATAGACAATTTAAAGTCGCTTTTGAAAAGTCAAATGTCGGTCAGTCCAAGAAAACTGAAGCTAAATTGCACGTTCTAAAGCGTCTCTATGAATTAGAACGTGCAAGAAACTCCATGGACAAACTTTTAAATCATATTATGAGTTATAAATAATCTTACATATTTCTTGTTGCTTCTATTATGTGAGCACAATGTAGGTTGGTTAATGCAAAAAAATAAAAATAAAAAAATTGTTAAAAGCTACTAGCAGCTAAGAGATGACCCGTCTCAACTAAAATTTTAAAATTAAGAAAAAAAAATTGCTTTAAAGTGATCTCCCTTTGGATACTTAATTTGCATTACGATAAAACAGAGGACATCTTAAAAATAATGTCATAAAATAATAATAATAATAAAGAAATAATCAATAAACGCATAGGTATACGAGTTATTATCACGCTTACACTTGCATCCACTCTTACCCTTCTCACACGCACTCACACACCCACACCTACATCAATTCACTCACTACATCTACCGCACTACACTTCCTACACTACATTCACTACACTCTACCCAAACTTCTATTTATATGTATAGGTTAGTTACCTAAAACTATTGTTGTACTGTACCTTCCTAATATGGATTGAGAGAGACTGGACTCCACAACACAGGGAATCCTAGTGTGGGGTTCAGGGCTTGATCTAAGATTGTAAAGCTAATTAGACAGTAAATGATTTTTATTAATTTATTTTATTTATTAACTGACGGCACCCGTTCACGAGTATGACGCATGCATCAGCTCCACTCAGCCTAAACATTTTGAAGGGATCTAAATGACTCAATAACACGTGTCACCATCAAGGAGACATTTAAGTGAGCATGCAACTCAAACATCTTCATCATCATCTTCATCTCAACTGCCATGCTCGTAATGTCAAACAAGTTGTAACTAGGTTACAACAGTTGTCTTTTGTGCTCCATGGTACTTCACATTCACAAAAGCAAAAGTGCTTCTACATTATAATCAATGTTTCCAAATACAAAAAAAAAATCCTGTCATAGTCAATTAATAAAATCATATTATATACAATAAAATTGGTTCACTATCTACATTCATATTAAAAAGCCTCCGTTCCACCGTCCCGTTCCTGTTAAAGCATGTAATAACAGTTTTAGTAGTGTAAGTACTCTCAAACATGATCAACTTTTTGTATAAAAGAAAGATGAATTCGCGAAAGGAAAACAGCATCCAAGTTTCTAAGAACAGTTCATACCTTTTACTCAGATGTTGGGTTACTATACTTAAAGTTATTTGTGTCCTTCCTGCTTTCATCTCTATAAGTATTTTGTTATTTTGCTCTGTATCGCAATGTTTTTTCTTTTTTTTTTGGAACAGGTTCATCTGGCTTATGATACCAATGCTTTCTTGTTAGACGAAACGTTTGTGATGTATTTAATAAGCAGATCACTATTTATAAAGATAGGCTGAAAACAAGTGTACTACATGAACTCGATAAATAAATGTAAGATTAACATTTGCGCAATAAAACTGTACTGCGACTCACTACAAGTTCGAATGCATCCTTGTAATGTCGAGTTTAGTGTGTCGCACACTGAACTCGACATTACTCTAGTTTGACATAAAGAATTAACATATCTTAGGGCAGCTCAACACGTACATGATAGGTTAGAAGGCTTATGTGGGAACTCCACTCCGCTTCGCTCCCGCTTTAGCCTTTATGGTTATTTTTTTATAACCACCAAGAAGCAGGAGTCCCGCAGGGCGGGGTACCGTTGAGCTATTTTGGCAGGTAGGGTAGTGTCAAACTACTGTAATATTTGTCTGTATTATTTGTCACACCAGTGTGATACCGAGTTTTAGTATGTCGCACGCTTGTATTTGAGTGATGAGCCGAAATACAGTCTTGTCGCACAAAGGTTAATCGCACCTCAGACAAAATTGGAATCTCGTTTCATCACATTAGGGGGTGAATTTTGGAGAATACTCTCTTAGTGCTCACCTAAGGCCTCCCACATTAGGCACGGACGTTCCTCGGGCGTGTAAACGACACGGGCGCCGCGTGCGGGACGCGAGCGCGCTGCGTAAGCGTCTCTTCTTGCCGCCGTGTGTGACGTGTGTGCAGCGGGCGGGCGGCGCGCACGCGGCGCTCGCCTTGTAGTTTAGCGGTGTATTCAATCTGATAGTGGGCGAAGGGGTCAGAACGCGACTCGAGAGCCACGTGCGCGCCGCGTGCACTCTCCACACACGCCGCAGGGCAGCAATACGCGACGCTCACGCAGTGCGCTCGCGGCGCCCGCGCTACGCAAACGCCCGAGGATCACGCACGCTTATTGTGGGGTCAGCCTAAAAGGACCCGAAATTTCACATTCCTAGTCCCAGTAGTTTTGGATGCGCATTGATATGTCTGTTTCTCCTTTTAAACATACATTATTATATATTACTAGCTTTTGCCCGCGCGGCTTCGCTCCCGCTCTTCCCTACTTCAGCCTACTATACCCTACTCTACCCTACGCTACCCTACCCTACTCTACTCGACCCTACCCTACTCTACCCTACTCTACCTTACTCTACCCTACACTACCCTAATTTTCATTTTTTTTCCATAAGAACCTTCTCCTCATAATAACGAACACAACAAAAATAAATTAGCGAAATCGGTCCAGGCGTTGTTGAGTTATGCGCTTACCAACACATTTTGCGATTCATTTTTATATTATAGATATAGATAGATTAATTATAAATAGGGTTCAATTTATTGCATCGATCTCTTTTTTGAGTTTCAATTTATTGAATTCCTTCAAGATATATTATAAACATGATATATCCACCCGCTTTATAAAAAAAAAATAATCTGTTGGTGATACTTTTTAAAACTAATCTGTGTCATTACATCGCCATACACAGGCTTCGTAGGTAATATAACATGCTGTCTAAAACTCACGACATCGATATTTGTCAGTCGTTGTCGTTTACAGTTTTGTACGCTAAATTTTTTAATATATATTATTTTTTAACTTTATTGAAAACACACATGTTTTAGTAACTGAGTAAACTGTAGTTAGAAGACTTTATATTTTAGTTTAAACTGAGTTTATACTCAGACATATGACGTGGCCTCAGATTATATGATAAAAAGGGATACACCAACTTAAAACTTATTTCATTTTAAGTTTTGTTTTTTTTTTATTTGTAGGCAGATTGCTGGATCGCTCATCTACAGCGCCTACTGCCGTCTAGTTATGAAAACTGTAGTAATTATTGGTCATCAGAGTTTTTAATAAGGTTGTAATCACCATAAACTTTGTCTTCAACGTAGTCTTCCTCTGCATTATTAACAAGAACAACGGGCTCATCAAAAACTGAATCTTTTTAATTAAAACAAACTTCGTGCTACGTACTATAGTTACTTACATTGTTCTGTTATCACCAATCTGTATGCCAAGCTTTATAATGTAAGCTAAGAATGGCAACATTCACCCAGCTTGTTCGATGTCGCTTCCCTATTTCCATAATAAATGTGTACAGACTGGGAGTAAGCATGACACCACAAAATAGATAAGTACAGAAGTCAATATCATGTATGTACTTCACTTTTCATACCCACGCTAAGCAAACGCGCTAAGGTAGGCGCCGTTCTGTCCTAATTTAGAACATTCAGTCGAAAAAAAGTATGTACCGCGATATAATCAGTGTAACCGCTGATTCTTTATTTATTTTCTCTCGTGGCATTAGAACCTAAGGAAACTTGGAGAAAGGCTATAGTCATTGAAATGAAAAACTTAATAAAACTATTAAAATCAATTCCAAGTTTCAATTGAAACTTACACTAACGATTTCCGATTTCCTCTTAAAACTCCTAAAGCACTTTCCCACTTCGTACACTTTTTCAACTTTCTGTTTTTAACTTAGTAGCTCGGTATGGGTAAAAGCAACTAAGCATGTTTTTTTTTTAATGTTGCCCCATATTCGGAATTACTCGTGTATCGTGGGTGCGTTTAAGATCAAAGTAGATTGCAAGTGAGTAAGTATGAAGAGGAAGATAGTGTGAAGAGAAGAGTGAAAGTCAAAAGTACATAGGAGAAGAAGAAAGTTACAGTTCACATACACACAAGAGTTCCATTAAGAAGAGGTAGAAGAAGTGGTAGTAGTATGGTAAGATGAAAGTAAGCGGACATACAAAATAAATTACGCGTGTCAAAATATCACAGGAAGATATGCATACACAAGATACTGAGACCAGCCTCCCTAGCCAAGTTACAATCGTTTCGCTAGCGTCGAACGCTTCGAGTTGGCCGCGTCGCCGAATCTTTTGTTCTGACCACGCGACTGAGCGTTATGATGACGCTATTCCCGTACATTTGAAGCTTTCTACTAGCGTTAACTATTGCAGATTAGCAACTTGGCCAGGGGTACAGAAATAATTATTCGTAGGCCACACAAACAGTTGCTACGTACGGGAACTGAACCAGTGATTCATAGCGCAGCAGCCAATTGCTCGACTGTGTTGTCAAATCATCATTCACTAATCAATCAGAATTAAATATGACCTCCAAAAAGCCTTTCCGAATAAATTTAGATTGAATAGTCTCATTATAAGTAAGTACATACGGTCGAATCATGCCCATTATTCCAAAGTTACACGTGGATTTCAACCAATTATTGGCTATAACAAACCTACTACATTATGTATGTTTTATGTAAAACAAAACTGTTATGAACCTTTATTTAACTATACATCTTAAATCAATAGAAATAAAGTCCATTTTGTGATCCACTACAGATATCACTAAAGTCTAATTGGAATAAATAATATGTGATAATGGAGCCTACTTTCGATCTACATTGATGAATGGGTACCTTAACTATTTAACTGATTTATTTATTCATCTATCACGATTTTAGCCCTTATGTCTTTGTGTACAAGTTGTAAAATCCTGTGAAAGGTAATTGGTTAAGGTTGACTTTGTTTCATGTGATAGTAAGTGACACCGGGTTAATCAGTTTAAACTCTGTCATGGTTGTTTGTAGTTTATTTGTTAGTTTAAATAAAACAGTGAAGGTAACGTAGAACTAACTAATAACGAATGTAACAGGCATTTAAGGAGGTCGGCTATTGCAGGGTTTCAGATGTATCGAGCGGCGTGCGACGAATACTAATGTTAATACTTTTGCCGACTGTGTGTAGAGGATTATTTCAGTTTGCGATACGTTCTAGCGTTTTTTGCAAAGACAATAATTGTTATCCCCGTTTTAAAGATACTTGTAAGGAATATTAAAGTGTAAAAGAAAAAGAAACCCTCTTAATACCAAAACCATTTCATATCTTTCAAGGCTAATATTATTGTAAATATTATATTTTATCAGCTAATAGTCCTGACAGACGTTCTTCTGTCTGGAAAATGCAGCGCCACCTACCGGGTCCAATTGTATTTCAAACCATCCAGGGACCAAAATATATACTTAAAATTTCATCCAAATCGGTCAAGCCGTTTAGGAGGAGTAGGTGATAAACACTACGTGTGCGAAAGAAGGATTATACATATATATATATAATATAAAGATATTACATTATTTTTGTAAGAACTTTAAAGCCTCTACCAAAAATAAACACCCTGTAGAAAGTGTCTGGTAGTATTAATAACTAATTTCTATAATTTTTCTCAAAAAGATACATTAAAGTCAGTCATGAGAAGTATTTTAGCTTAAACTTTAAATCAGTTCTTATCAATGTTACTTGTTAGGCTCTAGACTTGGACTTAAATAAAAAGCAGTGGACTGTAAAATTAACAAAACGTATATCCAAAGCAATGTTGGTATAGAGAAAAAGTTTGGTGCGCGTTTATCGTCGGTCGTTTTCGATCTTCGTAGTGAAGTGGTAGCGGGCCATGTCTTTCGCGCTGCGGCCGTGATGAAGCCGACGAGCGACGAAGGTAGCCGATGGCGCCCGAACATGCTTTTTAGTTGATTTTTTAAACTTTTTATATATTTTGGCTCAACTTGAAAACCACCAGTGGTACAGACCACAAGTTGGCAGCCACTGGTTTAGATCACTGTACACTAACCAGCCAAAGCTATTACTATAATCTAGGTACGGTTGTTGCTGCCACAATGGCGCTATGAAATATCTCACCTACGTTACTAGGAACCTGCATTAACTTGCTACTCGGTGCGTTAACTCGAATGCTGAATATCTTGAACACAATACTGAGAAGCTCGACACTTCGATCAGAACTTGATACTGTGATATTCAGTATTCAGAGGATGAGAGGTTCCCTTTGATGGGATAATACTGATGAAATTCAAGGTATTTGCGGTGTTGTACATAATGCGATACCCGTTTGATTGGTCCTAAATATTGTTATTATACTGAAGTTATACCCTACTAGATATTTCAACTATGATCATGGGCCTACTGAGGACTTGAGTTGTGCGAAAGTGTACCCTGGGGCCCTGGAATAAAAGCAAAGAAAGAACAGGAGCAGGTTTTACTCAGTAAAACCTTGACACGCCCTCCCGCTCCGCTCAAGAACGAGAGAACTCATTGAACGATTTCCCATCTAAAACAGAAACCCTTTTAGGTATTTAGAATGTGTTATTTAGGTACTTAAGGTCCATTAAACAAACCTAATGTCAAATAAAAGTATAAGATAACTGCCACGCGAAAGCTATAAGCGTGACTCCACGAGTCAGCTATGAACCACAATAAAACGAGCCAGGCAGTCCCATAAATCAGCAATAATCGCTTTACTACGGATCCGACTAGAACCTCGGAACCCCGAAAAACCTAATAAAAAAGTATGAAAAGAGACATACAAGCCGTGCAAACCCGGCTTGCTTTTGTCCTCAAAACAGAGGCTTTAGCGATAAAAATACGTCCAAGCCCGAAATACTTGTGCAAAGCTAATGACGGTAATATATCCCAGGTTTAGCCTAAAATGGACTTAAAATACAGTCGCAAAGCTAGCCGGCGACTCATTGCTTGAAAGTGCTCGGAATCTTATCGCAGAGTTTTACGGTGACTTTAAGATACGTCGTTTAATTCCCAGCTTGCTACGGAAACAATTCGTTGGAATCGGATCCGAGGCTGTTTAAATCGTCGCCCGTCGTTCCTGAGATTCGGAGTGGCTCGTCGAAGGAGGCTGCACGTGCGTGAACGCTCGGAGATGGATGCGACGGCGAGGAATTCAAATGATACTTCCGTCAAAAGGCGTTCGGTAAACAATTTAGAATGTGTTGCGATATTTATTACTGTTTTTGGGCCCGAGTCTGTTGTGCGTATTTTTATTTTGTAACTAAAGTGCTCTTGTGTATCTTACTGAGATTCCTTTCCCATGTGAGATACTTAGATTAATTATTCTGTGAAAAAAATTTTTACATATGAATCTGAGGCTGATGTTTTCTTGTTGACTACTCCGAAACAAACAAAGAGGAAGGCAAGGAAAGGCAAGGCAAGCTTTTATCAGTATTTGTATAGCTCAACTCAGAACTATAACAGAACTGAACGAATCGATGCTCAATACCAAAAATATAATAACAAGTGAAAGGGTAGTCTAACGCGAGCCTACGCATAAAAAAAAAAACAAACAATCCACATTCAGGTCAAATAAAATACTTATACTGTCAGAAACCACATGTTCCGCATTTTCAATAATAAAAAATTAAAATATAAAAAAAGTAATTTACTTTCCTGATAGCTATAACCCGAGAATCTAGTCGAGAGTCAATAGGTTTCTTCTAGGTAAGCGCGTTCCATCGTCAAACGCATAGTTGCTTTCCATGAGATGAGATAGCGGTCAAGCGCAAACCTATCAATAATTATAAAAAGTAGTAAAGTATCAACCCTAATATTCATGTTAAAGTCAAAGTGTATAATAAAAAAAAGCGTTGCTTTTGTCTAACATTCTATATTACGCTGTCAAGTCATCTTTAATTAAAATAGTCTCTGAGAGTGCTATATTAAACGGCCTCTATATATTGGACTACAGTATCTTGATGTGGTAAATATTTTACCACGGCATTACCAATTCTTATTACAGTGCGTGCCGATTTAACACAGATAAACATCTAGTAATCCCACCTAATCGTAATTTATTCTAGAATCAGTTAATTACGGCCGTTTCAGAAAAAAACACTGGTACTTTGAAGCCAGACAAATTACTAGGTAATCATGAACGATAGGTACCTCGTCAAGGAAACGTAATTGTCTCAGAAAGAAAGTTTCTCCGAATGGTAAGAGCTTGATGAATGTAGATTTAAACATTTCATCAGCGCTATCTTAATCTTTATTGAGATCCGTTTCTCGGCTGACCTTCAAAATGACTGATTGGCTGAAGGTCTAAAAGAACTGGACTATTTGTAACTTACTTAGGTGTTTGAAAAAAGGTCTTTAGTCCTTCGAAACAGATATTAACTTTTTCCTTAAGAATCTCAAAGTCTTATATGAGTTTCACTGATCTTATTTCAGGCTGAGTCATTACTTTTCTCTTTGACATGTACACCGAATTTTCGAGCTTACAAACTTTCGACGTAATAAAATTTTAGGTTTCTTTTCAGGACTTACATAAGGCTGTTTACCGCGCTTAGCTTAAAACATTAGTTTGGACGAAGCCGTGATATATTTTAGGAGAGTCGGGACAGATAAGCATTCCTCGAGTGGTCTACAGTGCGATACTGGATGCGTGCCAGTTGTGCCATCGAGTGTAAGGGAGTGGCCGGGGACTGGGCTTCAGTTTATACGCGGCGAGTGCTGCCAGGTTATTGGTTGGCCAATCGATTAAGATTGGCGATGTTTTAAAGATTTCCATTTTGAGAATTGAAAAGCTTGAGGCTATTTCAATATATGTAGGTACAGTCATCTACACTAATATAATAATAACGTTGGTTTGATGTTTTTTTGTTTGTAGGAGGTAATCTCTGAAAGTATTGGTCCGATTGCTAAAATTTTTTCACTGACAGAAAGTTGCTTTTTTCTTGAGTGACATAGACTATATTTTATGTACGCAGGCGAAGCCGCGGGAAAAAGCTAGTGACCAATAAGTTATATCATTACTAGCTTCTCCCAGCAGGTTTGCTTACGTGAAAGTAGGATACAAAATTTGGACCCCCGTTTCAACCCTTAAAAGTTGAATTTACAAAAATCTCTTCATAATGCTCGCTTACGTCACAACAAGAAGCCTCGCAAAAAAAATTCACGCCCCTAGTCCCAGTGGTTTCAGCAGAGCGTTCATATATGTCAGTCAGTTTCTACTTTTTATATTATCACATTTTCCATCCATCTTAATTTTTGCCAGTCTTCAGAAATAAATGTACGACAATTTGATCTTGATTACTTTACCATTAAATAAGTAATTTAGAACAAATTGTCGTATAGGTATTATTAAAATGGAAAAAGTACCTAAAGATAAGTAGAAAATATGTAAATTTTTATACCTTATTGCTTGTGACAGTACTTTTAAAAAATACGAAGTGGTTAATTGAGTTGAGTTGACTTGGAAAGTCGCGGGAATCGGCTGACTGCGAAGTACAGTACCAGTGAGCTTGGTAGATGCTTACATAAACATATTCAGCTTAGTCAAGTTGACGATAGACACAATATTGTATTAGTCAATGTCAGAAATACTGGCAAAAAGTTTTGAGTGATCAAGAGGCTTCCAAGGCGACAAAGATTAAGCTAAAGTAAACTAAACCAAGACGTTTTTTGCCGACCTCTGAACTTAAAAAGGTAACCTTAATCGAGTGTATTTTGAACAGTGTCTGCGCCTAATTCTGATAAAGAACATCACTTAAACAGTAAATATAAAGCGTCACAGTTTTACTCTTATATTTAATGAAGACTTTTATTTACAACCAAATATCTATAATTACAGTAAATTATATAATACAAAATAATAAAAAAAATCCTACGCTAATTACGACTAACTGAAATAGAATAGAATACTAAAGATACTTTCTCAAGCAAAAATGTTTTCCTAAATTCATAAGTGTTTTTTTTGTGTTTCACTGGGCTCTAGCTCCATAAATGGTATTTTCTCGCTTAGAAGATGATGCTAAGGGAAGATACTCTGTGGAACATACTAGCAGAGTACAAAGTCTTATTCCATTACCTTTATGTATTATTCCAAGTCTACTAGTGTGCCAATTTAATAATCATCAAAATCCAAACAAATGTTTAAAACGAGATGAAATAACAGACGAACAGAGTTATTTTTGCATTTACTCGTATAATATGACTATATAAAATATTTCTATATATAATATGTTTCTGCCAGTTCCTTCATTGATCGTGTGAAAATCAAAAATTATCTCAAAGACAAATTCCAGAGACGAAATATTTTGTCATATTTTAGAACATGATCTACCAGTGTAAAAAGTTTTATTCAAATCTGTTTTGATGATTAGGCGTGGTGGTGTAACAGACGGGCAGAATGTTTTATGCATTTTTTTTTTATATTAATATGGATGTAATAGATAAGAGAGCAGTGCTGGCCGAGTGGTAATGGCTCCGACTTACTAGTTGTAGGTCACGGCTTCAAACCCTGTCAGGCGCATTACTTTGTGTATTTTATTGCATTACCACTGCTCTCAAAACGGTGAAGGAAAACATAGTGAGGAAACCGGCATGTACTAGAACCAAAAATTTGAAGATTTGTGACATCCACTAACCCGCACCAGGCCCGCGTGGTGAATTCCGGCCCATTCCTTCTCCTAGAGAGGAGGCCTGAGTCCCAGCAGTGGGAACATTAAAAAAAAGGCTGGTGATGATGAATATATAATATCCTCATCATTACAAACCATAATCACCTTATCTCTAGTTGAAAACGGCATGAAAATCCGTTCAGAGTTTTTGACGTTTATTCGTGAGCAGACAAGACAGACGCTGTGGAGACTTTATTTATAAATATGTAACGATATTGATTGGAAAATTTAAGTTTATAATAAGTACATGAGCATATACTATACTCGTCTTCGCTTGTCGAGTTCTTCGGGGTGAATCTGATTGTCCTGAATTAGTTGCTCAGCTGGTGAGGTTGTTTGTTCCTCCTGTACCTAAACAACACCTCAGGCCACGAACACACTGATTGTTTAGCTGAACCTTAATTGCAGACAGTGTCAAGAGCTAACTCGCCACTCGTTCGTGCGCTTTCTGTGCCTAATGCTCTTCTGACTCTAACACCAGAGTGTGACTTGTTTGCTAGGTGATGGATAGATGTCTGTCGTGAATGTCTGAGGTTTTGTGAGAGGATGAATGAAAAACAAGCAAACGTTGTCTTATTTGGTTTATTTTTTATTTTATTTTATATTAGTAGTGATGTATATGTTTTCTTCTTTTTTTCTTGTTTCTGTAAAACGCATTAGTTTTGTTAGACTGTAGTGTTGTATAAGTAAATTGTAAATAAATAAATAAATATATTACGCGCAAAAAACCCGAGAATTTTAAAGATTCTAACAGCAGTGCAAGTTGAAGCAGGTCGCTAGTTTTAATATAATTGAGATCGTTGGAATATTCCACATACGGAAAGCGTAGGTGTTAGTAAAGTTAGCGTCATGCTGACTTATTGAATAGCAGTCGTTTTAAAGTCGTACGTCTGAACAGCGTTCAAAGTAATAAACTAGTGCGCCTCACCATCAACGATTGCATCACTGCTTACCATCAGGTGGGATCGCAGTCAAGCACTAGGTTATATCAGATGTCAAAAATATTCTCTTTGATGAATACTTAATCCATTATCATTTCAGCCCAAAAGATGTCCACTGCCGTACACTAGCCTCCCACAAGCGTCGCCACAACATACGATACTGTGTAAATTCCCTCGACTCTCATCAGCTCATCGGTTCACTTTGGCAAGGCCTTCTAACGCTACTCAACATCCATTTTGATAATTTTTAAATAACTAACTACGTTATATACATTGATCAGAAAAGTAGCTTCTCTAAGCTAGATACACGGTTAGATTATGAAGTGAAAAAAATACTATTTTTTTTTTAACGATATCGATGGATAGATCGATCTATCCATCGATATCGTTAAAAAAACGCAACTACTATGCAATGACGATTCATTAGCTTCATGTTGTATAATTGTTTGAGGTTGCTCAATTTCTTAACTAGTATCAAAAAGTTATCGCATTACAAAACATCACCTTATCATAATCATCAGCTTTTTTAATGTTCCTACTGCTGGGTCACAGTCCTCCTCTCTAGGAGAGGGAATGGGCCGTAATCCACCACGTGGGCCCAGTGCGGGTTGGTAAATCCCGGTTTCCTCACAATGTTTTCCTTCACCGTTGAAACAAACATTACTTACTAACACGTAAAACTTGCCCATGTCCCACTAAATGACCAGCAGGTCATAGAGGGCGGTTAAGTCTTATAAATCAGGTAGAAGGTGACCGATGGTATCTACCTCGCAAGTCGCAAGTACGGGGTATCGGAAACTGTGCTATCTGTATCGACTTGAGTCGTAAACTACCCTCCTTGGGACCTGCGCGGCTATATATTAGATCCCAATGTGTGATATGGCGTAATGGGGAGAAAAAATATATAATGGTGCCTGTACACAATGGGCCATGCCTCAAGTTCGTGTGAAAGAGGTCTTAAGTAGGTAATTGATGAACGCTGAAGAGTGATCCATATAAGTATCTTTGTGTAGGTTATATTTTTGTTCACTGTTTTGTTTATTGTTTTATTTTGGTAGTGTTTTTGAGTAACAGTATGAAATTTGAAAATCAGTTGTAATAAGAATGATAAAATCAAGTTGTAAACATTTTTACGTAATCAAAACAAGATATAACGCGAATTTTTGTGTTCCATTTTTCACACATGATTTTCTGAAAACGAAATAAAAATCTAGACCAACATTTTTTGAAAACACGCTTTTCATGTCCAGTTTTAAAACACGATATTTTAGATTGCATTCGAAGTAATACAGACGATGTTAACAAATATACGCGACATTTTTATAAGCTTCCACGGTGTAGATTGAGTTCAATTTTATATGAGAAGGATTGATGTACTCGTTCTTTATACTTTTACTTACTTATACTTTTTTGTTTAGTTACTGTAATTGGTTGTTTAACCGTTGTAATTAATTAAATAAATTAAAAATAAATAAATTCTTTTAGAATACTGTAGGTGATTTTGTACACAGAAAGTGAATTTCATAATCATGTTAAAAAGCATTATTGGATTAAAAACAGAAAATGCTTTGTGTTGTTCAAAACCCATCTGACATTACGAAATTATTTATGTACTTGAGAACCTCGTACGTATTCCGTATATAATTAAATAGGTACATAAACTAAACTCTTCTGTGAAAGATAAACGCATCTTCATAAAAAAAAAACTCGTGAAATATTGGAGCCGATTAAAGTTGGACCCGGAGTAAATTTAAGGTCCAACCGGTGTAATCTAAACGGAGTAGCAAAAATATTGGTCCAGGCGACCCTTTGACCCTTGAATTTGCCTACCTAAACGATTAATAAATCAAATAAGTAGATTCACAATCGAAAGGTTGACAAATACGAAGTTTAGTTTTTTATTAGGTTGGCAGAAAACAGTTTACTGAATGAATTCTCTGATAGAATCGGACTCAATAACATTCGTTGAAGGAGAAATGTCGATTGTAACTTTTCGTTTTTGAACAGACTTGTCAAAAACTGCATGTTTTGAACCATGTTCCTGAGTTTATTCCAGTTTAGACGAATGTTTTCCCATTTCCCTTTAAAGAATAGTTCACGTGTAGATCGATCACTGCGGATGCTGCGATTTCTTCTGCATTGTGGATACCTTTACAAATACGAACAAAATACACAAACGGCCAATCGAAGCGATTGGCCCGTTGGTCATGCAAATATTTCGTGCGTTCAATGCACGAATCGAACCGAATAACAGAAAGCCATTGAGTACGCAAATCGATTCCCCAGAACCGTTGCCACAATAAATGTTACCTTAAACCATGAATAGGGAAGTCAAGTCCCAAAAAACGTAACAAATTTGCCTCCTTTTACATATGTTTATACACGTTTATCAGATTATCCGCAAAAATATGTCGGTCCGGCAACTTCGCGAATTTTTGCCGCGACTAACCAAACACCTGGATAACTTATAGAGGCGACCCTTCCCGATTTTTTTGCCGACCTTCCTGCGAAGCGTCGAGTGAACGTCGCTCGGAGATTGCGCGTAATCTCCAGTTTTTGTTTCATTTTCTAACTTACTTATGGATGTATTATGCGCGTATTTAATGGCATGTGATAGTTTAGTAGATGTTAGTAACAGTTTTTTCGATACATTGACTTTTTAGGGCTTTCGTTTGATAGTACGATCAATTGAGCTCAAGTCAAGGCCTTGCGCTTAAATGTGTTAATAAAAAAATATAGCTTTTAGGCAAGGTAATCTTTATTTTTCTTTTTTCCTTAAACTACTTCTTATTATTTACCTGCCTAAACATATCTCGTCCACACACCATCCGATACAACGTGTTAATTTACTCTGGCTTATACACTTAGGTAATTTACACTTATATTATTTATAACCTTTAGGTCCGTACGTGCCTTAATTTTCTGAAATCCAATTTATATTTTACGATTACATATTTCTCACAGAATTAATCTATTATTTTATTTTATTTTTTTAAAGCTATTTCGTCCTTAGGCTTCCAAGTCCTTTCAAATACTGTTTTCTGTACGTGTCTAAAAGTGACTCCCCCCAAGTAAGTTTAATGATAGCCGATTAACAGAAATACGGGTAATGGCACCAATTTAGTAATGGTTAAAATGATGCTACAAATGATGATAACAATAACGCAGTTAAAACAGATGATTTTTTTTTACAAAACTTTAACTTTAGAAACGTGTATTAACAATCGATGGTAAAATGCAATGGTCATTTTAAATGTTACTTTTGAAATTATCTTTGACAGAAACTGTACCGTAGTTCTGAGAACGTGTTCTAAATCATTTTGCTACCTCTCAGCAGTTTATGAACTTAACATCAAAGGTAACAGACGACTGAAAAGTCTTTACTATTTAAACCTTGCAGCAAAATTCAATTGTTAGACGGAACTCTCGTAATCTTTCGGAACAGTTTTTGAAGTAAAAAAAATACTTCTCGTACTTACCTCCAGTTCCACCTTTCGACGGTTAGTTTTTTCTTTGTAAAGAAAACTTGTGAACATGACTAACAAGGCAAGGTCCCCGTGAAGCCGTACGGTTGTAAACTATGCATTCAGATTAAAGATTGTATAACTTACTTATGGAATCAGTTAGTAGGAAGGCTGTGATTGTGCAAGGGTAATTTGTGACTGGGGTTTTGCTTATGGCAAGGTAAGATATTATAGGTAATTATGCAAAATATGTACACACATCACACTAATGACATCTATGATGCTACATAGGAACTAAAATTCAAAATTCTGCATAGTGGTATCAACATTCTCCGCACTATTAGAACTTTAAATACAATAGACTGAAATCAACTATCTGCAGGAAGGTCTTTTCAGAGGTGGTTTGCGGGACTTTGCACCCTGTTTCACATACTTCTAAATACATAACATATCTTTCCATCTCCAGATTCAGATAGAAGAAACGTCCGGGTGTCACTATTCTGTAAACCAACCGGAAGACATGGTGGAGCATACGGTGGAAGTATAAGCACTTGGGCGGAGCACTGCCATGTCCTCGTAGACACAAATGGTGGCAGCGATATCTCGCGCCGGGCCCTAGTTCAGGTTATGGTCCGGAGCGGAAAGGAATTGCGGCCGCCACCTTATGCGGCGCAGAAATGTTAGCAAAAGAGGATGCTGTTTTGTTAACAAAAGTAAAAATTGTAGTTGATTATGATTGGGTCAGCTGCCAGTCTAACGGGATGTAGCTAACTTGGTAAAACTGATAACAACTGAACTGATAGTCTTGCCAAATCATAAACTCATAACGTATCAAATGTCAGGTGCTTGGTGCCAGGGCTACGCGACAAATCGAAAGCGTTACCGTGGTCAAAATAACGTAATGGAAATTCTTTAATTTTTAATGTGAGGTTTGCTACAGGAGTTAATCTACGGGTGACGCTAGTGTGTCGTATCCAAACTATTTATATGTTTACTATAATTTTTACTCGAAAATATGCAGGGTCCTTGCGGAATGGGTCACGGGAGCGTGCGAACCCACAGGTATAAGCTTGTTTGTTATATGCTGGTTATAAAAGTACTGTGGAATTTACGGTCTTGTTGGGTCATGATATAAAATGCTGATAAACTTGCGAGCCTATCAAAAAATCTCTGGCCTGTTTTTGACTTCAGAAACAAAACTGTATTTCTCACACACAGTAGCTGTACTTTCAGACAGGGACTTAAAAACACCTTCATAAATGTTACAGAATTATAAGTATTACATGTTGAATTGGTAACAGAATCAAATATGTAACACTTATTAATGTGATTTCAATGAGCTAACCCAAAACGCTTACAAAAGTGTAACCATAACATATCTGTAACAGATATAAAAGTGTTAACAGTGTTAATAAGTGTAACAGGTAAACGCAGCGTTGCCAAAATTACAATTTACAAAGCTACATTAAAACTGATTATTTCAGTTACACATATTAACACATATAAACAGGTTACAGTTTGATTCGGTTGTACTCCATAACACATATAAAAGGTTACAGTTTCATTCGGTAACATTAATGTGTCTGTTACATTTAAAAGTGTTTTCCTGTTAAAACTGTTTTAAAAAACAGTGTTAAAACAGTTTATTACGGTTACAGTTTGAGTCCCTGCTATCAGAGAGCTGAGGGATTCTTCAAAGGTCGCTTTGACCCTGTAACTTGCTTTAAAAGTCTGACGATATGGCAAAGAAAAAAAAAATTGTCTATTATTCATTTGCCGTTTTCCAGAAAACATCTAATTTACATTTTAATAACAGCACTTAGTTGACTATAGTTTTGTATTCTCAGTATGTTTGTTAGTCATTTACTAAGTTTACACAGACTACACTAACAGGTCGTCAAAGAATGTAAATGTCTCTTAATTACAAGCTACGTTATACAACTCCATTTCAGATAAAAACAAACTTGGAACTAGTGACAAATAGCTTTCTCTTCATAACTCAGCTGTCAAGCCCATTTATACCCGAAACTTTATAAATGATTATTCGCCCGAATGATATGTAAATGGGGGTGTTATATGGAGAGTAGAGAAGAAAAGAGGCTTGAGTAAAAAGGTAGTCATATCTTTTGTAATCCCTTGAAGGGTGCAAACTGAGGTGTAACGCCAAATATCACGGTTAGCGCTTTGTATTCACAAAAGTTTCGAGGCATTTTATTGTGAAAACGTGATGTGTTCAGGTATTGTTGTGGAAACATACATGTGCTGTTTTTGGGCGGGGGAGAGGGAGACGTTGTTTAGAATTTCGTTGTGATTGAATTTTTTATCGATTTGTGATACTTGTCTTGCTTTGCTTAGGCCTACTGTCCACTGACGCGCAGCTTTATAGACGTGTAGTCATCATTTTGGTGTGCACCAGCGTGAAGCTCATTATGAAACTCTATCGACAAAGCGGCAGGTGTACACCAAGCGTATAATGACGAATACACGTCTATGAAGTTACACGTCCGCAGACAGTAGGCCAGTTTCGTTTGCTACCTGTGAACAGAAGCAATCTCAAGCTAAGTCCAAGGAAAAAAATATAAAAATTCAGTCTTGCACTCTTCACAGTGTGGTCGTAGTCGAGTGAATGTCTCGGTCGAGTCTAGCGCCACCGCTTCTTTCGTGAAATGTCACTTTGCAGCTCTATATTTGGCGGCTTGGAAGTGGTCACAAATTTGATGAGGTCCGTCCACTAGATCCAAAATTATAAAGAGGTAAAGTTGATGATTAGGAAATACCATAGGTAAACTATAAAAATAATAATGTGGTTTAAAATTATTTCGCTGATAGACCTATATTCCGGTAAACAGCAGAGTTTCTGTGGTATTGACCACAAAAGCGAAGCCACAGAAACTAGGTTAGTATTCATAAAGCAAATAATATATGTTGAATACGTAATATAAAATAATTATGTAAGTACTCAGACAGGGCCTGGGACCACCTATTTTAAATAGTTAGTAGGTCGCCTCCCCACAAATTGGGAGTTTGCGCTGTCTTAACAAATAGGCACATTAGTGACTTAAAATCCAACTCATTAGATACCTAATTTAGTAGAACTAGTTTTAAGACCCTTTATTAGTACAACGTACCTTAGGGAGCAAAGCCCATTCAACTGACAAGGATTTTATTTAACTAACTCCAACTAACAAAAAAATATGAAGAGGAGGGTTTAATAGAATGATACAAAATTATGTGTAAAAGTTATGAGTATATCTATAAATTGATAGAAAAGGAAAGCAAGGCCAAAGAAATGATGGATAAATTGTGTGAGGAGTGATATGACTTTTTTCATAAGAGCTAGTGATAACGTGTAAAATGCACTGAAAGTTTAGGGAACACAATCATTGCGTGTCTCTACATTTAAGGAGTGGTATTTCCTGCCGGAGTCTGCGTCCTAATATACAACCTGGGGGGTTATACACTTGTGTGCTCCATCGTCGACCACATCAACACTTACCATAGGAGAGTTATTGGTTTAAAAGTTAAAACATGTCAAACAAAATTTTTAGATGATGTGGTCGACGGTGGATAAAGCAGTGACTTCAAGTTATGCGTATTATGTTGTGTTCCGAACGAAACGAAGTTTGCAAACTTTAATTTCGAATGCAGTGAGGGATTTATATAATTTATTCCCGAGCACTGTGAGGGAGTAAATATATTTAAGTGAGTCAAGCCAAATGGCTTGACTCACTTTACACACGATAAAAAAAAGTAAAATAATAATAATACAACTATCTACTTTTTACTTCTGCTCAATCATTGTACAAGCTTTTATTTAGTTTCATTTGTCCCGATGTTTGTCTGTAATCAAGTCTTGCAAATTAAATTTGATCCATTTTCCGGCTACCGATTGAACTGAAATTTTGCGTGCATGTGTAAATCAGATGACGATGCAAAATTATTATGACATGGAGCTGATCTGATGATGGAACCGAAAAGTGGCTATTGGAGCTTGGTAGTTAAACGACACAACCCCATCGAGTTTGGGCTCGTATGATTCTTCTTGACGAGTATTAATTATAATAGGTATTATATCGTGGTATAGAAGCTTGCTATAAAAAAAAATATTTTCTTTAAAAACTTGTTGGTTTTTTTTATCGGCGTTAGTGGCAGCGCAGTTGAACTATCGATTTTAGCACTACCATTTGTCGAGCCTTTCCTATAACTTAAATTAAAAAACAGCATCAAACTAAAATCCCAATAAAAAAAACAGTTTGCGAATTCCTTTGATGTTATCAATTTAAAATTATTGATAAGTTCGGGACCTGGTTATGACAGATGAGTTCGGATTAATACTAGAACATCAGTCAAAAGCTAAATTAAAGGCGTAGTTACGTATATATATTTTCTAAATGATGGATTCGTTTGTTAGATTTCGGTGTTGTAATTAAATTGTTGCATATTATTTCTTCGACAGTGTATAAGTACGCAGAAACAAAATATAGTATACTAGCTATTGTTCGTGGTTTTGTCCGCGTACATAAAATATAGCCTATGTCACTAAGGAAAGAATCAGTTTTCTATCGGTGGATAAATCTTAGCAATAGGATCTGTACTTCCACAGTGTCCAAATTTGTATGTGGCGAAACCACGGCGCGATCTAATATTAATCCACTAAGTGTCCGAAGTTGACCCATGTGCTCGATATATGGCGTTGGCGTCGAATTAGATCGCGCTATGGTTTTGTTACAGCCGATAGTATAAGTAGTTTAAGAAATTTTTTTTTTTTGTGTGAATCTGATTTCATAAAATAAACGTTCAATTGTACTAGTTGTACATAACTCGTGTTATTTTTCGCCTAACGGACCCAAGGTTTATACACACAGATTACCTCCTACAAACAAAAAAAAAAACATAAAAATAAACTTTACCTCTTTACAATATCAGTGTAGAATGCTGTATATTATAGCATAGCTAACCTAACCTAACCTAACCATGTCTCTACAGGGTTATTTGTAAAACACTAACCACCTCTTAGGACTATATATACAACAACTTTTGTTTTATAAACAACAACTTTTGTTTTATGACTTTATAAACAACAACTTTTTTTTTATGACTTTATAAACAACAACTTTTGTTTTATGACTTTTTACAAAACATAACACATTTACCAAAAACGAACCCAACCACCAACACCTGTCTCATGCAACCCATTCTTGAATATAGTGCCGTAAAACAAATAATTTCTCATTTATATCCAGTGGATAGTGAGTGAACACTTTCACACAAATCTCCAGTACAGTGCGTCGCAAACGATGACGAATCCTCAATTTGTCTCGCGCGAAAATGAGCTGGATGAGTTATTACTGAAGAGAATTGAAACACTCCGCTATTTTGATATGTTCAGGCTTTTTGTTAGTGACAGTGTAAGCAGATGTGGTGGTATTATATTAATCCAAAGAATGATATACCCACGACATAGATTTTAACTAAATGTAAACAATCTTGACATGTCTTTTGTCTAAAAATTGTCTAAAATTGTTTCTATTTTTTTTTACAATTAGTTTAATTACCTACCATCGGTTTAGGTACAAAACTAATTGTAAAAAAAATAGCTTTGTATAAAACATACAATATTTAGTATACAATTTAAAAAAATAAATAAAAAGACGTATCACGATTGTTTACATTTAGTTAAGTACTTAAACAAATGGAGTATAATTGCGTAGATCTTTATAGAGAAGAATGTGCAAGGAAATCCATGGACGCTCTTTTCATTCAGAATACCTACCTCCGTTATATATTTCTTGTCGCTATAATAATGCAAGAGACCAATTGTGCATCAAATCTCAACGCTCATTACTGAACAAGAAGGCTATCGCCCGCCATTAAGCTGCATCGACCGCTTTACTAGAGATAATCTATACATGTAATAATAATAAAGGAGGTTGCCGGATTTTGTATGGCCACCGTCCCCACCCTCCAACAGACATGAGACAGGTAACATTCGAAGCGTCTAGTTAACATTCGAGGCGACACATCTCTAAAGTATGGGGTTTAGGTTTTGTAAAGCTTTATATTTTGACCTAACTTAACCTAACCTAAGTTGTGCGCATATATCCATTGTATGGTATGTGGGATAATTGAAACACGCTTCGAATGACACCTGTCTCAAGTCTGTTGGACGGTGGGGACACTTTCATGAAATGCCCTTTGTTGAAGTTTTTAGATGTGCGCGCATAACTTAAAATGCACGAGATCGATGTAGATAACTTTTTTATATTAAAATTGTGTGTAACTTGATTTATTACTTAGCCATTGTTTCATTGCAATCTGTTGACTATATTGAAAGATATACTACTTTAATTGACTGTTGGGCAGTACGAAGTTCGCTGGGTCAGCTAATCACAAATACGTTTCGGTGTTGCCTGCACAATTAGTCGATAACAATAAATAATCGAATACAAAATTTTACGTGATTTTTGACACGTTATCAGATTATTTGCACCTTAACCTAATAATTATTTTTTATTACGTGAAAATGTTTATAAAATTAAGTAGCCTCCGGAAATACTGAACCCATTTGGAAAATTGTTTTACTAGCAGGAAGCTACATTATTATCAAGTGTTCTAGGCATTTTTTAAGGAGTACTTTGCCCCTCCTGCATATTTCCTCTCATTCCCGAAACAACTATCAGTACGCCATGCAAATATTTGTCCCGTACGGGAATCGAAACCGCCGTGACACGCAGTATCCAATTGCTTGGTCATTGCACCAACAGTATCATCAAATCCGATTTTGTTTTATCTAAGATAGGCTACAGGATTCAACCTGCCGATTAAGCTAAAATGACGTATACAAACCAACGATTTATATGTTTACTCTAGATACTTTTTACTCGAAAGTATGCATATTCGTGGAAAGAGTTGTGGGAGCGTGCAAAGACACTAATATCAAAAATAAGCATGTAATACAGTGTACAAAACTGTGAAATATTCAGTCATGTTAGATATTGATGTGAAATATTGATGAAATACCGCGTACCGGAAGACGCAGCGCTGGAAGGCCTCCTACAAGGTGGACGGATGACCTGGTGAAGGTTGCGTGAAACCGATGGACGCGAGACGCACAGGATCATTCATTGTGGCGACACTTGGGGATGCTTATGTCCAACATTGGACGTATATTAGCTGAAATGATGATGATGATGATTGATGAAATAAGGAGCCTATTAAAACAAATTGTAGTCTTTTTTTTACTTTCTTCTAGTGTATGACTCTCATGGTAGTTATACATATAGTGTACTTGTTAGGATAGCATAATTAACCTTATAATGTTCCTATGGCTGGAACTAAAGCCTCTTTTCTGGAAGAGGGAATGGGCTGTCATTGACAACGCCCAGTGCAGATTGACGTAACAAAAGTCTTTGTATTATTGGTTCTAGGACATGTCGGTTTCCTCACGACGTTTTCTTTCATCGTTTTGAGAGCAGTGGTGAAGAAATAAATTACACAAAGTAATGCGCCTGGCTGGTTTTGAACCCGCAACCTACAAACTCAACTCTATTATTAAAATAAACGAGTTGAACATTTCATCAAAGTGACTGTCTGTGACATTTCCTTGATACTGTTCAGTCGCTGTACGTAATACGACTTTAAAATAACTGCTTTTCAATAACTCAGTATGATATGGAAACACAACAGACACCTACACTTTCTGTCTGTGTGGGATTTTCTGACGGATCCATTTTTATTACGTGCGTCACTGCGGGGTGATAAAAACCAGCGCTGGGTGTCTGACACCCAGCAAATGCTGAGACGGTCACACTTCGGTAAGGGTAAGCTCGGCGCATTCTGTATTTTAGTTCGTTTTTGCTTTGTGTCTGTTTGACTTGACTGTGCTGTGTCTGTCCCGTATTTTTTTTCTGTTCTATTCTTTATTGAAACTAGCGACCTGTCTTAGCTTCGAACGGGTAATCTTCAAAATTTTCAATTTTTTTTTCAATATAATGCATATATATTATTCATCCAAACTTTCTTCATTAACAACTCTGTCTAATAATGAAAATCGCATGAAATGCATTTAACTGATATTTCGTTAATTTTAACAATTGCCTTATAACTTTCTTTTTTTCTTTTAAAAACTGTAATAACTATTTTTGAATAAAGTATAGGACACTGGACTCCATTTTATAATAATAATAACGTTTATTTCGGACAATGTCCATATTTAGTTAGTAGTACAAATTGCTAAAAAACTATGTTAGTACAATCAATGAAATTAAAATAAATAAATTATGTTGCTTAGTATGCAGGCTCAGTTACACAATGCATACTATCTAACTAGAACCTGTATGAAAGCTTGCATTATCGCTGAGTCGACTTCGTCAGCAACTGCCTTCTGGATGCTGTTGGTGCTGCCCCACACTCTGTGCAGCAAGGAGGCGGTTCTCTTACATATGATGGCATGATAATTTTGTTTGTCCTGCAATTCTTTCAAATACCGACGACGCCACGCCACAATATCGTACCTCTCCATTGACTACTTCCGTTTAGACCTGTTTTTTTTTTTAAATAAAATCGCATTCCTCTCATATTTCTCCAAAAAGTTCTGCAACTAACATTAAAATCGATTTCGTTTCGCATTTCGTGCAACCATTTTACTAGAGTAGGCAATTCTTTTTTATTTTATTTTCTGTAAACAGACAGGAGAGCCAACATTACGGCGAAGGAATTTCTTATGTGAAACACACTGTATAATAATTGAAAAATCTTACTCATTAGTAGGGTCTTGGCTTTATACACAGTTCAATAATAGTAGGTACTCGTAACTTATAACGACTTCTCGGAAGGCTAAGTAGGCACATGGACGGACTTGGTTTCTTTCTTTTTTTTCTTTCCTTCTTTTTAGGGTTTCGTACCTAAAAAGGAAAAAAAACGGAAACCTTATAGGATCACTTTGTTGTCCGCCTGTCTGTCTGTCTATTAAGACTCTTTATCTCGAGAAAGCGTGGACGTATCGAGTTAAAATTAAAACCAGATTTGCGGTCCCTTCAAGCTGTGAAAAAATCAAACTTCTACGTTAACGAATAAAAAAGATACGGCCGTTTATGTCGCAAAAAAACGTATATTTTGGTACTCTCAAAGATCGAAATTCATAGGGTATCATAGGGTATCCCATTGACCCAGGATCCTGAAATTTGGCTCAAAGCAAGGTTTTGTAGCACAGGTATAGGAAAAAAGCTGAAAACAGTAAATTTGTTTGTTACCTACATCACAAAAAGAAAAATTGCTATTCGGAAAAATCTTCAAGACTCCATTCAGGAATTGTAGTTTGCACGGAACCATAGAAATATAAGGAACCCTCAGTGCGCCTCGCTCTTGCCCAGTTTTTTCTTTTGTTTCTCTCCTTTTTTTACTTTACTTCTTTTTTTTCTTTTTCAATGTGCGGTCATTGTATTTAGATGCTACTGGCACATTGATTATTGCTTAAAGACTGTCACACCGGTATAATTAGTAGAGATGATACTGTATAAAATTACTCTAATATTTATTTATTACTTTTATTTATTTATTATTATAAGCACATACAATTGTTTTAAAATTAAAACTCCACGTTACCACTCTATTAGTACAAGTAATTACTGTAAATAATACAAAGTGATATTTCAATAAAATATTGCCTTACACATCGTTCGTATGGTCAGAGCTAGTTGAAAATAAATAAGTTATTTAAAGTTTATTTACAGAAAACAAATGAAGAAATATTTTCCTGTTTAATTAAAACACATAATATTGTAAGGCTAAGTACTCATTATACATCGAAAAGCTCTCATTAAGCGTTGCTCACATGAGTACAATCTGACACGTATTGACATTCTAACCCATAATACCCACTTACTGTTCACGCTCGCATTTCAGTGATTGTGTAGTAGCTGGTAATTTGATAACCATCAATCTACGTACATTATAGCTCGAATACGTTGAACATATTAGTGATAAAGACAAAACTTCAAAGCTTATGTTTGCTTTATATAACGTACAATTCACGAATTTACAATCCTATGTTTTCACGTTATGAGGCATTTCTAAAACCAGGTTTCCTTTTCCACAAGCTTTGATTATTTCAATGTGCCCGAGTAGGAATGAGGTACCAATACCACAAAATAGAAATAACAGAAGGCCAGCTTCATACAACGAGCGAAAACAGTCGCACGCGGCACACATATAGCGTGCCGGTGGAGAGTGCACTTGCACTCGCTGTATGTAAAGCGAGCCAAACGGACCGTTCACGACCTTATCGCTGTGAGTGGAAGCTAAGCGCGGAGCGGCAAGCGATAAGATCAAAAGTATACCTATACAAAATCGTTTTGGGAACACTTTCACTGTGCGTACAGCTAAGGAGTCGAATTCCTTGCCGGAATCTGTGTTTTCTGATGGCTACAACCCAGGAATCTTTTAGTCAAGAGTAAATAGGTTACTTCTAGGTAAGCGCGCTCTATCGTCGATCACATCGTCACTTTTAATTAGGTGAGATAGCAGTCAAGAGCGAACCTGTTAACAATAAAAGAAAAAATGAAAATGTTTGAAGCTTGCCACGAGACACCGCCCACTCGCCGCTAAGACCGAAGTCGTACCCAAGCCGTTTGTATAGGTACATGTGTTCTTGAACTGAGCTTTCTGTAGCTATCTACTCTGTGGTACCGGTACCGGTGACAGAACCATGTTCAGCACATATACATGCAAATATTATTATGTATTTATCATGAATACATGAGTATGGTGTGAGTGGAGTGTGTGCCGCAGGTGGGCGACGTCTGTCGACCTAGTATTGTTTATGCTAATTTGGGATTACCTTGTGTTTGGTGAAGTGGTTGTAAGTTTGCCGGTTATTGTGTTCGAAGAAGAACGAAAGAACATTTTTAAGGACGTGTGAAGTTTTTTCTAGGTTAGATACCATCGTCATCGGCAATGCCTATGGCTGATATTGTTTCAGAATTTCCTAAAGTTCTATTATCAACAAATTGGCCATTAGCTACACTTTTTGTCTCAAAATCTTAGAATTTGTCTGCTAAAAACTAATGTAATAAGTAGAGAAATTAAAAAAGCCTTTTTTGGGTTATTATAAAAGTCTCAGATTGTCAGGAAATTAAAATAGGAGGTTTCTTTGTTAGCACTAATAGTTCAAAGGAAATCGTTGGCTCTTTAGGAAATGGGCTGAACTTCGTGAGGATTGTTATTCTAGTTTCTTCTAAGAAAAAAGTTTTTGTACTAATTAAATTGGGCTGGCAAAAAAAAAAATAACTTGCTGGTATTGTTATCTTCGTAATTTTAATAAGAAAAAGTTATAGATAGGACATTATTTTTTTGGTAATTACGGTCAAGCTTCAAACTTTGATCTTCAATAGTCAATTTTCTTTAACCAAAAGACTTCAATCTGCTTTATAAAAAAACTAGCTTTTGCCCGCAGCTTCGCCCTCATACACAAAATATTGCCTATGTCGCTCAGGAATAAAGCAGCTGTCTATTGGTGGAAAAATTTCAGCAATCGGACCATGCAGTACTTCTAGAGATTACCTATACTCACACACAAAAAAAAAAACAACAAACTTTACCTCTTTATTATATTAGTGTAGACAATGCATTATACTAGACCTAAGAGCTCAATATGTGGGGCCACCATTTAACCTTCATCTTATGTTAAAACTGTCTCAATACATACCTCACAACCTAAGCCTATGTATACGTATTAAATGGGCTCATATAAGACGATAGTAAGTAAAAACATAGTAAATATAATCCAACTACATAATAGGAGTTACAAAAAAAATATGATCGATCGGAGTAGCACCACGTGTAAAGGCAAACGGTTATTAAAAACATTGATCCAGCTTCATGTATTCATTTAAATACTGTAGTATTGTATATCTGAAAATATTCGTAGTCTTCATTAAATTCTCAAATTACTTACAAAACCCACTGCGACACATATTGAGACATTTGCATGATATCCGAGACTATTATTTTTATGTGGTTTATTACGAAATAAACTCATTCACAGTGCTTACCTAGTCTAGTAGTAAAACAGTTCAAGTTTTAATATTAGGTTTTGTCCAAACACATAAACGACATTTTTTTTTTTTTTTATGGTGGGAAAAATCATGCATTGACCGACCCCGAATCCCGGCGACGGCGGCGGCGAATACGCCGTTGCCTGATGCGTTCGGCCTCCTCCTTTGCAAGCATTACTGCTTCGCAGAAGTTGGCGACCGCCTGCCACTCCTCCTCGCTCCGGACCATGGCCTCAACCAAGGCCCGGCGCGAGAGGTCTCCGCCGCCGATCGCCCCCATGAAGGCACGGCGATGCTCCGCCCAAGCAGGGCACACCTCGACTGTGTGCTCCACCGTGTCCTCCGGGCGTTCCGCACAGTGGTGACACCCGGGCGTCACTTCCGCATGAATCCGGTGTAGGAAACTCCCGAACGAACCATGTCCGGTGAGGACCTGCGTCATGCGGAAGGTAAGGACGCCGTGAGGCCTTTCCAGCCACGCCTCAAAGAGGGGACTTACCGCCATGATTGTGGCGTGCCCAAACACATAAACGACATGCACGCGGCCGACATGGTGCTTCTGGCCCCCACGATCGGAGCTTTCCGAAAGTTTCTCGCAGTGTAAAAAAAGCTGTTAATATGGTTTTTAAATCAGGTCCCAAGAGTCCACCTGTACAATCCCTTTTTTTCAATGGTGAATCTTTAAATAGAGTATAATTGTTCAAATATTTTGGACATTAGGTTACCCATGATTTGAAAGACGACATGGAGAGGGAATGCAGAGCATTGTCAGTTCGGGCAAATATATTTGCTCGCGGATTCTCCCGTTGTACAGATGCAGTAAAAATTACTTTATTTAAGGCGTATTGTGTCTCTCTGTACACGGGAAGTTTATGGCCTAACTATACCCAGAGAGCATACAATGCTCTGCGGGTCCAATTCAACAACACGTTCAGGGCGCTGTTGCGGCTTCCACGTTTTTGTAGCGCATCAGCTATGGCAATCCAATGATCCATTTTACATAAACAAATAACAACTTAATCTGAGTATTTTTTAATAAGGACGGAGAGACTAGTGATGTGCTTGGCAGGAATATTCCCACTGCCGACAATATTCCCAAAATTGTCAGAAACATTGGCTATATTGCCAATGTTGTTTGTCAATAATACCAACATATTTTATTATTACTGCAGGTTTAATTATTGTTTAGTCTTATTTGTTAAGTACCAGGCCTCTCAAAGTTTTGCAAAAAAATGTTTTTATGTATAAGGCACTGGCTACTTCTAATAATTTTAAAAACTTTGGTTATAAAAAGTAAAATTACCATTGTTCAAATTTTGATATTTTTTTCGCGAGCCAAATGAAATTAACGTGTTTAATTTAAAAATGGATCTGCATTGAGAACATTTTCGTGCGTTGATTTTCTACGATTTTAAATGTGGCTTAAAACCTTATGAGTCATTTGATCGATATCAAATTGCTTTTATGGATGAAGGACCTTCAAAAGCAACCATCTATCGTATAGCTAGTTTAAGCTTGGTAGCTTTACTTTGGGGGATGAACAAAGGAGTGGTCGTCCTATGACGGCTGTCTCGGAAGAATTTCCAAAATTCCTAGCATTATTGGTAATTTTACTCAAAACGTTATTTTATTGTATGTGATGTAGATTATGGTATTTAAATGCCAATTTTAGGGATTGTACATAGTTTTAGTAGTTAATTTGATTTATAATTAAGAAATATTCCCAAATATTTCCACTCCCGGCAATATTGCCAGCAATATTCCCACTTCGAGCAATATTGCCAGCCCCAGCACATCTCTAGGAGAGACAGACGAGCATGGCGAATTTATTAAAGTTCCTTGTAAGGACTATAGAACTCTAAAAACGTCACTATAAACTAGGAATTCTAAAGCAATAAAACTTCCCGATATGAAAGTTAAATATTTATACCGTTTGAATCCCCATTTATTGGAAATCTTGGAAGGCAGCTCCTCTAAGTAGGTTTATCCATGTTTCGCGTCAACTCGGAAAACTTATAATATCGGGAAATGTATGCTTTGGAATGGAATGGTATGAACGGAAAGGACCTGGCCAGATGCTACAGAATAAAATTGTGTAAGAGTCAGCTGCCTGACCGCTGAAAGAACTTTTTTATTGTAAGAAATAGATATTTTAAAATAATATTTGCACACTGGAATTTAATGCTGTGCGTAGAAATATAAAAAAAAAACGCGTCATAAATATGTTCGTAAAGATCTAGGTGGTCTGTGAATTACCATATCTATAAAAAGATTTTTAATTTTTTTTATAGTTCCGTACGAAAGTCGGGAAAAATAGAACCCTTAGAGGATCACTATGTTATCCGTCAGTCCATCAGTCAAGATCTTTTGTTTCAGGACCGCATGGAAGTATGCATGTAGCTGAAATTGATAAATATTTACATTCGTTAGGAAATCAAAACCTATAGAGTACTTTCCATTGACCTGGATCCTGTTTGGCATATGAAGCAAAGTCTCTCGGTCTGAAAACGGCTGTAGGTTACAAAATAAAAACTTTTGTGCGATTCCGAAAAATTTACATTCGCAAGTTTGTACGGAACCCCCATAGCGCGAGTCAAACTCGCACTTGAATGTTTTTTTTTTCTTTTCAGTATTGTACAAAGTTAAACCAATAATGCTATAAGTTTATAATGTTAGAAAATGTCGTCAAACTATAGATATTAAAGTCTTTTATGAATCGGTTTCAAAGTAGCACAAAAATTAAAATTCATCTAAAATGGCTTTATTACAGACAGAGACGCTGAATTATGAATCTCGTTTATAGAAAGTCGGCTCAAAACAATTTCTATTTTCTTATTTAATATCTGACCTTACCAAGATCACATAGCTGTATCACAAAATAGATAGATACAGAAGGCAATCTACATACAAAGCACGCTCGAGGCAACGCACACATAGACACCGCTCATGGACACGATATGTCGGCTCAATCGCCCGGTCGCGCTCGTACAGTTCAGCGCAATGCGATCGCCTGGCGAAGGTATAAAAAGTGAAGTACATAGGCACATGAAATTGACTTCTGTACGTATCTATTTTGTGGCTGTATCCTTGCCCACTGCCCAGCGATAAGTTCATAGATCATCTAAGTTTGCCCATAAAATATTACGACTGTCTGCCCAAATAGAGGAGTGGGCAGGACTTAACTGGGCACAAACAAGTGATAATTACTGATATAAATAACAGGGCTACAGTATTTCCAAACATTAATAGTGAAATAAATTTTGTGACCCGTGATTCCGGTTTCGTGTCGGCCATTTTGGATTGTGAATTGTTCAGCTGCAGTTTGATTTTGAGGGTTCGGTGTCAAGTTGGAATGATTTGTTGCTGCAATTTTTGGTTGTTGGTATTCAGAAACATGCTGGGGTGATGTATAGAGGACGGTCGTTCGGTATGCTGTGCTTGTTGGTTCTGGGTTAGTATCTCGTAGGACGTTTTTATTTTATTTTTATCGTTGACTAGCTTTTGCCCACGGCTTCGCCCGCGTATATAAAATATAGCTTATGTCACTCAGGGATAAAACAGCTTTCTATCGGCGAAAAAATTGTAGCAATCGGACAAGTACTTCCAGAGTAAACGTCCTACAAACAAAAAAAAAACTACCTCTCTATTATATTAGTGTTGACGCAGCTTCGACCGCATACATAAAATATGACCTATGTCAAAAAAAAAAATAGCAATCGGTCCAGTACTTTCAGAGATTACCTTCTACAAAAAAAAAAAAAAACAAAGAAAATAATAATAAATAATGTAAGAGTGATGGAAAGTGGCAGAATATTGCTGACTAAAATTTACTGCGACCACGAATCACTACCACTCTGGAACGCGTTTTTTGAATTCTAGGGTGATAGTGACTCTTTTGATCTATCCGGCAGCTCACAAATTGCCTGCCGTAGAGAAAACATATCTAAATATTGCAGTTGTCATGGGTAGGCAAAACCTCAAAAGTGGAAACACTGTTATAACCACAAAATAACTGTGTTCCCTAGTAATTGGGTTGAGGGGATTGTTAATGGCAGTCACTCCGCATCAAAAGTTGATGTTCTGACCGACTGGAAGGCGACGCCTTCGTTACGAAATAGCAAGGATAAGGATGACGCATAGCTCAACTATTTTCCGTCAAAAATCTTTGTTTAAGCAAATAAAAAATTGGCATAAAAGTTTGCTTTTACCCCTTCAAAGCTAATGGTTTGTAAATTATTTTAACTCGAGTGGATACTAAATTATGAAGAAAAAAATACTTAATAGCCTTTGTACTCCTACTTATGCTAAAAAACCTCACTCGTTTGTTCTTTGCACTCCAGGGCCCCAGGGGTTCGTTTACACTTAACCCTTCGCTCCAGTAGGTTTCGACCCTGCTGGGCCCCTACGATTTGCTGAGAACTCCTTGAGACGCGCATAAAACACAATTCGCCGTCGATGACATGGGCTCGGTCCAGACGGTTACTGGACCACCGGATGGCGTGCTACCCATTGCTCGTCGTCCGCAAGCCTACTCCTACTTAAGCTGACAACTCAAGGAAACCCGACAACAAAAGCCGGCATTATAAAACACGGGACACACACATAGAAAAAATGAAAAATTATTCCGCAGAGAAATTGTCCCACCTAACTTAAAACTCGGATTTAAGCTTTAAATATTTCCGTCTCTCAAGGCGGCTCGACCCAAAGCCAACCGCCGCATTTATAAGTCTCTCACTTTTTAACTGTACTCTATCAATTCTAGTTAAATCTTGGTAGAGTCTAAAACTTGAAGCTCTATTGATAACTAATTTTAAGTAAGTTTTAATTGGCAGTATAACGACTCTTCGTAGAGTCGTGCTCTACAGAGATGATTTTAGAGATAAAAACTTATGTCTTAGTTATTATTTGATTAGGCTGCTCTCGTCGGGACGATAGCCGGTCGTCGCAGTAGTAAAACTTCATGTTCGTCATAAAAATTGTTGTTTTATTAACAAGGTTTGTCGGTCTACCCTTCAGTTATTTTTATGGTCTTGTCGACAAATTAAGAGCCAATTTTGACCCGTTTTCTGCTGAAGATATTTGTTCTTACCTGTTTGGTTCTTAAACGTATCCGATAATGTATGCACTATTTTTTTTATACAGGCTAACTTCTTCTTATGGGGCTAACTAATTTTTTCGTTATGATTTCAGGGCTGTTTCCTTAGTAAAGGAAAGTAGTACATATTAGAAAAAATTTGATCCCCTAAAATATTTACTTTGTGAAAACATACCTGTATTATTACTGATGGATTAAAAAATCAATCAGTGAGAAATATCGCATTCAAAATTGTCCTGTACATAAATCGATTGCAAACATCAATAACCGTGCTACAAAGAGAATTAAACGCGCTAGAACAAACAAAATGACAGTAAAATTGAGTTCGTTCATACTTGCACAATGCACGCTGAGCCATTCGATCTACGAGTATAATACCAATCAATTGTTCACGTGACGTCAGAAATAGGTCAACACGCAAATCTATAAGTTCGCTTAAGTTTGAGCTGGAGAAATAAACTAGAAGCTTAAATGCAAATGCCGATTTTTATGATCTGGGTCACGTTCCGGTTGCGTTGACTGCAATGGAGGCCCCGCCTACTGCAATCATCATTTTGGGGAAACAAAAGATTTATCACGCTATGTTTTAGTGGAGTTCACGTATTAATGAGATGTTTTTGTGGAAACGTGTTTTTTTTTTTGCGTTTGACCACTTTTTCACCTAATAGTAAGCGATGATGTGGCCGACGATGGAACACACTTACCTAGACGTAACGTATTAACTGTTGACTTAAAGAGCCCTAGGTTATAGCTATCAGGAAACACAGACTCGGGCCGGGAATTCCACTTTTTAGCTGTTCAAATTCAGTTCCAGGCTGTTCCATTACCTGCACTGGTTTACAGCTAGACAAACACTTTCCTCCACATTTCGCATCTTAAATTAAACCTTTATAAACTATATTTTTTGTTTTATCAGTATTTTCGCCGAATGACACCTAACACAGGAAACAGTCCTCGTCAAAATGTGCTTTCTTTCTGCAGTTTTTACTATACCGTTGGTCCACCTTGTGTGGAGTCTCACATCACTACCTTTGGGTTTAATAAAAATAAGAGGGATTACTTACATTTGAAAATAAGTTTAAGGAACTAACACCAACTTGTCGTGTTAGCGACAATAAAGTCTGAAAATAAAATAAATTTTATTCTAGTTTGTCTCAAACAATATCGATAGCAAAAAATTTAACCCCATCTGACAATTCTGAACATAATATTTTCTTTTCCTAAAAATGTTACAGTTTGAGGTTGCCAAAACAGATTTCCCTATTGCTTGCAAGTGAATTGGTTTTCTCGGTATTGCTGTATTCGGTAACAGCAATACATCTGAGAATTGCCTCGATTTGACGAAGCCTCATTTTTAAAAACAACATTCCAACTCATCATCATCATTTCAACCAACAGACATCTATTAATTGTTAGTCATAGGTCTCCCCCGATTGTCGCCACAATGTACGGTTCTGTGCGTCTCGCATCCATCGGTCCACCTTGTGGGAGACTTTCCAAAGCTGCATCTTCCTGTACCCGGTCGCCATTCCAGAACCTTACGGCCTCATCGACCATTTGTTCTGCTTGCAATGTGCCCTGTCCACCTTTGAACTATTAAATTTTATTATTGCATGAATATCAGTAATCTAGTGCATTCTTAGCAATGCACTAGATTTTTAAGTGTAGTACCCTCAAATGAAACTCGAAAATTATGTGAAATTTGGTGTTAGTACCTCAAAAACTGTGCCATCGTCTTTGAGTTGAGCTATGTTTGGATTAACCAGCCTACTGGGGCCAGGGTTATCCGAAAGGGCGCTCGAGCCCCGGTATAAAGGCTTGAAGGAACGGGATGGGTTTTTTAGTCAGTAAGAGTCTGACACTATCTCCCGCTCCGCCCAAGAGCGGGGGTTGTCATAAGATGATTTTTCCCATCGAAAAAAAAAAAAAAAAAAAAGGTATTGTGTAAACATTCCTTTTAAATAATGAGTCACTCCGAGTACATTTCATAGTCGGACCTCAGACGTACGGCGTTATGCCTCCAATACATGGTTGACTTCCCACTCATATGTACGAAGCTTTTTGGGAATACATTTATTGTGCGTACCGCTAAAGAGTGGAATTCTCTGGCGGAGTCTGTGTTTCCTGAAAGCTACAATATAAGGGTCTTTAAGTCAAGAGTTAATAGGTTATATCTAGGCTAGAATGTTTCATCGTCGGCCTCATCATCGCTTACCATAATGTGAGATGGTGGTCAAACGCAAGCACTAGCTACTAAAAAAGGTGACTATCTACATTTACTAAGTAAAGTTTGTTTTTTTTTGTTTGTAGGACGTAATCTCTGAAAGTACTAGTCCGATTGCAATTTTTTTTTCACCGATAACATGCTGCTTTATTCCTGATTGATACGGGCTATATTTTATGTACGCAGGTGAAGCAGCGGGTAAAAGTAAACCATATTTTAAAAAAAACCTATGTTTCCTCACATGTCAAACTCTCACCACACACAAGCCTTTCATCTAATTAGCAATCTTCCGACTAAACCTCACAAACACATAGTATGTAATTTATATGTGTAAATTAAATAACACAATTTTGTGTACGCTTCAAACAAAATGTGGAACTCGTATGTGTAACAAATAACAACAATAATAAAATAATACTCTTTATAAAGGAGTATTCTCGGAAATACCTAATTCAACACAAAATTCGTTGTTTTACGTGTTTTTATGTACTTACAGAGTTTCATGAATATACAGGTGTACAAGAAAACTTATTATTCGCTTTGGATAGATTTGTTACAATTAGTACAATTAACTTCATAAGAAGACTCAAAGTCACCCAAAGGGCGATGGAAAGGGCTATGCTTGGAGTTTCCTTGCGTGATCACATCAGAAATAAAGATATCCGAAGGAGAACCAAGGTAACCGACGTAGCTCGAAGAATCGCCAAACTTAAGTGGCAATGGGCAGGACACATTGCACGCAGAACGGATGGTCGATGGGGACGAAAGGTTCTGGAGTGGCGACCACGTACCGGAAGACGCAGCGTTGGACGGCCTCCAACAAGGTGGACCGATGACCTGGTCAGGGTCGCGGGAATCCGATGGATGCGTGATGCACAGGACCGGTCGTTGTGGCGACGCTTGGGGGAGGCCTATGGTCCAACAGTAGACGTCTTTCGGCTGATATGATGATGATGATGATGTTAGAATTAGTACCAACGTCGTAGCGCTGACTAGTATTAGGAAACAGAGTCCAAACTATGGATTTGTATTAAAATAATTAAATTTTACGCTTTATCCTTTTGAATGTCTTAAGTTACACAGTTCGACATAAGCAATTATCTTTCTAATGTGTTTCTAATTACGGCATTCGATGAGTTAAAGTCGTGCATTTTGTCAATTGCCGTGTCCTGAAATGTTGACCTCTTCGATATTTTAATTTTACAGGTTATTCATGCATAAGTTAGTCTGTGTAGGTACGTCAGTCTCATTATTTTGCTTGATAAACAGAATTCTATTACGAATTCATTAGTTGTTAAGTAAAACTCAGCTTATACAACATTTGAAATAGAAATACTAAGCGCTTATGAAGGAAAAGTTTTTTTTTATTCACGTTGGACCACTATCTCACCTGATGTGGTTGACGATGAAGCAGGCTTACCTACAAGTAACCTTTTCACTCTTCACCTAAAGACGCAGTATAGTCTAATGATAATTAATATTAATAATAATACAACGATTTCAGTAGTTGTCAAAATAATTATTTATAAAACTTTTAATTGGTACAAATTGAACAAAAAGGGAATTATTAATAATAATAATCAATAATAATACAACGATTTCGGTAGTTGCCAAAATAATTATTTATAAAACTTTTAATTGGTACAAATTGAACAAAAAGGGAATTATTAATATCGAAATGTTATTTTTTTTAAAATTGATTCATCGAGCTTTTTAATTAAATTGTACTACATTTATAAAATTTGATTGAAACCAATATTATTCTTTGAATACCTACACGAATAATTATGTGTTTTAATAATGTATCGATAGAATTATTATAATGTTCTATAAAAAAAAAATATGGCTTGCAAATAAATGATTTTGTTATCTCATTAGGTTTTAAGCAAGCATTTTCTATCACATATGTTTACCGACTTCAAAAAGATATTTCGGTAAATTGTGGACCGATTTTGAAAATTAATTTTTGATTGAAAGATTATGCTTCCAAGTTAGTCCCATAGAAATATTTATTAATTTTTGTACATACAAACATTTAAAATCGAAAAGAACAAATGAGGATAAAATAGTACAAAGGACTTGCTTATTTCTAACGAAATTTCTTCCAGCAGACTTGCGACCGGAGAGTTAGGTGAGATATGTAGACGCAGTGTGTTTATATTAAAAAAATAATAATTAAATAGACTAATAAACTGAATCTAAATGAAATCTCATAATATATACATAATTATATATCAAGAACAATTAATAAATGTACATCTTCTTCTTCTTCTTCTTCCTGCCCTTGTCCCATTTTATTTGGGGTCGGCATATTATACATTTATAGTTAATAAATGTACATATAAATGTATAATCTATACATATAATAAAATCGTAGAAAAGTCAAAACTGTACATTGAATATTTTTTAAAAAGAATACTTGGGGCGTGATCTACAATCGATACCGAAGCCAAAAATATAGTTTTTAGAATTTTTGTCTGTTTGTCTGTTTGTCTGTATGTATGTCCGGGATAAACTCAAAAAGTACTGCATGGATTTACTTCAAATTTTGCATGAATATTACTAAGAGGTCGGGTCAACATATAGGCTACATATTATCACGCTATCACCTATGGGGGAGGAGCTGTGAATCTTTATTTTTCTTACGTATTCTGTGACAGCGTGTAATATAAGGACGCATATTTAAATGTTGTTTTTGAGTAAGTCATGCTATTATCTAGCTTTACACTATAAAAACTACGCCATTAAAGTAACTTGGGCAGAGAAACATAGTTTAATGAATGTTAGTAGTATAAAAACAATTTTAAAACAGCGCCATCTATGAGATTTCATCAAAATCAAATCAAGTTATATGTTAACAGTTTTTGGAAATTAATCATTTAAATTTGATCATGTTGGCGAGGTTAGCAGTTAGTTATTCTTAAAATTCATAGATGGTAATGTATATTTTCTTCATATTATAGTTCGTTTTGACAAATTCAAGTTTCAACAAAACCCTCAAAATCTTGAGCAGAGTTGAGGAAGACAATTTAAAAAAATGCGGTGTTAGGTATTACATGGTGGCATTTCTCAGACTCTGTGAAGTCGATCAGTTTGCGAAATCCCTTACGTACGACTAGGTGCCTTCATATTACACGTACGAGAAGCAAAGGGGTATATTCAACCGACATCGACGAGGAGGTGCTGTGAAAGGTTTTCCGGGAATTTTCAAGGACACCGCATTGGGTAGGGTTTATACCGTGCACCCGAATAGTGGCGAATGCTATTTTCTGCAGTTGTTACATCACACTGTCCCAGGCCCAACGTCTTTCGCCTTTCTGAGGACATTTGATGGCGTGGAGTATCCCACTTACCGCGCAGCCTTTTTCCTAATTGGGATGGCACCCTCGCGGAGGCAAGCGTCAGTGACAGTCCCAGCCACATGCGTCATCTGCTTGCCGTTATCTTGGTGTTTTGTGGAGTCGCGAACCCGGTAGCTTAGCCACTGATCGAATATGGGTTACCAGCTCTCCAATCATCACCACATCAAGACCGTGGAAATCGGGAATATAACGCTAAGAAAAATTATGATCCGGGCGAAATACTACGAAATTACCATTTCGCTTTGTTCTCTTGAGAGCAAAAACAAATTTATGACACCGTCCTTGAAAACGTTGGGCAAAACCAGGGTAAAATGTTTTTTTTGGATGCTCCTGGTGGAACAGGGAAAACATATTTTGTTACCACTGGCATACTTGCAGAGGTCAGGAGCCAAGGCAAAATTGCTATTGCTGTAGCGTCGTCGGGAATCGCTGCCACACTGCTTCCGGAAGGCAAGATAGCACATGCCATGTTAAAAATTCCCATCGATTTAGAGACCGCCAAAACGCCTGTTTGTGGTGTGTCATGTAACAGCGATAAGGAACACCTACTCAAGGATTGCTCTCTGATGATGAGTGTGCGATGGCCAATAGGAAGGCATTTGAGGTCGTGGACAGAACCCTGCAGGACATCCGCAGAAACTAACATTTGATGGATGGTGTCACAGTTCTGTTCAGTGGCGATTTCCGGCAAACACTTCCCGAGGTGACGCGGGGATCGAGGGCTGACGAGATGAATGCTTCGTGGATACGATCTTCTTTGTAGTCACGAGTTCGTACACTGCGCTTGACCATTAATATGAGAGCTCGTGTCGGCGGCAATGCACGTGCTCAAGAATTCTCCGATGTCCTTCTAAGTCTTGGCGAAGGCACTCTACCAGAAGAGAGAGGTGGACAGGTGGTGCTTCCAGAGTCTCTCGGTAGAGTGGTATCCAGCTTAGAAAAACTCATTCACTGTGTGTACGGGGACATCAGTCGTTTACCGCACCAGCAGAATTCTTGGGTGTGTGAGCGGGCCATTTTGACGCCCAAAAATGATCAGGCTGCAGCAAGTAACGAATGCATTCTCTCGGAAATTGAGAAGAATGAAATGGTCTACACCTCGATAAACACTGTTGTCGAGCAAGATGATGCCACACGTTATTCCGTGGAATTTCTGATTTCCCTGTCAGCAAGTGGACTTCTGGCGCATACTCTCAAGCTGAAGGTCGGTGTCCCGATTATGCTTCGAAGTTGTGACGGGACCCGCCATAAAGTCATCTCTCTCCTCACAGCCATTGAGGCGGAAATTCTTACGGGTTGTGGCGTCAGCGAGGCAGTATTTATACCACACATTCCCCTCATACCCCATAACTTCCCGTTCCAGTTTATGCGCGTACAGTTCCCCGTGTGTGTTTGCTTCGCGATGACCATCAATAAGTCGCAAGGGCAGACACTGAGGGCAGCGGGTGTCGACCTCAGGACGAGTTGCTTCTCACACGGGCAACTGTACGTCGCTTGCTCCCGTGCCACCAGTCCTGACTCTCTTTACATTTTGGCTCCTGGCAGTATAACTAACAACGTAGTTTATAGAGAAGTCTTGTAAGGTATGATACCTTTGTACGTATTTTTACTCTTTTGTGTCCTGGAATGTATTCCTGCATTATTTTCGCTATTTCCTTCAGTCACATCTTATGACTGAACTCAGCAGGATTCTCATATAACTCTCTTCACTAGCTTCGGGGGTTTCGTTTGCGAAAAAAACTAAATATTATAATGCTATTTTAAAAGTTGTTTATTTATAATGCTATAGCGACACTGGCACCTTAGGTACTTTTAGTGCTGTAGAGGCTTCACGCAGACGACGTCGCGGGCAGCAGCTAGTATATATGTAATAAATGTATAATAGACACAAAACAAAAATTATTAAAAAATACAAAAATCTAATAAATATCTTTACGAGATGGCAGAGACATGTTTTTTGACTAGCTTTTTGAAGACAGATATATTTTTAGCGTCTCGGGTCTTAGCTGAAAGTGAGTTCCATAGTCGTACCTCATGAAAAAAGGGGTTGGAATAAAAATGTGTTTTATGGGATAAGAAATTGAGATTATATTTAAGGTGGGATTTGCATGGGACATCGGCAGGGCGAGTGAACGAAAAACGATCACACATGTAGCCAGGGTACGCAGGATTAAATAGGACGTTGTAGAGGAGACATAATACCCGTGTAGCGACATCTATGGCGCCACATAAGAACTACGAAGAAAGTACGAAATCCTGTATCGCGCAATCAAAGTTCTCCGCGCGATTTGAACATATACGACAACCCGAAATCATCTATCGGGCAGTCGCCCACCAGACCATAACACCTGTCTGGTCGGAGGATCCTCCCTTTTCAACGGAGGTATGCGGGACTTTACTCTCTGTTCCGCCTACCTCCAAACTGGTGACCCTCGAGTATGAACGTCAGCGCAGCCTTCATGCAGCTACTACTTCGTGACGTCATCATCACTTCCTCAAGCTTTCGAGCAGCGAGCCATACAGCCAGCACCCACGGCTATAGAGGGTATCCTGACCACCAGCATGCCTACCTGGTCATACCTGGTCATCACCTTCAGCCTCATCAGCGACCTTGGCTTGGCACACCCCGCACCTTCGGCCAGTCATATGAAGAGCCATGAAGAACCTCTCCTGGTCGACGCCAACAGTCAAGCCCTACGTCGCACAAGCACCGCTCCGACTCACTGGAGCCAGCAGCACTACTCCGACTCACTGGAGCCTGCAGCATCGTCCCGACTCACTGGGACAGCACCACCCCGACTCACTGGGGCATCATCCCGACTCACTGGGACATCATCACCCCGACTCACTGGGGCATCATCCTGACTCACAGGGATAGCAACACCCCGACTCACTGGGGCATCACCGCAGACAGTTCCGACTCACCGAGAACTATGCGGCATCGGTTCCGACCCACTGGAACCAACCTACGCTGGCCTGGCGCGCATCAAGAACCATCGATCTCCGATCTCCGGAGGGGAGTGATGTAGCGACATCTATGGCGCCACATAAGAACTACGAAGAAAGTACGAAATCCTGTATCGCGCAATCAAAGTTCTCCGCGCGATTTGAACATATACGACAACCCGAAATCATCTATCGGGCAGTCGCCCACCAGACTATAACACCTGTCTGGTCGGAGGATCCTCCCTTTTCAACGGAGGTGTGTGGGACTTTATTCTCTGTTCCACTAACCTCCAAACCCGAGTGTTCCTACTTAGACGGATAGAGAACCACTTGAGATTCTTGCGGAATTGGGAGACATGGTCGTATTTTCTAAGGCCTAAAATAAAACAAATGCACACATTTTGAAGCGCTCAAGCTTATTTAAAAGCTCTTCAGTCACATACAGGTAAACTACATAAAGGAGATGGAAAACGGTGGGCCCAAATGTAATAAGTTGAGATATGATCTAAAAAATTAGTCATATTTTTTTATCTAAGAATATGAAAAATCACTTCAATTCTCATTCTGGAAGCGGAGAAATATGAAAAAGATAGTTTTCGTGAGATTATGGATTCAGTAATCGATTACACAGTTATGAAAATAAAACTTTTGCACTAAACAATTAACTCAAAGTAATTAAATGCACTATATATACTTATATGCAACATATTGCATATAACTACAGTCATATTAATAAATCAAATATCAATTAATTACTGAAAAACCAATATTAATGATTATCGATTTCATATCGATTCAAATCTCTCTTATATTTTTAGTCTATGTCACTGACATGACAGCTGACTGAACTTGACACTAGACAGTTGCCGACTGTTCTTGTTTGTTCACTCGTTTCGTGTATTCCGATGCGTTTTGAGTACTTTCCCGATTATTCGTCATTTTTCACGACCACTGCTTTGTATTTTACGGATTCTGACCCTGCCTACCTTGTACAACCCTTGCTTTCACCTTAGACACTGAAGATCGCTCACACATTTGACTTGGAATTGTTATTTTGGATTTTACCGCCGGCTTCTGGATTGAATATTATTCAAACTATGGATCGCTGTGTGAATTGTGGGATATCCACTGTTCACTGCAATACACTGGGCCGACGACCCTTACACGATGAAACAATTCTGTCAGTGATTCGGCAATGGAATGCACATCAGTCTGTAAGTAAATATAACTTCATCTAACCAGCTACCATCTTGGCAGGTTTAAAATACATTTAATTAGAAGGTCTATGGAGATTGTTTACAGTTATGGCAAAGAATTATTTATTTATCAAACAATGTTATAATACCCTAATACACAATAGTTAATTAGGTATTGTTTTTGTAGCTAAACATTGATAAAAATGTTCCATTTTTAGGTAAGCAGTAGTGACTGTGTTTGTCAAGCGTGCTGGGACTTGGCTCAAAGCCCATATGTTGATGACCAAAGAAGACCACTAGGCCACCGTAATGTTTGCCTCCGCTGCGGACGCTCTCTTGCATCGCGAACCCATCACGTACTTCATACCAACCCAACCCGTTTATTCATATGATTTTTCAAACATTTTCTAGTAAATATAATATCTATTATTGCAAAAGAACATATTTTGCACTTCAGGAATCAGCTGTTAGTTAAAGATTGTAACATAACCTCACTTTTACTTAACTCTTTTATCTCTGTTCTCAGATTGACAAAATCCGCAGAATTTTCAGTGAAAGTTTGATAATATATAAGCTATTAATTGACACCACTTTCATCTTCTTACACCTGGGCCCAAGATTGTATGAAATCGTTTCAGTCTCCTTTAGGTTTTGAATGGAAGAAACCTTTGAAGGGATTTAAGACTTATATAAGAAAAGTGTACCTTAAGGCTAACCTTGTTTACCAGCACTCGCCAAGAGAGGTTGCTGTCAATTATATTATTATAATTATATATAAAACATCGAGATTCTTAACTGTGTCAGTGTACGCAATAGTCGAGCCGTTAATTGGTGATGGCATCAAGGTAGAAATGTTAAGAGGATTGCGATAATATCGACTACCTATGATCATAGCCTGGAACTTTGAAGGATTAACCTGTAAGCTTTGGCTCACTGATTAATACTTTCCAGGTCACGACGATTCGTTGCGTTAATCACTGAGTCGCTGCTTCAGACAACGTGAAGTGACGGTAAAGCTGCAAATGGTCTGCGTAGAGATGGAAGTTGGAAGTGATAACCTTAGTAACAGTATTTATAAATATAGAGAAAAGAAAGAGAGAGAACGCCACCCCGAGGAACACCAGCAGTAAGATCACACCAATCAGAGAAAATTCCATCAAGGCGGACACACTATTCGGAAAAAAATGTTATGGTCTGATCATGAACTTCAAAGATGTGGCATGGAACTCCTCACAGCAGAACTGTCATAATAAGTAAAATTGCTTTGATTATAAGTGTATTCGATGACTGACTGAAAGAAAGTGGGGGATGGGATGTATTGTACTAATTTGATGATGAACCTGGAAGGTAGGTACCGGAATTCTGTAATAAAAACAAAAAAAAAAAAAAAATGTTTAATTTAGCCGTGTTTTGGAATATTTGAATTGTCATGAGATGCACTCTGGATATAAAGTATTTAAGGGCTGAGGGCCTTTTTAGTGGTGGTATGATAACTAAAATAAAAAAGTTTTTTTTTTTAATATGATAATTATGTACTTTTAGAAATAAACTTATAAAGATACATTTTATTTTACTGCCTTGTAAAATATAAGTTTTAGACTTCGATCTCAAATTAAAAGTCCAAGTATGTCATCGAACAGATTTGTCTAAGATCCGATTAAGAACGACCTTCACCGGTCTGTTTAATGGATGAAACGTATTTTATGATAACTTTAGTATATTAAATAATATAACGCGGGTGGCTTGCCTAAGAAATGGCCAGACTATTATTAATTAAAACTTTACTTTTTTGTTAGAAAAATGCACAACCGTAATTCTCACCATATTTTTTTGCAGACAAAACTATAACACCGTATTTAGCGTTTTTAGCGTTTATTTTGTTAAAGAATTTGTTGTATATCAAAATAAACACACCTGTTTATACGTACCTTTTTTTTTTATGGTGGGCAAAAATCATGCATTGACATCCCCCGCTCTTGGGCGGAGCGGAAGATAGTGTCAGACTCTTACTGACTAAAAGACCCACCCCGTTCCTTCTAGCCTTCATACCGGGGCTCGAGCGTCCTTTCGGATAACCCTGGCCCCAGTAGGCTTCGACCCGGCTGGGCCCCTGCTGTTGCTGCCAACTAACTCCTTGAGGCGCGCGGGAACAGTGTGCGCCGTCGACGACTTGGGCTTGGTCCGGACAGTTACCGGACGGCCGGACAGCGAGCTACCCATTGCTCACTGTCCGCAAGCCCGCGCCTACGGTGGCCGGAAATCGGGATCAGAATCGCGGCGGCGGCGGCGGCGGCGATAACGCCGTTGCCTGATGCGTTCGGCCTCCTCCTTTGCGAGCATTACTGCTTCGCAGAAGACGGCGACCGCCTGCCACTCCTCCTCGCTCCGGACCATGGCCTCAACCAAGGCCCGGCGCGAGAGATCTCCGCCGCCGATCGCCCCCACGAGGGCACGGCGATGCTCTGCCCAAGCAGGGCACACCTCGACTGTGTGCTCCACCGTGTGAGCTCTTTCCGCCATGCCGCGACCTGTCGCGGCAGCGGACTTTCACCCCGGCGTTGCATCTCCACGCGCATATCGTGCATGTGTGCAAGGACTGTTGCCTCCAGATCCCACGGTGGTAGGCCAGCCAGAAGGCTCGCCGCTTCACGGGAGACCGTGCAGTATCCCCGCACCATCCTTATCGCAATGACCCTCTGGCAGGCGTTCAGTATGGCCGCCGGTTGCTTTTTCAGCGACGGCGCCCACACCGGCGCCCCGTAGAGGGCCATGGACCGAACGATCCCCGCGTAGAGCCTCCGGCAGGAGGCATCTGGACCCCCAAGGTTGGGCAGGAGCCGCTTAAGCGCAGCCCCAGCCCGGTTGAGTTTGGGAGCCAGACGTCGAAAATGCTCCACGAAATTCCACCGGAAAACACACCAATGCATTTTACAAAAAAAAAAAATTGTTAGGCCAGGAATTTCTCAGGTAACCCACTCGCGTTATATTACATATTTAATTCATAAAATATGTTTCATCCATTAAACAAACTGGTGAAGGTCGTTCTTAACCGTATCCTCTACTAATTGATTTCTATCAAAAATGTCATCTGATACTCGTAGACTGTTTTACCTATCACGAATGTCTTCTAATATAATGTCTTCTATAAACTTCCGAGCGGTTCCTTTTTCAGCGCCATTACCCAGTTTAAAAATAATGTCAAAGTGACGATCACGAACGCCCAAAAAGAAACCTATAAAATAATGTCCGGAAACTGTAATAAAGCAACCATTTACAATCTTATTACCAAATTATTATTTCCTCAATTCATTTAAAATGTACCGACGACGATTATACCTGTTATAACTATGTTAATCACACAATACAGCTTGTCCCCATTGTGACCTCGGTCAAATTACTGGTTTGTAAATTGTAACCACCTTTTATGGGAAAATGGGTGTCGGTTAGGTAAACTATACAGGGTGGATTTTTCAGGTACATCTGGCAAAATTCGAAACTAAGGCCTAGCGTGCATTGCCTTGCATTGGAATTCATGGGGCCGCGCACTGCGATGAAAATAACGCACGTACATGTCATCGTTATGGACTACCATAAAAGAATCACTATCAGCGTATATTTATATTAGTAAAAAAAGCACCCAAACAATATTCTTTTTCGTAAGATATAACGATCTACGTTCTTTTAAAACCAGCAAATAAGTAGTTTTTCTGAGTCAGGGTATCATGGTCATGTTATCATGCATTTATTTATGCTCCAACAGCTGAAAGAACTTAGTTGAAATTTGGTCTAAGACTAGACCATATTCTGGAATGGGATACAATATTTTTTAACCCAAGTAGTATGTTCTCCTAGAATGATTATTCACTTACAAGCAGGCGAAGTCACAAGCAAATTCACAGAAAGATTTAATGATAATTCGTAAATAAAATATTTTGAATCTGTCCGTTACGCTTTCATGGTGAAACTACCGGACAGATTTTGGTGAAATTGGGTACAGAGTCAGCTTGAATTATATGGAGGGACACAGCATAGGCTACTGTTTATTTCGACTTTGACTTAGCATTCACAATAAAGGGCCGTTCAAATATTACGTAAGCAGATTTTTTGCAAATATCAACACCCCCTTTCCCCTTGTCAGCAAAAGTAAGCAAAGCTGTCACGGCCCATGCTTATATAATAGACATTGGTACAAACATTTGTCAATATGTTGGTTTCATTATTAATTATATACGCTCCAATTATTTATTAATAACAATATCATGAACATCCTCCCGCATCCTTGTCTTCAATATTCTGTTCGAATACTCAGGCACATATTTGTTCCATATTGCAGGTCAGACTCCGATTGCATTTATTAAAAGTTCAATGTCTAAATCTGCGACCGACGCTAGCGTTGCATCGCCGTCACCGGAGATACGCCAAGTAACGACATATCTGTGTCGCATCCCAACAGCAACTGAGTGCCTCATGCGTTTTTTACCGCAGTGCGACTTGCCAACGATGACTTTACTGATAATGCGCAGACGTCTATAGCACTCTATACTTCACAGATTATGCGTTAAGAAAATGCACGGCAGTGCGTGCTAGGCCTAAGAGAAATAGCAAGAAATAAGTACTCAATGAAAAATTATTACCGATTATTGTGATATCTAAACTGTGTCATTAGATTTCAAAATCTATAAGATTTTCTTTAGAAAAATTCTTTCATTAGTCAAATGTCGTTCACCACTTAATGTGACGTACGTGTGAAAGTAAAAAAATATATGTTAGCATAACATATATTTTTTACTTTTATTTTTTAATGTTTAAGTTTACCATATTTGTTTAGGTATATATTGTGTGCCAAATTAAATTGTTTTCTTTCCAGCTTTCTTTCTTTCTTTGGGTAGCGGCTTCATTAAAAAATAAAAATAAGACCAACAACAACGTGTGTCTCACGGCTGCGCGATATAGGTTAATATTCTTTATCAGAAATTGTACCCGTTCATTTTATAAAATTCTGGGAAGTAATGATGTATTGAAAACTCGAAAGAGTAGCGTAATAAAACAGTAAGTGTTAATTTTATAAATCATCGAGTTCAATTCTTGAGTAAAGAAGTTAATGTTTCGATAATCAAATTCTGTAGTTTTGCCTTAAGTATTTTTTGCTATTCGTCATAGTTTTGGTTAAGGCATGCAAGCTTATTTGAAAACTTCAGCCTGTATACTCGTAAATGTAGTACGCAATCACTGGTGTTTAATTATTGTGAATATTTTATTAAATTTTCGAATAGTGTTAGTAACAGTCATTGACTGGATTTCAGTCGTTAGGTATTCGATGTTTGGTGGACATTGTGGTGTTTAATTACAGTGGGTGTAGTTTTAATTGTACATGATTAATTAAGTGATGTAACTGCAACACTAAATTGTATCCCCGATTTAGTTAACACTCGTTTTTGAATGGCCTCCTATTATGGAAGCAATTTTGAGGCAACAGCCCTCACGCCCCAGCCGTGGGCTTGCGAATGGCGAGCATTGGATAGCTCGCTGTCCGAACGTCCGGTAATCGTCGGGATTGGGCTCAAGTCGTCGACGGCGTGTAGTGTGCCACGCGCTTCTCAAAGCGTCGGTAAACCGTAGAGGCCTAGCAAGGTCGAAGCCTAATGTAACCAAGGGTTGTGCAATAGTGAACCCCCTTTCCTGGAACGAAAGTATGAAGGAACAGCAGTGGGATTTAGTCAGTAAAAGTCTCACACGTGCTACTGCTCTGCTCATGAGCGGGAGAAGTTATTGGATGATTTCACACCTAAAAAAAGACTGGAAGCCATTTTAATTAATTAAATCCCAAGCGAACGCCGGTATTCGCGCACCTGTCTTTCTATTGTGTCTGTAATTTCCACGATTGAAAGATTAAATACGTATTCTCGTAAAAAAATTAATTCAAAAATAGAAATTAAAATTAAGCCTCAAGCAGTTACGAAATGACCAATCTCAACTGACGGCACCCGTTCACGAGCACGACGCTTATGACATACTTATTATCTTGATAGACTAAACTACAATTATTATTATTTTTTTTTCAAATAGCTTCGTTAATAATATGGGATTAAATTTAAAAAGGAGAGCTCTACATTGTCCAGACCAGTGGCGAGTAAGCTATGCTGACTGGCTACTTTTATCACGGTACTAACTTTTATAGGTTAAATCATGTCAACACAAAAATAAAGTGTCCAGGGACTGAGAGCGGGACTATAACATAAATACTTTGTTGACAAGTAATTTTAAAAAGTGCTTATACTGCTAGACTTTACAAAAAAAAAAACTCAAGTCAGTATTTTATTTAGAACCTCGGTCTAGAACTTGGAGTCTTGCCCACAAATTCACCACAAATCACAAAGATAAACGAGTTTTTATAGATTTACATACAAACTACTTTCTCTTAACAAACATCCTTGTATAATTTCAGCTGCACATTGTACATTTTTACTGCACTAAACTGTTATGGGCGCACTGAGCATACGTCACCACAGCGAATTACGACCCCACGAGGACACGTTTTATTTTAAACCTGCTCTAAAAAACTCAGCATATTGCAAGCCATATACAAGCAAGAATCTGCAGTCTAAAATTACTTTCAACGAGAGAATACATTTGCTTTAAAATAGAATTGATATTTTGTATGCTGTCGGTGCAAAAAATAAAAGCTTATTGAACGATGCTAATGCATTTTGTTTGTGTCTGGCTAGAAAATAAATATTTTGCCGTGTTTAGCCTGAACTCTGAATTTAATCATGAAACATTTTCAAAGAAATTATAAGTGTACTTTTCCCTGAATGTTGTTCTTTCTTGTGAATAAAACAGTAAAGATAAAACCATTACTTTGTGAAATGTGATGACTGCCTGACTGTACTGTTGTAAAAATAATTCTAAGCGAGCTATTGCTATACCTGTCCGACATAATAAAACGCGGCGTCAGTCTGCACTTCTAATCCATCTCAACACATCCAAGCTCCTATACTGAAATAACTTGGGATCTAAGAGGCTTCTCTCGGGAGAAGTCAAGTTAATCATTAATTCACGCGATTCATCCACTTTTCATCAAAACGTACCATCCTTTTAGTCTCACGTATTTCTGTACGTACACTTATCCCGCGCCACTTGTTAAGAAACTAATTTTATCAAGAAAATTCGCCACCCAGCCAAGCGTACCCTCTTCAGATTTTTTGAAGAAATTTATGTTTTCAGGTTCGACAAGTGTCTCAGTATAATACGTCATCAAATATTCTCGCCGCAACAAGCCGACGAGACATATTTTAGATAACGTCGGTAGACAAAGAATATAAAATGTTGCTCCAAGCGTAAATCTTTCTCACAATTTGTCGCAGTAAAACGAGATAATCGTATTACTGACATCCCAAAACTGTTTCCATACTCACTCTCCGCTTTCCCAAAGACTGAATGTGATCCACTTTGTAGATAATAAATTAGAGTTCAACAATAATGTAGTTAGTAAACCCTCGTCAAAGCGCGGACCTGGCCGATTTCAGGGCATGGCCGCCGGGAATACAGATAGTTTCCGTGTTTATTATGTTTACAAAATATTGCCGGCACGCAGGATGAATGGCACTTTTTATTGCATTCTATCTCGAATAATAAAATTCGCTTTATCAAATATGGCGGCGAGGCGTCAACTCTGTACAATTTTGCGCCACTCGAATTCTTTGATGCTGAATTGTTAATGGTGCTGCAATAACTGTAGCGCGGCGGGCGCCGGCGTGACTTTGACGTGAATGAAGCTTCATTTCGCTGTTCTCTTGAATAGTTTTATTGCGCCGTTTAAAACCTTTTTTGATAGCAATCTTTCCTCAACACGCCGTGTTTCTAGATTCTTTTCTGTCGTGAAATGGCTCAAGTCGTTTGCGCTGCTCTTTTGAGGTGCCATTGAACTAGTTACGTCTCGCGGCGGTGTTCCCGGGCGCGTCAGCTCTGCTTCCATTCATAAGGTGTAACATTTATTTGCGACGACGCGCGGCGCCTCCTGACCGGATGGAAGAACTTCTCTAAAGGACTAAAACTTGAGTGCACGTTCAAGTTTGCTAGTTCATCACGTCGCGACGTTCCATCTCTGTGATCCTTACGATGCGGGATGAAGCACTAGTCTCGTTTACATTCCGTGTTTCATTTGAAAGTTTATGTACCGAGGACTAATCTGTAGCTTTTTAATTTAAATGTAACAATGAAGTTAATTACCAAAAACTGAACAAAAGCTGAAAGTAAAAACAATTTCGCTTTCCGTGATAACGTGACATTGTGTTCTTCATTCGCGAATCTCTTTGCCCGCCACTTCATAATTACAGTTAATATAGAAATAAAGGTCGTTTGCGCGTGTGTGTGTGTACACTAAAGTGCTCATGGCGGCCTTATTTGTCGCGCAAACAATTTGAGTTTTATTAAAATTTGATCGCCAGCGCCGCGCCACCCTTCTTAATTAACTGCTGAGCTCTCTAATTAGGACTGTGTGCCCAAAAATAGGAAGCGACCCTCACAGGATCGGTGCTTGTCGGAACTTCTGCCGAGTTCTATTGAACTGATGGAGACTGTTAACAAGTTGTAATTAAAAATTTGAATCTCGAGGTGTAAGAAAATTCATTGAGATATTCAGCCATTTTGAGACTGAGCCTTGAGGGATTTCTTTGGGAATATAATACAGCTCTACGCGTGATGTACTTTTCCTTTTACTGTATTAATTTGGTAAAGTATTCAGAGTGTGCTTTCTTTTAATTTTCTTTCTCTAATTAATTAATATGGCGCGCATTTTTGTGGTTTAGTTTGCAACCGCTTGCTATTAATTAATTAAGTTGTAGGATAATCTGCGGAAAAACAGATTTGGTAACCAATCTTATCACTAAAATCAAATACTAATTAATATACACGTGTTATCAGAACCAGACTATGAAAACGCTGAACATTTCAAACTGCTCTAACATCATTTAATTTTCGATTCACTTGAAACTTGCTAACAATTGCGAGCGGTAGTCAGAACAAACATGTCATGGTACAATGTTTACGGAAGGTGCAGTTCAGCGAAAAGTTTGGCCGGTCGGGAGCAGCCGGTAGAGAGGGGGGGGGGAGGGACTTCAGTGAGGTGTCAGCAAGAATCGCGTTACTATTGCTTAGTAGGTAGGTGCAAACTACGGATGCAGTGAAAGAAAGTGGCTTCAAACTGTTGGTAATGAAATTGATGGTACTAGGATTAACGGATTGGGTTGTAAATTGCCATACCGTCTTCACCCATGTCCAAGATTAGCCTATTGATGTCACTCGCCGCAAGTGATTTCATATTTTTCCTGAGCGCAGAGATATCGCTGATTTGGCATTTTTGTTTGGAACAGATCATTACACATGCTTTTTGACATCGTTTGGACCGCCCGGAGGACACTGGGATGCACGCTTTGGAGAAGCATACGGCAGTATGCTCTATCGTGTTCGTGTCGTCGTGGATACGATAGAGATGTGCCCCGCTTGGGCAGAGCACAACCGTGTCCCCGTTGGAGCGATCGGCGGCAACGATCTCTCACGCCTATGGTTACAGGCTATGGTCCAGAGTGAGAATGAGTGGTAGGCATTATAATGTTAGCAAATGAAACGGCGGATCCCGACTCCGATTTTCAAGACGACCGTAGGCATGGTCTTGCAGTTCTTGCAGCAATGGATACTCGTTGTCCTGCCTTCCAACTGCCCCATAACTGTTCGGACTGAGCCCAAGTCATTGACGGCGTGTAAGGTTCTACTCGGGCCTCAAGGAATTGTCAGCAAAAACATTCCTTTTCGCTCCGGAGCATAGCTGTGCCCATGGCCAGGGCTCGGCAGGTTGAAGACGCTTACAATTATTGTAGTTTCAATCATTATTTTCGTGCCCTACCTGAATGAGTGGACGGACAAAATTCATTTAACTTTAACTTAAGTGAACAAGACTGAAGAAATGAGTTTCTCTAAGAAATATGAGCAACTGTCACTTATAAACAACGATGTATGCTTCGCTGGTCTTGTGGTCCCGAGGAGGCAAGTGGCTTATTTTTAGAGGACCATATATTTTGGAGCTTGCGGACGACCTAACTTCAGCTGTGAAATTACACTGTAACTTTGAGTTATGTAGGGAGGAGAATCTAGTTAAAGAGAACAGGTTAAAGACCAACTTCTGGTTAATTCAGTTATAAATACCACTTTAAAACTGAATGTACCAGAGGTGGGTCAACAGTTCAAAGCGTTTGCTAGCTGAATATTGTAAGAAAGTATTTACTGCAAATTTGTTCGCCATCAGAAGTTAACTTAGATGCTTTTATTAAAGCGTATAAGTTAACTTCTGACAGGCAAACTCTTACTTATATTTTTTTATAAACGTCACGTAGATGGAGATAGGGTTATGTGATTGATCGAAGAGTTACTGCGGCCCTGAAGGAACACTTATCTTTTCACACCAATATTATAAAGGCGTATGTAAGTGTGAATAGACGTATGTGAGTGTAAGTATGTGTTGTGTATGTTTGTTACTCCTTCACGCTCGTACGGCTGAACTCATTTAGATGCAATCCGGCACACGGGCAGATCATGTACTGGAATAGTATAGAGGATACTTCTTATTCCGGGACTTTGTTCCTTTGGGTCAACTTTCTAGTTTCACGTGGGCAAAGCCTTTGGGAGCTGTTAATTTAGTCAATAAAGGTCTATCTCTGCCTCTCGCTCTACTCAAAGAGGGAGAAGTATGAAACGATACGAACAATGGTGATGAGAGACTGATGCACAGGATTAATTGTATGATGAATAGGAGAGGCCGTGAAAGAGAGACAGTTGTTAGTAGAAAATAAAAGAGAGATACAAAATGACATTGTAGCAAAATGAACGAAGAAAGAAAGAAGATTTCATTTACATGAATTAGATTACAATGAAGTTCCGTTAACAACGGATTCACAGTAAATAAAATTTCCCATTTAAATTCTGGTATTAAATTATTTTGACAATCATAAGCATAAAAATTAAAGTTTGGACCAAATCCAATGGATTTGAACTACTTAACTCAGTGTGGGGTCTAAGTACAAAATCGGGAATGAGAATTTACATCTAGACTAAGGTTTATTGTTAGCGATTCAGTGAATGAAATCCGGGTTTTATGGCATCTAAGAGAATTCTAATTTTGTTTTTTTTTTGTGTTCAATACTGAATCGAATATTCTGTTTCCTTTTTATCGGATATGGTTTTTCATGTTTAGCAACTTATACCTATGTGGGTTTTTATTGTGCCTCTTCTTATTTTTCTTTGGTTCATTTGCAAACTACGTCAAGCACTAGTTTTTTAGCTTGGTCGTAGCCGTGAACTTCAAATCTACTTCTGTTGTTTCTGAAAGTTTTTTTTTTTAAATGAAGTCTTATAATGTGGATGTCATTTACATTCAAAAATACTTAATCAAATGTTGACTCAGTCTTCCGAGCACTTTCATTACATTGTATTTTTTTACAGTTTTAACTTGAAAAGTTTGGTTCAGCCTGTAAATAGTATAACTATTACTGTGTCACGTAAGTATGTCATTGATTACGCTTGTTAGACATAAGCTTTGAAGAGGGAACAATTTCCTTCTACAGTCTCGAACCTATGTCTAATACCCCTTGTAATGTTATAAATTCATTAAATTTTAAATCAGCTTCTTGTATTGGTTCGCATTACGCTACTATCTTATCTGATTGTATACAATAATGTGGTCGACGTTGGTGCACACTTACCTAGATGTAACATATTCAATCTTGACTAAAAGGCCCTCAAGTTTTAGCTATCAGAAAACATGTTTCGTTAGTGGCATGATATTCTACTCCTTAGCTGATCACAGTGAATGCACAACTACTCGTAGTACTATGTACTCCTCTATCTCTAACATCATTGCTTGCACCAATAACAATCCCGATACTCTTGGAATACCTTTTTTAATATTTTCTTTTTTAATATTTAAAATAGATAAAAGGATATAGGTATATGAATGTGTTATATAATAAGTGAACAAAAAAATTATAAATATGAATTTATTTGTATATTTAACAGACAGTAACTGTGTACGATGACATGAGTACACTTATTGTACAATGCTGTTAAATGGAATAAAACTAAGTAATACTTGTATATCAGGAGCCAATTTAATTCCTCCTCGGAGATATGATCAAAAATAAGGTGTGAGATACAATTAAGAAAGCCTTTGTATAAACGCATAACCCGCATAACAGTTTTGGGGAATGATTAATAGTAATGCTTCGGTATTATCATAAGACAATTTTTATAACTAGGCACATATCTTCGTTTTTAGTGTGTATTCGTTTAGAGGTAATATCACCGGTCAAAACCCGTTTTTAGGATGAATTAGTTTCACTTAGGCCAAACTCCGTAATATTATTGCAAGAGCGAGCGAAGCGAGCTCAAAATTTTAGGGCATATCGACTCGGACAGTTTAGGTTAGAAGGAAGCGGGAACAGAGCGGAGCTCCCACTTTAGCTGGAACCACGTAGAACTATGGGCCCCATGGAGCTGCTTGTGTAGGTAGAACAGGTTTGGGCTAGGCGAAACTAGTTTATTCTAAAATTGAGTTAGGCCAGCAACAAAATAAACAAACTGATTATTTTCATAAGCTTACGTATAGCTTTGTCTAACTACTCGTATTTACAACCGATTATAAAAAAAGGATGAGGTTATGAATTCGACGAGTATTTTTTGCTGTACTAAGCACGTGATCAGAGGGTTTCACGTAGCTCCCCTAATAAACTTAACGTCAACATTATGTAGGCTCGTTAAATTTTGTAAGTAACACTCATGATGGAATAAGATGCTATGTGTTGGGGGACGCAGGTGACAGGGCAGGTATAGGGGCCATATATTATGGAGAGGTATGGTGGTAACAAATTTTAATATTCGTTGCCCGTTAGCGTGTGACAGTTTTGGATGCAGCTGCAACGGAAACTTTCAGCGAGCAGTGAACCTTTCGCCCATTCTCCACGTTTGTAAGTAGCTAGCGCTCAGCCATGAAATTTCAAAATAAAAATATAAAGTATTAGGTTATAATATAGCTTTAATAATATTTAAATCTGAATAAAGTGATTCCGTGTCGGGTGATAAGAACAGAATGGAAGAAAAAAAAATCGTGTTGTGCCGACGTCAAATATAACGGAACAAGGGCAGGAAGACAATGAGGATTTAAATAATATTTATTGTATTGGTTTATTTGATCTTTTAGTTTAACATTCACACTCTTGTTTGTACATATAATTATCTACATTTCTTAATAAGCCTTTATTTTGCACTCATATCTATAATGCTTTATCTTTTACTGTTTTCTTGTATGCACATAATAAATAAATAATTATAAATACCCCTGATTATGGAAACAAAGTGACTACGTGATCTTTTTGAACCTGGAATTATTAGTACACTAGATCCAGCCAGCGGCTTCGATCTCATGAAACTCGGAAATTATTTCAAGAGAACATAATCTCTTGGGAGTGTCTTATATATTTGACTAAGGTCTCTATACCAAAATTAATCATAATTCATTCAGTGGTTTATGATTGAAAACAAAACCAACAGTTGGACAGACAGAGTTACTTTTGTTTTTATAATATGGGTAAGATCTTCTATTTTGATGTCGAAACTTAATGGATTGATTCAGTCAATACTGTACTACTTTTTTTTATTATTATTATTATTATAAGCCTGTTTTGCCCCACTGAAAGGGGCTTCTATTCTTCTTCTCTCTTTCACTAGCTACTTCTGGTAAGAATCCAACTCGTCAAGAAGGAGAAGTCTTTCTGAACCTATTAAACTAAGCTTAATTTTGTTTAAAAGTATTTAAAAAAAAAAAAATTTCGGAGTTAACTTCCATATTAACAACTTATATTAGTAGACAGCTGCATGTAGTTGGCTTAAGGACCAATTAATATGATAATCCAGCTTATTGGCAATGACACTCAGGCGGCCTTTGGTACTGGCACGCAGCCTGCTCAACATGACACCTGACCGCAGCGAAGCTGTTGGTCTGGGCATCCACGAACATCACTGAGGCACTACAGAAGCGTCGCAACAACATCCTGAATACATTGCTGTACTGAACGCAAAGACTGACTGAGATTACCGGCCTTAAGATTGTAGTAAGTCCAAAGGCTAGACGTGTAAATTATTTGACAGTATACTCTTGAAAAATGTGATTTTAACCAAACCCATGCAGCGTGAGAACCTCCGTATCATCATATAACATCTCACTGCCAACGCTCTTCACTCCCGGTCCACGTCTAGATTGTCCTTCCCATTCTCTGTCACAATATGCTCAAGGTATTTAAATTGACGAACATGGTTTAAGACGCCACCGTTTCAAGAGACAGTTGGGTAGCTCTCAGCGGACCTGTGAGCCGCTTTAAAGTTGAGTAGCTCACTCTTATTCATGTTATATCTCAAACCGTGACCCACGGCATAACACTCACAAACTCTTTACAACTTTACCCCATCTCTTATATTTAAGAGTTAGTTACTGTTATAATCGTAACAAGAATAATTCCACATAGCGTCAGTTGCTGTATTGTACGTAATTTATCTGCAGCTGAGTGGAATGGCTGACTTAATTCCGTTTGTGCGATGAGTTTGCCGGCTGACACGAGCCAGCTACTCTAGTTTTTAAATCTACACACATCTGTGGGAACGCTTGTTGTAAGAGATAGCTTAGAAATGTATTAAAAGGGTTAAAGTTATTTTTATTGACAATCTAATTCGTTGTTTCTCTGTAAAAGATTTCGTTGAAAACAACAGCTTTTTTTCTTTTTTATTAAATAAACTAGTGCTTGATTGCGACCCCACCTAAGATGGTAAGCAGTGATGCAACCGTTAATGGTCTTATTTTCATTTTATATTTATTTTGAAATCTCAATTTCAGATCATTTTATTAGTGATGATCTCCATGTCTCTATATTATCGGTTTTTCTTGTTCGGTTTGCATTCCTTTTTGCTTTTCCATATGACTCAACCTTTAACTGGTCGACGACTTCACAAGTATTCACAACACATTAGACTCAATCACACTATAATTCAAAGGTTCTCCGAGCCGAAGTTAATTTACTAATTCCATACCCGTTTGATGCCTAATTACTTCGAAATTGGTTCATAATTAAGACGTCCCAAATTGTTAAATAGTCGATTGACGTAATTGAACAATTAGGTCCTCAATGGCTTCTCTGGCCAATGGTTAAAGGTCTGAAACTACCGACAATTCCCCTGTTTATAACAGTAATAGTAAATTTAGTGGTGACTAAGTCACATTTGATCTTAGTTTGGCAAGTAACTGGATAGTCAAGTTAACGACGTGCTTAAATTTTATCGTTGGTGACTAAAATGCTCGTTGGATGAGTTGTAATGTCGGAAATAAACACGAAACTGTAGCAAGCAATGTCATTATTGTAAGAACATAAGAAACTCTGTTTTATATTTGTACGCCTATAAAAGTTTGCTTGATAAAATTCTCTGTTTTGTGATTGGACGATATTGTTTGATAAGTCGTCAGGGAATTAGGACGTATATTTTCAGCTGTGAGTTATTTTACCTTTCTTTATCTAGAAGGTGACTAACGTTCATTATCAAGACGAAATTTTAGTAGGTATAAAAGAAGTCAATTAATTCTTAATCAACGTGACATTCAGACATTCTAAACGAAGCAATCATTTGAGACATTAATGAGCTAAATTTAGAAATGTAAATTCTGGAATTTCTGCTCTGCGCTCGCTCAAAAGTCTAACTCAGTATACGAACTAATCTGAGTAAAATAATAATTTATAAGATATTATTTGATGTCTGTGTCGTACCAACTTCACGCCCACTTTACACCGTCGGGGGTTTTAACAACCCCATCTAGATAGCGGCTTCAAATCTCGGCAACAAATGAAGTACCCCCGATAAGACTGGTCCAAAGGGATCCTCTCGGAATAAATTGTTTTTGCGTAACATTTTGTGAGGATCGATGTTGGGAACTTAAAGGTGGTCTGATTTTCCTCAGCACGGATTTCTTTAACTTCCCGATAAAATTTGTGTTGATTTAAATTTTGTTATGTTTAGCACGAGCCAAAGTTTCGAGGATTTCTTTCTTGTTATCATTCACAGAACCGCCGCAATTTGAGAAGAAACGAAAATTATAACAAACAAAACGGAAACAGAGAATAAACATTGAGGTTTTGTAATTAATGTTTATTCTGTTACCAATTACGAGTAAATGTAACAGAACACTGTTAGTCCAGTCTTTTTATAGGTTTACCTGGAAAGTGTCGGAAGCTTTGAAAATTGGTGATTTTAAAGTAGATATTCGACATGTGCTTTTCGAATTTCAACTCTGTCACCTCGTATTTTTACCGGTCGCGCCTCCATATTGGAATAACGACGTCCAAAATCAGAGCACGTCGAAATCTATGAATTTAATAATATAAAAAAATTCCCGGAAAAAATTACAGGTACATCCTTTAATGAGCACCAAATGACGTGCACAATAAAATTATACGGAACGAAATGTAAACAAAGAATAAAAGGAATACACAATTCAATGCAAATGATTCGTACATAATACATGGGGTGCCGACAGCGATACGTCTAATATTACGGTACAAAAACAAGTCTACTTTCTGAAAATTGAAAGAAATCGTTGGTGTATGTAAACATAATTATTTTAATGTCAATATCAACATTGAAATTGTCCATTCACAAGTCCGGTAATGTATTCCCGCGGCACTGGGGGTCACTTATGTAAACAAAGGTTTATGACGCCGCGCGGGGCATGAGCGGTGGCGAGGGAGGACGCGGTAGCGGATGGTTGGCCATATGTTTAATTTTGGGTAGCTTCCGGCAGCAGCTTCGTCCGCATAATAGTAAGTTTATCCTTACAAACTTTGGGCCCCCACATTTCATCTCCTTAGGTAGAGATTTTTGCAAAATCCTTTCTTATTCTTAACTAGCTATGCCCGCGACTTCGTTCGCGTTGAATACAGGATTTTGAATTTATTTTTTCTAAAATAAAAGGAGTCTATGTTACTCGGGTAGTACAGAGACAAAATGGCAGGTGCATAAAAAATAAAGAAAATATTATTTAAAACAAAACACATAGATTCTTTACATAATAAAAATACTAGACTACTATACTAAATACTAGATGTAGAATACTAGATTACTAAATACTAGATGTGTTTCGGACTTTTTTTTTTCGATGGGCAAATATCATCCAAATGACAAGCTCCACCCTTGAGCGGAGTGGGAGATAGTGTCAGATTCTTACTGACTAAAAAACCAACCCCGTTCCTTCGTTGCCTTTCATACCAGGGCCGAGCTTTCCTTTCAGAAGCAGACCCTTGGCCCTTGTTATTGTAGTCAAAGACTTCCTATTTTTACTTTCAATTTGAGTACAGCCAAAAGCATTTACAAGTAAGAGCTAACTAATATATTTTTATATTTGACTAAAACACTAATTTCTTGTTCGACAACAAAATGTATTCCATTAAATCTAAGTGCTCGTTTAATATTAATTTAAATTAATTAATTAATTCGTACCTCAAAAGAATGGAATAATAAGCGCTTTGTAATATTTAGCGTTTTCAATTTATTTCGGCGGTGAGTTACTTCTGTACCTACAACATCGTGGCTCTGAAACTAGCCTAAAGCTTAGAGGACTTAGCGAAGTGATATTTAAGTAGAAAACTTCCAACCAAGTCACAGTAGGTTTGTAGTACCTATTAGAGTTTCTTGTGGTAAAGCTTGTCAAAGGAAATATTAACTTTATAACGATTTCTGCCGCTACGCAGCACAATTATTTCAGTTTGCGTAAGTACCTATAGGGTGTCCGTATAACAACGGAAATTGTATGTTTGTTATTTATTTATTTATTAATACTTATTGCACAAAAAACTGTACAAAGGCGGACTTAATGCCTTAGGCATTATCTACCAGTCGACCTTAGGGTGGTGCAGAGACATAACATGGTAGGTGCAACATGTAGGTGTTATTGTTTTGTTTCTGGCTAGGTAATGCTAACTCTGGCAGCGTGTGTGTTGCTGTATGGTCCACGGATTGATCCAACAAAGATTTTAATACTGTGTGTCTAGTCTGTATATACTGAGATATCATCATCATCATCATCATCATTTCAGCCAATAGATGTCCACTGTTGGACATGGCCTACCCCAAGTGTCGCCACAATGCACGATCTTGTGCGTTGATTTCTACCTTAAGACGCAGCGTCGGAAGGCCTCCTACAAGGTGGACCGATGACCTGATGAAGGTTGCGGGAATCCGATGGATGCGAGACTGATACATAATATCATTTAATTTATAGTGGTTTCAATTTTATTTTCCGTTGACCTTATTTCATTATATTATAAAATTAGCTTTTGCCCACGGCTTCGCCCACATACATTAAATAAAGCCTATGCCACTCAGGAATAAAGCAGCTTTCTGTCGGTGAAAAAAATTTAGCAATCGGACCAGTACTTTCAAAGATTACCTCCTACAAACAAAAAAACAAACTTTACCTCTTTATTATATTAGTGTAGATTTACTGTTATTACTCGCTAAATATTCTCCAGCGTTTGGCGGTCTATTCGCACGTGTTATTGGCAAAATTGTGGTGACTGTGAATTATATTTAATTATTTCTTTTAAATTTATTTTTCAAATTTAATACTTGCCACAAATATGGAAGGTTTTTTGTAATTATTTACCTATGTTAACAAATAAACTATTATTATTTCATTTATTTATATTTATACATATTAATTATATTTTTAAATATTTCTTATAAAACGGATATTAAAAAAAAAACATTTAAAAATACAAAAAATAGTAGCCCACCGGCATCGGGAACACGGTCCAAGCTACCGGTGGTCAGGGCTCCTGAGAGAGGAACCTCCGGACAATACGCGCCGTGTCAAGGAGTACTGCCTTCTGGATCAAGCCCTTGATCCAACTGCCTAAAGAGAGCCTCCGCAGATGTTATATTATTATTATTATTATGTGCATGCCTTTAATTGAAAAAAGAAACACCAAACAGAGAAACAGGCACAGTATTACAATATTCCCAACAGTAGCGCAACGCCTTTGATGTCACGCTATGCCACCGCCTGTGTAGGTACTTACGTTCACACAGCAAATATGCAAGGGTTGTCACAAAATGGGAAATAAAACAATTGTGATTGTTACTATTATAATGTAATCATTTATTTATATGTACATTCAAAATAATTTTGATTATTAAATCTAATGTAATTATTTATTCATAAATATACATATGTTGCACTGCTAAATATTTACGTGACACTTTATTTTTGGATGTTCTTAATTATCTAATATAAAATTTAAATGTATTCGCATTCGGATGAAAAATCTGATTTGTTCATTCACAAAAAAAATTGGTTTAATAAATAGGTTAGAAAAAAACACAAATCGAATAATATATTCAAATAAACAATTTGGTAATTGGGATGTATAAGGGTGAAGGGTGGAGGGTCGATCCGGTACATGAAACACTATCGATTTGTAAAGATAAAATTAAAAAATAAAGTACCTTTTTTAAAACTCGTATTTTTTACGCATGAACGAAATTAATTTCTTTAAGAAAACATCAGCTGAGCGAGTTAAATCACCTGTAGGTAGTTTGTACGCAACACCGACTACAGGAAATTGAACTCGCTCCACGGGATTAAAACGATTAAAATTTAACGGTGTATAAGTAGTCAATATTATTTAGATGGCTATGTGTCCGATAAATCCCGCCACTATCTAGTAACTCACACCACACACTGTCGAACATTTGTTTAAACAACTTTGTACCGAGTTTCTTCTAACTACAGCTGTGTGCGATCGACTATTTGTTTTTCGGGCGACTCTTTGGTAGCGGGTGACGTTAAGCAGCCGTCTAAGAAGAATGGGGGTTAACGAACCAACACACACTCCCTATTTCATTATAGTGAACGGTATCGGGAATCGATTCAAACCCATTTTGGACCGATTTGCAGGACATTCTGTGGACCCAAAGCTGTTTGATGGATGAATTTGTGTGTTATTTTTTAGGAAATATCTTTTCGACTAAAATGTGGTAGTGGGTGGAAATTCCGAGTGGTTTTTTTCTGTGGACTTTGATCTACGTGATCTGGTCATCGTTTTTTGTTGTTGTAGTGAGGTCCAAGTGTTCTACAAAAATATTACACTAAAAAAACAATTTACTTTGAAAAACTAATCGCCGTACCGACGTATAAAATAATGTAAAAAAACTTGGCTAAGTGCGTGTCGGGTCACGTGTATTCTGGGGTACGAAGTGACACATTACAACATGTGGACTTAGAAAGAACCGGGGGGAGGAGAGCGAGGGAACTACTCTCTCTACTCACTGGTTAGCTGGAAGAAAGCTCAACTTTGAGTTAAGCTCGCCTCACATGAATTCTATCAACCAATTATAAGCTGTTATGGCGTACAATAGAGAATTAAAGAAAGAGTCTTTGTATATTACTATAAAATATTAACTGAGACACTAACTGGGCCAATAAAGTTTAAAGGTTTTATATTATTCGCGCAAAATTTCCATTTTTTAAGTTGGGCGATTGAGTTATCTTAGTCGTAACTCATACAAAATTGGCACTGGTTCAATATATTATTTTGCAAACAGATTTCTGTATCGAAAAAAATCTTTAAGTCACAATCTCGCAAAGTTTTTGATAGAGCCATCCAACGATATCCTATAACTGAATAGACGAGAATCCTTTTCATTACAATTGCCGTCACGGATCTTGAGCGGTTGCGCAGAAGTCAAATATTCGGTCTCTTTAGTGGTGCGAAGTGAGACGCGGGGGCGGGGAGTGTCAGTGATTGGCTTGCCGCGCCATCGCGTCATAGACGTCACTCCTGATTCGTTCCCTGCTGCATGTATCTAACAACGAAGACGATTGGCTCGCCAATGTATGGGATGTGCAAAAGCGACCGAGCGCTCAAGATCTGTTTTGGTAATTGTACGTGTAGTAGACACCTAACCTAACATAAAATAGAACAAACTTACATAAATCTATGGGTACAATGGCGGTCTTATCGCTGACAACGATATTTACCAGACAACCTTAGGATGGACTTCAAGAACATGACATAAAAAGGGGTTAGTCTGCGGTTTACTGCAAATTAATAAAGTATTAGATATTAGATTGAAATTATGTACCCACTAGTTTACACATAGATATAAGATACTAGCTTTTGCCTGCAGCTTCGCCCGCGTATTTAAAATACAGCTTTCTAACGGTGAAAGAATTTTAGCAATCGGGCCAGTGCTCCTAGCCAAGTTGCTAATCTGCAATCGTTAATGCTAGTAGAAAGGTTCAAATGTACGGGAATGACGTCATCTCAACGCTCAGTCATGTGGTCAGAACAAAAGAATTAAGGGCGTGGCCAACCCGAAGCTTTCGACGCAAGCGAAACGATTGTAACTTGGCTAGGGAGGTCGTACCTACTTCCAGATATTACTTCCGACAAACAAAAAACAAACTTTACCTCTTTATTAAATTAGTGTAGATACCCTGAGAGGTTTTCGCTGTATGGCAAAAAAAAATCTACAATGTAAAATAAGAAATTTGGAAAATAAAATAAATAAATAATACATAATAATAATTTTGTGTTTCCATATTGTCGGCTTAATATTTATACTAATCTAAAACAGTCTAGAAAGTAAGCCACGGACAAACGGGTTCTTTGTTAGGACTACGGAACCCTAAAAAGGTCGTCACACATTGCGGTGTTAGTTTATTGGTTTTATACAGATATTACATTCCCCAAGACGTAAGGATGAATTTCCTAACTCTTGGTGTTTGGTTTAGATGGATAGATTTAGATTTCAGGTCATTGTTTGCTTAGTACTCCTAGATACGGCTCGTTTTGTGAGGAGGTTCCTGTCTCTGAAGCCCTAACCGGTGTACCTTGGACCCTGTTCCCGACATCGGGGGACAACTGAAACTAATTTTGTTAACAAAAACAAATAAATAAAAATGTAATTCATATGTATAGCTTTTAGCGATAAGACCGCCCATTGTGACACCCAATTAATTTTAAGTTCCTTAAGTAATTTTTATTTTCGGTGTACGATAAGGAATATATCTATCTGTCTATCTAATTTAATTCAGTTTTCTCCTTAAAAAATTCCAAGAAAATAAAGATTAAAAAAATTCTTGACTTCAATTTCTGAATTAAGAATTCAAAGTCCTATATTTGTCCAGCTTTAAAACTGCAGTAAAGTTTAAAACTTTTTTTAACATGTTTCTGTTATTAACTCACAATATTTCATTCAGAAGCCTGTCAAAAGTCCACAAAATATACCTTCCTAGATTTATTTCTCCCTAGTGCTTATTAAAAACATTCGGCCAGTGAGTTGTTTACGTAAGAAGAGACCTTTTATCTGATAAATGAGTACCTGTGCTCCGTATTTATCGTCCCGACGACCCCGCATCAACTCCGTTGTTAGCTACATAGGTTAGTGTCTTATACAGGTACCTGCCGTCCGATAGAGTATCAAATTATAGTCGCTTTTGTTTCGATTGAAATAGCTTCGTATATACTAGACTTTGATAGAATCTGCTTCAGACAAACAACCGTTAAATCTATAAGAATATTGAAGCAGTGGTGGCCGAGTGGTAACGGCCCTTACTTATGAGTTGTAGGTCGCGGGTTCAAACCCAGCCAGGCGCATTACTTTGTGTAATTTATTTCATCACCACTGCTCTCAAAACGGGAGAGTAAAATATCGTGAATTAACCGTAAGTCCTAGAACCAAAAAGTCGAAGGCATGTGACATCCACCAACCTGCACCGGGCCCGCGTGGTGGATTACGGCCCATTCCCTCTCCTAGAGAGGAGGCCTGAGTCCCAACGGTGGGAACATTAAAAAAGGCTGATTATGGTATTGTACTATAAATCTATAAGAATAGGATAACCACACCGTACCTATAAATATACAATCTAACGGCTTTGAACTCGGTGGAAAGGCGTGCTAAGAGGCTAATTAGTGATCCAGATTTGGTTGAATCCATTCTACAAAATCTCGAGCATAGGCATAGGGTAGCCAGCTTTTCGGTATTTTACAGGATGCATTTTGGAGAGTGTGCGCGGGGAATTGCCAGCATGACTTGATTCATCTCCTTTCTACCATCGGACAACTTGTACGGCGAGTATTCACCCTTACGTTTGTTGAAACTTCTACGAAGCGAAACGCTTAGTCCGAAACTAAGCATTTCGTCTCGTCGCTTATATCGCATACACTGAAGGACTGAAACATTTTGCCTGCTGCGGTCTTCCCCTGCCAATACAATTTAGGTGTCAAGTTCACGACTAAAATGAATAGGCTCTTAATAAACTAGATCGCCTTATTATCAACGATTGCATCACTGCTTACCAGCAGGTGGGATATCAGTCAAGCACTAATTTTTAATAAATAAAAAAAAAGAAATTATTTAGCTTCTGTCTTCTAAGAAATTTTTCTTAAGCGAACATACTTCTGGGATTAAAGTATCTTAGGTGCTAGTTCAGGTTATGGTTTATATGTGTGCCAAACTTCGTCCAAATCTGTTCAGCCGTTTTAGCGTGTGAGTAACTAACATACACAAATCGAATCAAATATTTTATTGACATATTTTAGAGGTTTATAGGTTTTGGGTTGAAACAAAGCCCTGCGCATTCCTATGGGTAATTTATTTCATGACATTACGGTGAAGTCTTAATATGATAAAGAAAAATATCGTGAGGAAACCGATATATCCTAGAGCCAAAAATTCGAAGACATAATATGACATCCACCAATCCCCACCGGGCCCACGCGGTGAATTACGGCCCATTTCCTTATAAAAAGAGGAGGTCTGAGTCCTAGCAGTGAAAACATTACAAGGGTGATTATGCAATATGCTTTAATACACAACAAAATTTAAAACCCTTACTTATAAGTTACGAAGACACCTGTATTTCAGAAGTTAGTGTTTTCTCATATTAGTGTTACATAGATATAGTAAAAGTGACACACAAACATACAAACTATGGTTTTATACGTGATATTATAACAGGATCCCAGTCTATAAATTTTGATAATCAATCACGCCTCAACGGTTATACGGATTTGTATTATAATACACTAGCTGGGGCCAGTGGCTTTGCCCGCGTGATAGGAGAAAATTATCCAAAGGGAATATACAATTGCCGAAACGGATCTTGAGCGCTGGCTTCAAGTAGCGCAGAAGTCAAATATTCGGTCTCTTTAGTGGTGCGAAGTGAGACGCGGGGCGTGGAGTGTCAGTGATTGGCTCGCCGCGCCATCGCGTCATAGACGTCACTCATTATTCGTTCCCTGCGCTTGTAGCATGTATCTAACAATGACGACGATTGGCTCGTCAATGTATGGAATGCGCAAAGCGATCCCTACTCTGACGCCGAGCGCTCAAGATCGGTGACGGTAATTGTAATATTCTTCGGGTAAACAGTATCCTACGTTCTACTCCATGACATGATCTACCCGTGTACCAAGTAACAAACATACATATTAAATGTAATAAAGTTGTCAAAAAACAAAGCACTTTTTGACATCTGTATTTTGACTACCTAGCGGCTTGTCTGACTACTACTAAAATAACTACTCCTACACCGAACCCCAACTATTATTCTATTGTTTCTTTTATTCCAAGTTGTAGGTATACTAGGTTTTTTCTCAAATGTCAAAACGGCCCTTTAATCTTTTAACGAGTTTAGTGTAATTTAAAACAAACCTTGACCTGATTCAGGACAAAGATAAAATATTTTTTTTTGCCCAGTAGTATGATTTTACCGTGTGGCACTTTTCAACATTTACGTAAGTAAAAGCAAGTTTAAATTAATTTTCAACTCTTCCTTTACAAACCTTGACTACCCGAGTCAAACAAAACTTGAAACATACTCGTGCGTAATACATTCATAGCTTTTATAAACCCTTTTGTAACTAAACTTTATGGCGCTGTTAACGTGCGGCTTCCGTTTTCCTCAGTAACCTTAACATAAGAAACTTTTCATGCTGAACAGTTGCATATACAAACAACACTTAAATCATCTACACTAATATTATAAAGAGGGACAATTTGTATTTTTGTATGTGTGTGTGTGTGTATGTTTATAATGAACTAGCTTTTGCCCGCAACTTCGTTCGCATGGAATAGTGACTTCCGGAAATTTCAGTACTGAATTGATGCCGAATCTTGACCAATAGATGGCGCTGTATGTCCGGAATAATTTTTTTTATTTTTTTTTATTTTTTTGCAATAAAAACTATCCTATGTCCTTTCTTAAGTTCCTAACTATGTCTGTACCAAATTTCACACAAATCGGTTCAGTAGTTTGGGCGTGAAGCAAAGACAGACAGACAGACAGACAGAGTTACTTTCGCATTTATAATATTAGTTTGGATAAACTCAAAAACTACTGTGCCGATTTCAACAATTCTTTCACCATTGGACAACTAAATTCACCCTGAGTAACGTATAGTAATAGTAATAATAGGTTATATTTTATGTTTGCGGGCAAAGCTGCGGGCAAAAGCTTTTTATATATAAGTAGCTTAAGCTAGCGGCTTTGCTTAAATAATAAAGTCAAAACTACAAAGTTGTGTATATTTTCATTCAACATACAACAGTGTCTCAAGATGAAAATCTGATCAGTGTTTGTTGCCAGTGATGACATATGTCTCTGAAACATAGTCGCTCACAATTTAGCCCCATCAGAAGTCTTAAAGTCACCCTGATGAAAAAGTCGCCGCAATGAAAAAGTCCTTGCTCGGAGTTTCTTTGCGTGATCACATCAGGAATGAAGATATCTGCAGGAAATTTAAGGTCACCGACATTTTTCTGGATGTGGCAGAAAGCAGGGCACATTGTTCACAGAACAGACAGTCGATGAGGCCGAAAGATTTTGAAGTGACGATTGCATACAGGAAGACACAGCATTGGAAGGTCAACCACAAGGTGAACCGATGATCTGGTAGGGTCGCCGGAATCCGACGAATGTGAGACGTACAGAACAGATCATTGTGGCGACACTTGGGCGAGGCTTATGTCCTAGCGTGGACGTACAATTGCCAAAATGGATCTTGAGCGCTCGGCGTCAGAGTGGCGATCGCTTTGCGCATTCCATACATTGGCGAGCCAATCGTCTTCGTTGTTAGATACATGCAGCAAAGCAGGGAATGAATCAGGCGTGACGTCTATAATGCGAGGGCGCCAATCACTGACACTCCCCGCCCCCGCGTCTCACTTCGCACCACTAAAGAGACCGAATATTTGACTTCTGCGCAACTTGAAGCCAGCGCTCAAGATCCGTGACGGCAATTGTACTTCGGTTGAAATAATGATAATAATTTAGATTGTAATTTGTATAATGATTATTTTACTTATTTCTTTTTCGTTTGTTATTTGCTTATTAAGTTGCATTTGTCATGTTCTGTTTCTGCACCATCCTAAGGTCGACTGGTAAATAACGCCTAGGGCATTGCGTTGCCTTTGTGGAGTGTTTTTACTATTGCTTTGTGCAATACGTTTTAATAAATGAACTATGCCTACTGGTAGCCACAAACAGGATAAATACCATTCTGTATTCTAATCTATATTATGGTTTGGCTGTATGCCATGTAAGTTTAGCCGTTTAGGCGTGATTAATTAACAAACACCCAAATATGCAGGCTTTTGCGTGTTTTTTTTAACCTCCTTGCTCGGTATTTGAGACAAATAGCCTAAAAAGTAGCATCAAAATATTTAGGATCTTTCCACCATTATCAACATCTCAGTCGACAGACGTCCACTGTTGGACATAGGCCTCCCCCAAGCGTCGCCACAATGCACGATCCTTTGCGTCTCGCATCCATCGGATTCCTGCAACCTACACCAGACCATCGGAGCACCTTGTAGGAGACCTTCCAACGCTGCGTTTTCCGGGGCGCGATCGCCACTCCAGAACTTTCCGGCCCCAACGGCCTTCTGTTGTTGGATTTTTCCATGTTGGAATTCATCAAATAACTTTTCCCGCTGTAAATGAAGTGAGAGGGATTAGACTTTTAATAACCAAAACCCACCGTGTTTCTTTATTTGCCCTTTGCATTCCAGGGCTTTTGATTGTGAGGTGAGAAATCATCCAATGACTTTTGATCTCCTGCTCTAGTGTGGGCCTGAAAGCGTATCATTTTTTTCTAGCTAAAATCACACCTGTGTCCTTCACTCGTCTTTTGCAGTCTAGGACGTGTTCAGGGCTCCAGTAACTCTTCTAAACAATCCCGAGGTCCTAATAGCCATCAGTTCTAGTACGCGCCTTCAAATTAGGCGCAAAAGGCCGCGCGACGGTACCTTGCTGCTTTGTTATTCCATGTAAATAACAAAGTAGCGTGCTGCGCGGCTGCAGCGCGGGTGTAGCACGGCGGTCGCACGGCACTTTGCAGCAAGTTTGAGAGCCGCCATAATTATTACATATAGAAATATCATTATTATGTTGGTCGACAGCACTAAACTTAGTACATATTCATCATAGCACAGAGCATAACCGAGATAGAGCACTCTAAATTCAAGGCGTCGCAGTGTTAGTATCAAACCTCTACGATACTCAACTCAAGCCAATCCTCTGCAGAAATTAATTCAGTAATACACTACGTGGGTTGAGTGTGCGGAATTGTACACACCTATCATCCTGTATTACTGGTACAGGAACAGGTATACTTGTATAACAGGTATACCTGTAACGGGCGTAGGTTGCAGTTGTTTTGAAAATCAATCGCACTTTGTGGCCACCAGTTGCGGTTCAGGCTCACCCTGTATATGTGGATGTGGGGGCAGAGGCCAATGTACAGGGAGTGGATATGAAAGTATTATTAGACTGCCTTGAGACCGGTATTTATTATGGTTTGCTTGAAACTTGTTTGTGTAGTGCCTTGTACATAAGTATGTGAATGTGATTGTTTAGTAAATGCTAGAACTTTTTCTATGTTTCTATGTTTAGAAAAAGTTCTCGAAAAAATTACAACATAATTGCGGGATTGTGTTAAATCTTTCAGTTCCTTTATAAAGGGAACTTAATATTGCTGGTATACGCGTCAAGGCCATGCATGAAGGCCGATCATCTCTGAACCGCCAGTGGCTGATTTTTATTTCTATATTTTGAGTTGTTTTTTTTTTTCACCTTAAAGAGACGTCAGCAAAAGTGTAGGTAGGGGTTGCTGGGCCGAAGCGTACTGGGGCCATGAGTTGACTTCCGGTAGGGAAACCCGTGATCCTGGAACGTAAAGAACAAAAAAGAAAGATAGGTGTGCTTTTAGTCAAAAAGAGTCAGACAAGACCTCTTGCTTCAACCTAGAGCGAGAGAAGTCATTATTTGATTTCACGTGATCAAAAAATACGGGTGGGTTTAGTCATTAAAAGACTGACAAACTTTGGAGGAGTCATTTGATTAGATTTTTATTCGACTACAAAAAAGGTGTTTTTAAACGCCAGTCATTCACATTACCTTCGTGTTTAGTTTAAAGGAACAAAGATTTGAAAATTTATTCCAGGAATATAGGTAAGTTTATTTCAAAACACGCAAATGAGTTACATATGTGTGATGAATTAATTTTATTGTCCTAATTTGGCAAACAATAAAACCTAATGTCCTTATTTCTACCGACTGCGCTTGATATAATTACGAGTATTACTACACACGCATGACTACTAGCAAATCAAAGCCTCTTTGTATTCTCTAAATAGGTTTTAAACACAAAACATTACATTTAAAAAATGTTTTCTCATTTCCTTTTAATATAATAATTCATCGGGAAATAACGACATTATTACATAAACGTTTTCCTCGGTTCTATAAATTACCCACCGTTTAAACTACGACTTGCATCTGCTACCGGCTGATACCCTGAAGTAAGTAGAAACGGAACAGTTCTGCATTACCATACTACTTACTATTCGTAGGCAAAGCTACCCGCGCCCGAATATAAGAACCGACGCGACTTATATCCGTCATATTAGTTTGTATAAGCCGCATCGAGATAAAGAAAAACCTAATCAAATATTTGCTCGCTCCGAGATCGAACCCAAAATGTCAAGAGTTTGGATGAGGTTATATTGAGAAGCTGAGCGGAGAACAAAGCTGAAAGTAGCGGATTGGAACTGTGTAAATTGTATCATAAAGTAAAGATACAATTTTTCCTTTTTTCGTTAAGCATTTTCTCGCTCAGCCTCAACGTAATCTCACCTTTAGCGGTCGCCAACAGACCTCGTTTAATATATCAAATAAGTATTCAGGGACCAGCTAATAAGTGATTTTTACAACGTAATAAAGTAAAAATGTGGCGTCTTCAAGATTCAAAGGTTCAAAATTCTGACGTTTTACGTAAATAAAATATGATTAGCAGTCAATAAAAATAATAAGTGATGTTTCTTTCGTAATCCTGAAAGTCGATTTATGTTATTTATTGTGTGAGTGGCTTTGAACTAGGGTTTTTTTTTTTGAAGTCAACCAGAAAACATTGTGTTTACAAAGGAACAATTATTTTATTTGTACTTAAATTGCATTGGGATTTTGTAAAGCCAGGATTTACGGTAAGAAATATAATGAGTGGGTTTCCTTTGATTTTGCTTTATAATTTACATACATACATGGAACAGAAAAAACAGCAATCAATCAGTGTAACATTTATTTTTTTTATGATGGGAAAATCATCCAATGACATCCCCTGCTTTCGGGCGGAGTGGAAGATAGTGTCAGACTTTTACTGACTAAAAACCATCTCCTGTTCCTTTTTTGCCATTGTTCCTGGGCCCCGAGGATCTCATCACCCTTGGTCCCAGTAGGCTTCGACCCTGCTGGACCCCAACATATAAGAGCCAAATATTCTTTCTTTTCTTTTCGACAGGCCTGTTGGTGCAGTGGTTAGTGACCCTGACTGCTATGCCAGAGGTCGTGGGCTCGATTCCCACCCAGGACAAATGTTTGTGTGATGCGCATTTGTTCTGTGTCTGGGTGTAATTTATCTATAATATGTATGTATTTAGAAATATATAAGTATGTTTATCAGTTGTCTAGTACCCATAACACAAGCTTTGCTTAGCTTGGGACTGTGATGTATGTTAAAAAAAAAAAGTTGAAGTTGATACATTTCCATACAACTACTCTTACGTGAATATGACGTTAATACACATCTTACTCTAGATATTTTGGAAACTATATCTTAGATATAATTTAGGTTTCTATAGAAATCAAAACATAAAACATTGAACTAATCCAGTAAAGACCTCTGAAAAGCTACTATTTTACATAAACCCGCATAATTTTAAAGAATATATCTGTACAACCTTAGTTTTAGTAGGTATATACGAAACCAGAAACACGTGTCTAGTATTTTTATGTAAATAATCTATGTACAAAATTTCATACCTGTATCATAAAAAATCACAAAGTTGTAAGCTTGTCAGCAAAAATACATAATCACCAGGCCATTAAGGCGACTGAGGGGTTCTTTTGCACTTGCACCTAGTTGTTTACTGACTCTTAATACCCGCTATGATCTGCCGTAACCTGTGTTTTACTTAGTGTCGCTGGTGTACAACTTGTGACCTTTTTACATATTTTTGGAAAAAAAAAATACATGGTGTAAAAACTATTCAGCTACTGATTCTGAACAAACTATATTAAGTTTTTTATTTAAACTAAAAATAATGTTGTAGAAACCTTGCACATTTAATCGAAACTCTGATTGACGAATTTTTTTCCAAAACTTATTAGGTTACTGGAAAAAAATACTATTGGAACACGTTTTTGAATTATTCGAACTTGACGGACTTACCGGATGCCAACAAAGCGTTCAGGCGTTATCTATTTTTTACATAAGTTGAATTACGTTGGATGAAACAACAAGCTTTTTAATCACACTCACGTTGAAGATAGACGGCTCGGGAAAGGCCCTCTTAACGTGCCGTAACCCAAGGCAAGTAGGAATCTTTGTATGTGCTACATGGTTACCCATCCGCGGGTTGTTACTGTTATTACTTAGCTACAAGCTCCTCTAAACGATCATGTTCTCATAAATCAGCTTCATTTGTTTAATTATTTTTTTATATGCGTCGTCATCTAACCACCTATGTATTCTAACAGTAACGTGGGATAATTCCCACAAATAATATAATTTGTCGGTACCTATCTATTTTGTGTCAAAACTCATCTCGCATAAAGAAGAATTCTCAGAAATAATTTCCATTATGTGTCCCCGCACACGGGCCACAAAAAAAAGCCGCTTCTAGCTTCTTTTTGTGGCGGTGTTTTTTTGTGGTGGATTTTTTTTGTGGCGGCTTTTTTTTTGTGGCGGCTTTTTTTTGCGGCCCGTGTGCAGGTACACTAAAACCTGTCTTTATAAAAATTATTACCCGGATGGTATAGACATTTGGTAGTAACAAATGTGTACTGCCTGGAGCTCTAAAATCGAACTTTTGACTAAACTAAAGTTTTTTCATGTTTTTTTTTTTTAATAAAATAAACCAATTGACTAAAGAGAGAAAATCACCCCTTATTCCATTGCTTAAACAGTAGAGTAAAATCGGGTTTTAAGACAGGCATTTTGTCTACGGCGCCTACGGTGGACGGAAATCGGGATCGGAATCCCGGCGGCGGCGGCGAGAGCGCCGCTGCCTGATGCGGTCGGCCTCCTCATTTGCGAGCATTACTGCTTTTCCATTTGCCATTCCTCTTCGCTCCGGACCAAGGCCTAACCCAAAGCCCGGCGCGAGAGGTCTCCGCCGCTGACCGCCCCCACAAGGGCACGGCGATGCTCCGCCCAAGCAGGGCTCACCTCGACTGTGAGCTCCACCGTGTCCTCCGGGCGTTCCGCATAGTGGCGAAATTATTTACACTTGACAGACCTTATATACGTATAAAGTAAAAACAACTTATTGTTAGCAAAGAAGACTTAAGACTAGTTAGTATCTAATAGTTCACGTTGCACTATATTCACATCGTGCTGTTTATTTGTTCGTGCTTGTTTATTTTGGTTGGCACGTATAGCCAAGTTTCGTGATTCATTTTCATACCAATTATAAGAGTTATGAGTGTCGTACATCTCCACTCTTGGACTATTAACAAGCAGATCCGGGTGAAAAACATAGTTCTTTAAAGCGTATCCTTTCTATGATCGTAATAACCGATACATTAATAACCAGTCATAAAAAAATAAAGACATATACAGCTTGAAAATGAAAAATATTCTAACTTACATTTCTGAGGAACTGTTAAAGCAGCTCTGGTGATCCTTGATTAAACGTAGATAATTCAAAAAGTCACCTAATGTGAAATTGTGCTCTGCAGGATCTCAAAACGAGGCGATAGTGCCCAGCGGTCACTGTGCATAAGGCTGACGTGACCCGTCCAATTTTATTTGAACTTGGCAGCCTTTTAACCCTTGTCTAATATTTTTATTGTTATATATTGTTTTCGAGGTTGGCCTAGAAGAAGGTGGCTAGATGCTATAGACGCGTTCCAAGAGGACTAAGTTCAAAATGGTGCGGGAGAAGACCATCTGTAAAGATTTGAGGGAGACAAAGTGAAATTATTCACTTTAATCAATTAAAAAAGCTGCTAAAAATCGCCATTCATTTACTGAAACCACCCATTGATTGTTACACCATGTTCATTTTAAGCTCCTACTATATGATGTACAATAAAGAGTTATATTATGTTATAGCTTTTGCCTGCGGTTTCGCCCGCGTACATATAATATAGCCTATGTCACTCAGGAATAAAGCAGCTTTATAATAGAGAAAAAAAATAGCAATTGGGCCTGTACCTGCTGCTTCCAGAGATTACCTTCTACAAACAAATAACAAACTTTACCTCTTTATTATATTGGTTTAGATCTATCTCTTAGCAACTTTTACTGTTTCTATAATTGTTATTTCATTGTGTTTTTATGTGCCAAATAACCGTGTTTTTTCTTCTTCTATTATAATTTAAAAAAGTACATAGAATAACTTTAGTTGGTTCACAAGCATGAATTTAGGGCTTGGGCCAAAAGTATTAACGCTGAGTGTATCAATAAAATCTGTCATTTCTTTTTCATATCGTGTCGAAACGAAATATTTGTTGACTCATTGATTGTCGTCTCCTTCAGTCCCTTTGACGTTGTCAACATTGTCAGTTGACAGCTGAGAACCAAAAAACTGTCAGGTGGGCACACCATAGAAATGGCTTCTGTTAGGTATGTTTATTTTTATAACTGGTTAGCAACGGTAGCCAACGTGTTGTTCTGATGAACAATCAGTGGTGTTTAAGTTAGATGATTGAGTATTGTGGTGTATGTCTCTAGAGAGGCTGCGAGTGGTCACTTGTCAACATTGCGTATTAGACGACTGTAACGAGTTTTGTTGGAAGTTTTTGATGCTCAATATTGTTAGGTATTTTTTTTTTATTATGTTTAGGCTGGCGTTTGATCACGATCTCACCTGATGATGCGATGATGTGGCCTACGATGGAGTACGCTTGCCCAAAAGTAACCTATTCATTCTTGACTTAAAGACCCCTAGTTTGTAGTTATCAATCAATACCGATGAAAGTACTACAACAAGTGTGTCAATGTTATCCACGTCAGTTTTAAGGTGAACATAAAATCGAACGAAGAATGTAAAAAAATATTAATAAATAAACTAATTTTTAATGAATGAACTCAATATTTTACATTGTTTGTTTTTAATTTCAATTGTATAAATTTATTCTGCATATATAAATTCTATTTGAACATTATTTTATATGTTATGTTCAACACTTTAAATTATTTATAAATAAACCTATTATTAATTAATAAACTCAATACTTTACATTGTTTGGTTTTAATTTCAATTGTATAAATTGAATCTGCATATATAAACTCTAATTGAACATTATTTTATATATTGTGTCTAACACTTTAAACAATGTACGTATACAAATTCTGTGATAACAAATTGTAATGAGTGATTTTCGCATTTTTAGTTAGCCTTCCTGGCTTATTAAAAATGCCCAATAACCAAACCAAAAAAGTAAGGCATAAATGAAAGCATTTCCTAAGTTCTATACCAAACAAAATAATCCACATGCAATTTACTGCAGTCCACTAATCTAATTCCAACTTTCAAGAGAATGTAGACTTTAAAAAGCATTTCGAGAAACACGAGCTATTCAATTAGTTTCGAGCCATACACACTACAAGCTCTTAACCCTCCGAATGTTGGCAAAGACATGAGCAATCAAACAAGTTTGTAAGGCTCTGAGGGTTGAATTATAGAAATTCCTTTCACAACGGACTTTCAACGGGCAGACGGCAAAATAAATCGATTTAGACGAGACAGAACTTTTTAAAAGTTACCAACTTAGAAATTATTTGTTTAAAATGGTTTTAGCGTTGGACTGACCTAGATGAAAGTTGTAGCAATAGGGTCGGCTTCTTTTTATGCTATGATAACATTAAAAGTTTATATCAACCGGCCTATCCGAGGTAGTAATTTGGATAGGCCGGTTCCGGAACGTTTCGTTTCGATTCTCTTGCGTCGAATGCCTCGAATTGGCCAAGCCTACAAGTCCTTTGTTCTGACGTCATCTTAACTCTTAGCCACGTGGTCAGAACAAAAAAAAAATCGCAGGCGTGGCCGACTCGAAGCGTTCGACGCGACGCAAGAGATTCGTAATGAAAAGGTCGTAACTAGGCAAGGGGGCTGAGGTTATAATATTATATATCTAAAGGTAAAGTGGGTATTGGTTTGAGTGGTAAGTCCATCATTGTCACTATTCTAACGCGTAGGCGTTGCTGTCGTCTTTTAGGGCCATGTCAGATTTTATGATCACAATTTTGTTTATATTTCAAAAATAGAAAGGAATTTACAAATTGCCAGATTGTTTTTCAAAGGGTAAAAGTCCCATTACTAAGACTCCGCTGTCCATCTGTCACCAGGCTATTGGCCAGCTTTTTATTTTTATTTTGTATGTTTTGGTCACTATCCTCGCCAATTGTGAACCAATTTCGAGTACTTTTTCTTTGTTTATAACCTTTATATAAAGTCGTTTCAATTTAGTGAATTTTTGAAAAAGAACTAAGATAAACATTGGAACTCTTTATTTAATGACAGCAAGACTTCTGCGATTCCTGCTATCGCATATCTGTTTATTGTTTACTCCTTGTCAAGACATAACATTACGTCAGTACTCTCTCACTCCCAGTATTTGTATGTACAGTTCACCCTGTTATACCATACTTTTATCAATTATGATGGGGTTAGTAATTCGGATATAATGTTCCGTTATGTGGTCGCCATTCTAGAACCTTTCATCCTTATCGACTATCTGTTCCCACCACATCGAAACAGTAATGCAAGGTTTAATATTTAACTAAACCTTTTTTCATTTTCAGACAATGATCTTCGGAATTAAAATTATTTAGCAATTTTTTTTTGTCCGGTTCTCTCTCCCATCTGTTAAAAAAAAAAGCAATAAAGTCTGTCATTGAGGATTTTGGTCAACATGGATACCAATTTCTCCGGATAATCTTTTAACACAAAGTGGAAATCTTCAAAAGAGACGCTCAACATGAAATTAGTTACTTGTGGTCAAATCCTTTAGGAAATAATATAAGGTTCTCCACAGGATGTTTAGTAATCTCAATCCCTCGTACCTTTCCTTCGCAATTGATCACAGGGTGGGCCGTCGAGCTGACAATTCGGTCGTACGCGGCGAACCGCGAGATTATTCCTGGGACACGAGCGGCCGTAAACAACCTGGATCCGTTCGTATTGCCGGGGCTTGCCGTCCGGATCCGGTGTTTGCCAAGACTGTAGCCGGCTTTAGCCGACAGTTGATACCTGTATTGTTATTGGTTGCAATCACATGTCTTCTTGATAATGTTGTTCGATTTATTGATATAGTTTGAGGATTCAAAATCTAAGCTTCATTTTATGTAATGAAAATAAATTCGTTGTGATTGTTGAACATATTGCAGGTATTTTTGAGCATTTTCATAAGCAAGGAAAACCATCTCATAGTAAACCTATAAGTTATGAAAAAAAAAATAATAATCTCGGAATTACATTTATTATTCGTGGTTTTAAAAATCAATTTGAAGTTTTCGCCGCACAGAGTGTCATTTCTTTCAAAGAACTAAAAGAGTAAAGACCTAATATAAATGTACACTATTCCTGCCCCTACTTAGACTATAAAGAGGTAAAATTTGTTATTTTTTTTCTTTTTTGAAAGAAATAATCTCTGAAAGTGCTAATCCGATTGCTATAATATTGCTTATAGAAAGCTGCTTCATTCCTGAGTGACTTATGCTATTTTTAATGTACGCGGGCGATGCCGCGGGCAAAACCTAGTCTTAATTATAAACAGTGCCCTTTTTTTAGGTTGAAAACCATCAAATGTCTTCTCCCGCTCTAGGGTAGAGCTGGTACTGTTAAACATTCACACAATGTCACACACACACTGAAATGAGTAAACACTTACGTCACCTTTGATGTAGATCTTATTTCCAGCACGCTTAGCCAAGTTTTTATTCTGCAATCGTTAACGCTGTCGAAAAGTGATGAAACGTGTGGGAATGACGTCATCTCAACGTAAAGGCGCGTGTTCGGAACAAACGAATAGAAAATTCGTAGTCAAGTTCACATCGTTCAAAATGATAGAATGAATTTTTACAACGTTTAACGCTACATCCTTAGATAAACAAACGCTATATTGTAGAACGAGTGACCGATGCAGGTGCGTCAACATGGCCTACTTATCGTTTTCTACAATTGCTGACACCGAAGCGTTATCGATTGGAAAATGGAATTCGACACGATACGGTTGTAACTAGGCTAGGGGGGCAGCATAGAAGAAGATCAGAAATAAGTCATACTTCAGATAAAGACATGTCGATGTAGCTAATAGGCACTTAAAAGGGCCCTTAAAAAGCTTATAGGCACTTAAAAGCTTGTTGTTTCATCACAATGCAATCAAACGCAATGTTTGTTAAAAAGGCTACACGAAATAATATAGATAACGCCTGAACGCTCTGTTGGCATTTGGTAACTGTCATTCACTCAAATATTTCACAAATCTTGTTTCAGGAAAATGAAATTCTTCATTCAGAATTTCGATTAAATCGCCATAATTACGAAAGAGCGGTTGTATGTAAATGTATCTCACTCGGCCTGGCCGCTCGTAACTAAACCTGCCCAGTATATTGATTTGTTGCAACCGTTAACTAAGTGCTTCCTAAGTGCATATCAATTGTCTAACAAATGTAATAAAAAAACAAACAATATTGAATCCATAACTTGCGAATTCATTACAAACATAAACTGAATCGAATACAAAGCGGTCGGTATCTCCACTACAATTATAGGTATCAAGGTTGGTCGCCCTCAAGTGGGCAATAGCCCCGTAATGGTTCAATTAGAAAACGAGGTTGTGAGTATACAAAATCACAATTTTGCTCTTACTGTATGACATTTACCACATAACACGACCCAATTTATATTCTTCTTAAATTGTAGATATTTTTGCTCCGTATATAGACTCTAGGGAGCTCTTCATTTTGAATGTGTCCCTTTCGTACAATAAATTAGAAAATGTGTTTGAATTCTTGTTTCTAACAAATGACATCGCGACCACTTGTTTGGCTGATAACTTGAGAGAATTTACCAACAAAAGTATACTTAAATTGGGATAATTTGTACATTTCGTTCAAGAGTCAGAGTTAGGCAAATGTTATTGTGGTGGCGTTTCGTAGTATGGCTGTTTTTTGTTCGGGATCTGTCATTCAGTCTAGTAATGTCATGGTTGGAGAAGTAATTGAGTGATTGATCCCTGTGTTCAGGTTCACAGAGAGATTGAAATAAAAAAATATATATTCATTTAAACAATCCTTTCCAGCTTTGTACCGCAGTAAACACAATAGGCAAAATTCTATCACTCGACCAATCTATTATTCAATAATTATAGAATTTATATATTTTTTGGTTTATTTGTTATTATAACATCATACTTATCATGCTCATATGATAATGTAGGACAGCGATAAAAACCTTTTCCACAAAAATTTGCAATCTAATTTGCATTATTATGTTAATTTTATTTTACGGCCACTTATATCCGTATCATGTAAAGTAGCAGCTGTATTTAATTTTTAAATCTGGTTATAATTCCATTATCTTTTGAGAATCATCTAGAATAGCATAGATTGACTTGATAGTGGACTGTCATATTCCTTCCAGTTGCCAAAATATACCATGAATTCGAATAACAAATTCGAATCTGTCTAAATCAAAGACACACTATACATGTATCTAATCTTATAACGATATGGTCTATATTATTATGCGAGGTATATCTCTGACTATTGCTTTTAGTAGTTGATTCTCCGGCTAGACAGAGTGCTCTTAGGTTACTTGTTGGTATATTCACAATACTAGCTTTGTATTTGGTGAAGTAAATAGAAATAGATTGATTGCACAGAATATTAAATGAACTGAAGCTATTCTCTGACTGGAGTCTGCTTTGAAGGAGTAGGTTCTTTGTTCCAGATATTGCATGACAGCAATTTTAGCACTAACATTCTGCCTTCGAATTGATGTTTTGGTTTTCTCTCGTACTTCATAATATAGATGGAAATGTATTAGTAGGTAAGTCAGCATGATTTGGCCCTGGTTCAGGCTGTGGTACGGAGCGAGAGGGAACGGCATGCTTCTGTGTGCAGTAAGGCTAGCGAAGGAGACGGCCGCACGTGTGAGGGAACGGATATCTTCACGCCCGAGCCGCCGTGCCGCATTACAAACGAAACGCTCAGTTTCTTGTATTTAAAACTCTAACTACAATTATGTTATGCATGCACGTTGTTGTTGTTTTCATTAATCAGTACTCTGTTTAATAGATGTTTTGACTCAGTTTGTTTACCCTTACAAGTTTTAAGGTACCTACTTTTTAGAGTTCAACAATCTCAAGGAAATCAAAATTCTTAGGGTACTTCCCGTTGACCTAGAATCCTAAAATTTGGCATGAAGCATGGTAAAGCACAAGCATATGAATAAATCTGAAAACAGAAAATATGTTGAAATGCCAAAAAAAATATTATCGATTCGGATATATCTTAGTAACTCAATTCGGGAAACGAACTGTATTCATTGGTAAGTTTGTACGGAACCCTCAGTGCCGAGTTCGACTCGCACTTGCCCCGTTTTTTGCTATGTTATGTAGTTACGTTTTGGTTTTTTGGAGGTTTCCTCGTCAACTATCTATTGACTTCTCTCGTTCTACGGTGAAAAGGGAAGGTGTGTAAGACTTTTACTGACTAAGACCTTACCTCTGACCTTCAGTTATCCTTTCCGTTCTATAACTGAGGGCAATTCAGAAATTCCCCGCGGTCCTAGCGGCCTTGTTGGGGCTATATGGTTTTTTTGACAAGTCTTTGAGGCGCACTTAGAACACTATGCTGTCAATTACTTGGGCTCGGCTCGGATAGTTACTGGATGGCCGCAAAGTACGTAATTTACGAAGTCGATACAGCGGACGCATTTGATATCCACCAATTATATCTATTAATTGCTAAATAAAGCTTAGCACTGATGGAGACGGGTTTTAACAATTTTACAGCTATTTTTTTATGTTTTATGCGTGCTATGAATGTGTAATATGGATTTTAGCCCGGCAAATAAAAAGCTTAGCATCAGTCGAAACAATCAAATAGTTTCGTAGTTTAGCTTTCACATTCTTGCACATTTCTGGTGGGAAAACACCCTTACCATATTGTCTCCCATGTGAGGCAGTGACCCACAATGTGACGCCAACTCGATCTGTCTTGCACTTTCCGCCTCACCTTGCTTCTAGGATTACGTAATCTCTTCGGGCGCCTTGTCTCTAAACGTCGGCGACAGGTCGTCGTGAGCGGATTATGTTGTATGCAGAACAGGCAACATAATAGAGGAGGATGATTTTTCCGAAGCTTTAAGCACGGCGTACGTATATAAGGCTTTTATTTTGGTGTGATTGTATTTTTCAGTACAGTCAATAAGTCCTTATTGACTGTGCTTTCAATTTATGCTTATTTCGACGGCATGCTGCGGTACGGATGCGATGCGTTAGTCGTACTGCGTTTGGAGGATCGTATTTTTCATACAACCGCGGCAACCGTGCGGCAAACGGTTGAGGACAGGACGGCAACGAAACATGCACCACGCGTTCAATTTGGTATTGAATAGCGCATCACTGGTATATAAACGCACGGCAGTCAGACACGTTTTCAATTTACTTACTCAATTAACGCTTCTGACTTGTTGTCGGAGTGCTAACGTACTAAACATGTCACAGTGACGTAGAATTCTAAAACAATTTATCCCTAAAGTGTGGATAGAAATTTTATCAACACAGAAAAGTAGAATAGACATTAAATTATAAATAAAGTTTATTCCCCAAAGTGATAATCGTTGTTTCGCTACAAAGTTGTTTGAATTTCGGGTAAGTGTTCGGTATACTTTTAATAGAACTTAACTTTCGAGAAGTTTTTAGTCTCCTGATTTTAAAATCGCAGGGCGGACGTCCGCACGGGTCCCCGTAGCGTTAACCAGATTATAACCTGCGCTGTGTCGCAACTGTAACGGTGTGCTAGTTATGTCGATGGAGAACTTTAATGTAGGTACTATTACGTGGAAAAACGGGCGCGGTGCGCAGCTGCCCAGGACAGACGCCCGTGTGGAACGGACGGAGCACTTCAGAAATCTTGGAGTGGCAGGCGGTCGCCTCCTATTGCGAAGCAGTAATACTAGCAAAGGAGGAGGCCCACCGCCCCAGCCGCCGCCGAGAATCCAATCCCAATTTCCGACGACCGAAGGCGCGGGCTTGCGGACAGCGAGAAATGGGTAGTTCACTTTTCGACCATCCGGTAACCGTTCGGACCGAGTCCAAGACGTCAACGGCGCGCACTGTTCCCGTGCGCCTTAAGGAGTTGTCAGCAATCGTAGAGGCCCAGCTGGGTCGAAGCCTACTGGGGCTAGAATCTTTTTCCGAAAGGGAGGCTCGACCCCGGTATAAAAGGCAAGAAGGAATAGAATGGATTTTTTAGTCAGTAAGAGTCTGACACTATCTCCTCTTCCGCCCAAGGGCAGGGAATGTCATTTGGGTGATTTTATCCTACCGAAAAAAAAAATAATAATATCACAATAATGTTGTACTCGCTCTGTGAAGTAGGTTTTACTTCACTCTATGCCTCACGTCCACTCCAATTTACAACAATGTACAAATTGATAAATTACACTATGATATAATCAAGATTCAGGTGGATGCAGTCCATCGAACTAAACTAATTTCCATAATCTAATTCCGGTAACTCCCTCCGGATGCGATAGCCTGTACATAGCACGATGTGGGAGGAACATGGATTAGTGTTTATAGAGTTGTAGGACCATGTGAACGGGGCTCTAAGGGTGTTATTAAACACAGATGGTCGACATCGATCGATTGGGTTGATTGACGTCATCTTAAGACTATATCTGTTCTTATCTGGAGAATAAATACGAAGTCTTCTCGTATTTTCTAAACAAAAGATATCAAACCGTAGACTTTTAGTATATTATGACAATGTTGAGATGTTACCATAAGTTTTTTAGTCTGTAAACATCTGATACGACCTCTCGTCTCGGGTCGAAGCCTACTGGGGCCAGGGTTATCCGAAAGGGCGCTCGAGCCCCGGTACGAAGGCTAGAAGGAACGGGATGGGTTTTTTAGTCAGTAAGAGTCTGACACTATCTCCCGCTCCGCCCAAGAGCGGGGGTTGTCATAAGATGATTTTACCCATCGAAAAAAAAAAAAAAAAAAAAAAAAAAAAAACCTCTCGTCCGACCCCAGAGCGGCAAAGTGCTTGGATAATTTTTCATCTTTCGCCAAATTGTCACTCAACGATGGTTGCTCAAAATCAGCACCGTAGGTAGCGTCACGGTATTTATGCTGAGCAACGCTCCATTCTTGCTTCGATGCGACGCACATATATACATTTTATTGTATTTAACAAATTATGTTTTTATTCTTTTATTTTTGTTTATTTTGGTTACTTTTATCTCAGCTGAAGCCGGCGTTGGAGATGCAATAGACAACCTAGACTAGGTACTGTGTTATCTATGGTCATAAGGTGCAAAACGGTTATGCTTGATAGTAATAATTGTACGCCCGTTTACGCAGAATTAACTTGTTTTATTTTTTCTAGTGCCTCAAAAAAGTATGCTAAAATAAGCCAGTCTAAATAGCAGTATTCACTAAACTAGGCAATTTTAATTTACAGCACTCATTAAAATTTTTAATTTTTGACGATCAGACGAGTGTTAAAAAACCAGCAATGTGCATTTATTTAAGGTAATCAATTGTCGTATAGTATTAGTGAAAATGGAAATTAGGCTGTTGATACCTACTAGTTTTTACATAATATTTTCTATATTTATTTTTAACTACTTTTTGCCCATGGCTTCGACCGCGTACATATAAAATATAGCCTATGTCACTCAGGAAAAAGTAGCTTTCTATTAGTGAAAACAATTTAGCGATCGGACGAAAAATTTCAGATATTACCTCCTACAAACAAAACAAAAAATTGCCCTACACTTTATTATATTATTGTAGATCCTTTCAGTATGCTAAAACTAATTTTCATAGTAATAAGCAGTATCTTTGTATTCGCATTTATAATTGTTTCACTGTGAACAAAAATAATAAACTAAATTAATACCTACTCCATAATATTGGTTTAACGTCGACCGTTGACAGATGGAAGAGCTTTTAATTGTTTATTTTAAACCGTCTCAAATTATAAAGTCATTAATTTCAATGTAATTGAATAACGTTTAAATAAAGTTAAATAATAATACTAACACAAGAATGTAATGTCATAAAATAGATAGGTACAGAAGACAATCATATGTATGTACTTTCGCATCGCCGTGCCCTCGTGGCGATCGGCGGCGGAGACCTCTCGTGCCGGGCCTTGGTTGAGGCCATGTTCCGGAGCGAGGAGAAGTGGCAGACGGTCGCCGACTTCTGCAAAGCAGTAATGCTCGCAAAGGAGGCTGACCGCATCAGGCAACGGCGTTCCCGCCGCCGCCGCCGCCACCGGAATTCTGATCTCGATTTCCTGTCACCGTAGGCGTGGGCTTGCGGTCAGTGAGCAGCTTACTGTCCGGCCGTCCGGTAACTGTCCGGACCAAACCCAAGTCGTCGACGGCGCGCACTATTTCCGCGCGCCTCAAGGAGTTGTTAGCAACAGCAGGGACCCAGCTTGGTCGAAGCCTACTGGGGCCAAGGTTAGTTTCGAAAGACAGCTCGAGCCCCGGTATGAAGGCTAGAAGGAACGGGGTGGGTCTTTTAGTCAGAAAGAGTTTGACACTATCTCCCGCTCGGCCCAAGAGCGAGGGTTGTCATTAGGTGATTTTTTCTCACCATTAAAAAAAAAATGTATGTACTTCACTTGTTATACCTACGCTCGCTGGACGCACACTAATGAGCGTTTGAGCCGGAACGTGTCTATGTGCAGTGTCTTTGCGTGCGTTGCTCGAGTGCGCTTTGTATGTACATTGGCATCTGTACCTTTATATTTTGTGGTACTATTGTGGGAGTATTAAGTTCCTGATCGGTCTCGGTTCTTAGAACAGCGAGATACAGTAACCACAAAATAGATACGTACAGAAATCATACAAAGCTCATTCGAGCTAAGCATACACAGATACTGCTCACCGACACGGTATCTCAGCCCGGTTGGAATCAGTGCGAGCGCAAATGCACGTCTGCAAACTTTTTGTGCAATAATGGAGCAACAAAAATAAAATTTATAACTGTTCACTGGATGTTTGTTTAAAAACATTAATTGGTAAATGTTTTAAGCTACCTTCCAGTTGTGTCAAAGAGGTAAGTGGGTATTGGCTTGTATTTTGATGATTTGTGTTAACGTAACGCAGAACAGTTAGTGAAGTAGGTAAGTACCTCAGTGGCCATCAGCCCCACGCTGAGAAAGAAAGTGAACATGACTTTGTGACCAAGTAATATTTTTACAATTGATATTGATTATTTATCACCGCATCCGAGCGCAATCGGACATAGCAGCGCTGGCGCCGATCCTAGCGCAACCGTCGAGCGTAGGCATGAAAAGTACATAGGTACATGAGATTGACTTCTGACTACTATCTATTTTGTAGTATTTACTAATAAGTACCGATATATCTCGGTTCTTGGAGCCGTATTACACTGTTCTTATGTAAACATTTCTTAGAAATGCTAACAAGAAACAGGTAATAGGACCCCCTTATATTCGACTTGTAATATAAACACGGCTATTATCGAGAATTTTGTTATCCCAAAAGTGGGTATTCTGTGAATATTCTCGCAATAACAAGTTTCCATTTGAAAAGGGGAGGCGAATATTCGCATAAGTACAGCCTATAACCATTTGCCCATGGGAAATACTAGTAGTATTTTGTTAACAGCAGTTAAAGCGACTTTTTGTCGGCGATATCGTCAGTCACAAAGGAGGAGGCCAACCGCATCAGGCAATGGCGCTCTTACCGCCGCCGAGATTCCGATCCCGATTTCCGGCCACCGTAGGCGCGGGCTTGCGGGCAGAGCAATGGTTAGCTCGGTGTCCGACCGTAATACATTTTTATATTAAAAAAATAACAACAAAATAAAAAATAACAGAAATAGTAATAAGAAAATATGCGCCACGTCCGAGCAAAACGGCTGTACGCTCAGCATAATGCTGTGTCCACATGCAAAAATACGAAGAGTCCACAGCGCTGGTTTTCAGCGTGGGCCGGTAACAATATCGACTAAAGGAGTCGGCAACGGTGTGGTGGGCCAATAGATTTTAATAAAATAAATAAAATTTAAGACAGATAAAGTAACAAATGGAAATAAACAGTCATAAATAAATGACAATCGTTTGTTTCCCTCGGAAACTAAAATAAAGAACAACGGCAAGGAAATTGTTGCTGAAATTATTAAGTGTCTACATAATTATATCAGTGATATATATTCCCAAAATTATTTACTAAGTATTATAAGCCAGTATATGTAGCGGAAAAACATCGTATTAATTGAATTGACTAGATTTTTTTACGATAGTAAATAATCATGGCTTTTTATTTTGCTTTCTTGACTATAAATGGTCTTTTGGCTAAACTAAACTTTTAATGTTGACACTAACATAAATCTTGGTCAAGTAACGTAATATGCTTTCCTTTATATATTGATATTAAATACTTAGGAATAAACATAAAAAAGACGTGTGGCACTCGGGGACTGCCGCGGTAAAGCTATTGCATAGCATTTTTTATCAACTTATGCAATTATAATTATTTATTTATTTAATTTATGCAGTATTTTTTATGACATAAAGAAAAAGAAAACATAACATTTGATATCACATCTTGTAGTTCGTTCAAAAATGCGTTTTTAAAGTTTATAAGGTGGTACGTTATTGACATAATATACGTAATCTCACCAATTTTAAACTGGAATATGTTTATTATATATTAATGGTATCAATCAGCAGGTACCAGTTTCAATTAGTAGGTACAACCGGCATCTGCCTTCTATGTATGTACAGTTCTGGGAAAAGCATTTCAACGCTTGAAATATTCGCAAATCTAATGGATATAGAACCTGACACTAACCTGAAACTAGTTCTAGCAAACTAATAACAAATAAACTAATGTTTTACTTGGCATTGAATGGTATACATATATTAAAAAGTTTGATTCATCCTTACTAATATTATAAAAGCGAAAGTGAGTTTGTTTATTTCTTTGTAACGTCTTCACGCCTAAATGGCAAAACCGATTTCGATGAATTTTGGTACAGAGATAGTTGTGACCCTGGAGACGGACATAGGCTAGTGAGAAAAGTGAGAAAAGGGAGAGAAAAAGGGAAGGTCTTTTATGTACGCGGGCGAAGCCGCGGGCAAAAGCTAGTTTATCATTAATATTCAATACATTACATTCTATGAACATTATAGATGATATAAAAATAAAGTTAATAAGATCAATATGGACCCTGACGGGCACAGTAAGCTAGGAGAGAGGATGAAGGCTACTAAAACAAAGATGTTTCAATTTATTTTTGTCACCACTATTAATAAATTAAGCACTGTTTGAGCTGTTTTTTATCAATATTTCAGCCGAAAAACGTCCACTGTTGAACATAGGCCTTCCTTAAGTGTAACGAACGGTCCTGTACGTCTCACATCTATCGGATTCCCACGACCCTCACCATGTGATTGGTCAAAGTTGTGGAAGTTGGACCATGTGATTGGTCAAACTTGTGGAAGTTGGACTAATCTGGTGAAGAAGAAGAAAGAAGAAAACTATTTTATTTGGCATACACACTCGTAGATACACACAATGTAGTAACAACATGTAGACACTAATAAATTATTACAACTAAAAAAAAAGGTGGTGCGTCTTCCGGTACGCGTTCACCATTCCAGAACCTTTCGGCCCCATCGTCCATTAGCCTGTTCTGCAAGTAATGTACCACTGCCTTTAAGTTTTGCGATTCTTCAGGCTATGCCAGCTAACTTCGATTTTCCTCATCACGCAAGGAAACTACGAGCATAGCTCTTCTCCATTCCCTTTTATCCTTTGGACGACTTTAAGCCTTCTGATGAAAGTCGTCCATTGTAAGCGAGCAGGTTTCAGAACCATGAGTCCTGGCATCACGCACTGATCATAGACTTTCGTCTTGATACACTGTGATCTCTCTCTATATTATAAGTACACGTCACATATAATAAAAAAAAATAATCATAAAACATTTTAGAAGTTATAAACTAAAATTAAAAAAAAAGTAAGGTACGTTGTTTTTCAGCATAAAACTACTAAGGTGTGTTTAATACCTAAACAAAAAAATAACACCGTCCAACTTAAGCAGTAACCTTAAAACACCACGTTTACGACCAATAAGAAACGTTCAAACTAACTCCTAGTAAACCCAACTCCCATTCAGTACGCCGTCGTTCATCATTACGTAAAGATGGACGGTAGTTGTAAGTTTCCGACCACCGACGGAACTGCCCGAGGAGTCCCGAACAGGCCCGACCGGTGTTGTTTATTTACGACACACGTGGTCAGTTGACGGCAGCACACGGGAATGGACGATGGCTAGCAGAGCGGGGAAGTAAGATGTATTGCCTACCCGTATTTGTGGCGTTTTGGAACTTATTTTGGTTGTGCTGCACGTGGAAATTTGTGTTCATATGGTTTTAAAACCGTGATGTTTCATGGTTTCATGTGTTTTAGTCTGGCACTGGTGTACTGTTTTAGAAACTAGTTTTTTCCGGTGATTAATTTTTAAACACAATTGGTAGCTATAAATTTTCATATTTTTTTAATAAAAATCATGTCATAATTGTTATGGGGTTGTAATAATGTTATTCTGAATTCTAATGATGGTTAAGGAAAAAACATGATAAGTACTTCAACATCAAAAGTAAGAAAAATATAATACCAGTTACAATAAATCCAAGGTAATCAAAGTTATAACAAGTTCCGCGCGACATTTCTTTTCCTCAATTTCCAACTTTATAAAACTTGCTAACCAATCTGTCAGCATGTGTGTCCCCAGCATGTAATCGCCAACTCAGTGGCGTAAGTCTCAGCTCTCCGGTGTTTTGACTAATTAATAGACACGCAAATCGATCAACCCACGAATCAATAAACTGAGGTTGAAGGGTGTTTAAAGTTCTGAAATCCTAATCCCTATTGTTTCAGCGGTTTAGCAGTAGGTTTGAGGTTTCCAAGGCATGGATCTACTTTGGCTTATAATCGCCTTTGTTTCGCTCGAAGGAGTTATGAACTTGATAATCTTTGACGTCGAGGCGATCAATGTGGTGAGCAGGGATAGAAATTTTGATGAAATAAATTAATAGTTTGAATTTGAGATTGTCTGCCTGTTAAAAGCAGAACTTGACTATAAAAATATTGGCAGCCAGTTTTTAGTTCAACACAGTGACATAATATTTACTACAGAGCTGCTTACGAGCAGTAGGATAATACCGTGTAATCACTAAGCTTGAATATAGATAAATCGTAAAATACTCATCTTAACAAAGTAATCCCTTCATTATCATTCCTCGCTACTGCAGCTTATCCGTCGAAGGCAAAATCATAGCCAATTATACGTAAATACAACTAAAACGTCTCTTGTCTATGATATTCGGATCAAACGCGGCTTACTTTGTTAATGCAGCCATCTCCGTCTTGTTATCTGCCTACGCCGTTACTAGACATCGTGTGCTTACGGCACTCCGTCCGCTAGAGTAGGATAACTCAGGATCCCTCAGGATCCCTCTAGGGAGGTCTTGGTCTCCGCCTTTATATCGGGAGGTATCGGAGAGTTTCTTGGCATAGTTGAAAGACACCGAGATATCTTTGTCCCGCCGGCCAAGTCTATCTAATAAAACCGACTCAGTTTATGCTTTATAAAATATGGGAAAGATTCTGATGCAAGATTTGTTCCGGTTTTGTGTTGTTGCAATGGGAGTTTGAACATTGAAGAATGAAATGGGAATGAAAATATAATACCTTGATATGAAAATGCAAATTCTATTGAGAAATCTGATACACTGTCTTTACAGTTGATAGACTAAAGAAGTCAGCAGAAGTCACATGCTCAAAGCGTTTTGGGCGTTTTAAGCAATTATTGTACGTACAGCCAAGTAGTGAAATTCCCTGCCAGAGTCTGTGTCTCCTGGCAGCTACAACTTAGGGGTCTTTAAGTCAAAATCCATCGTCAACCACATCCTCGCTTACGGTATGGTGGTCAAACGCGAGCCTATCATTTGTTTAGGTAATGATGACATTAAAGGGTAGGCTCACACTAATATTATAATATATAAAAGTGTGTGTGTGTAGAATTATTTGTTCGTTACTCCTCCACACTCAAACGACTGAATTGATTTGGCCATTTGGTACACGAGAGTATGGTCTCTAGGGATTTTTTTTTACTTTGTCACGGGCAAAGCTGCTGGCAGTAGCCAATCTACACTATCTACAATAATATAATAAAGAGGTAGTTTGTTTTTTTGTTTGTAGGAGGTAATTTCTGGAAGTACTGGTCCGATTGCTAAAATTTTCCTCGATAGAAAGCTGCTTTATTCCTTAGTGACATAGGCTATATTTTATATACGCGGACGAAGTCGCGGACAACAGCTAGTCAGTAATAAGTCCATCTACAGCAACGCTCTCACAAACAAAATTATCTTCCTTCACCTGTAAGTCCTAATAAAACACACAGATTATCTACACACGTGCCAAGTTCGATTATTAGGCCAATACATCCAGCGCCGCCGCCAGCCCCTCAAGTCATTTGTTATGACTGTCGGCCCCGAGATCTATGTTCCGACGTTATGATTTGGTTCTTGGCTCTTTTTCAATATGTCATAGTCTCTGTATTATCGTTATCTTTCTTTTCGTATCTGAATTTAATTGGGGTCGTCACTGGGGCTTTTTATGAGACGTGTCATCTTTCGTACCATCCATCTTTATTTTGGCCTCTGATCTCAAAGTCTGACACGTACTTAAATTTATTTTGTCATTTTTTTTTATCGCAGCATCATGCTTTTAATAACAAAAGTTTCCTAGTTTCAACAGATTTTGCTGTTGCTTGTGTTGTTTTCAAACTCACTCAATATATTTCTATTACCGCATTCTGGCAACGACTAAAATTAAAAATTGTATCGGTAACACTCTTGTTGAGTATCTTATCACCATTTATCAATAGATTAATTTCCAACTTAAAATGCACTGAAGCATTTTTTGCCAAGCCTTACAGTTCCATTTGGCACCAAAATATCTCCTTATTTTTCCATTTAATAAATTCCAGATCCAAAGAAACTAGTTCATAATAAAGTATTTTAGTTCTCGGAAAAGAAATTAACTGTTTAGTCGCAGTGCAGCTTGAAAAAACTTGTCCCCCGCTTCTTTTAGTTTTCTTACTTCACAAGTCATGGAGCATCGCGTCGTCTTAATTCGTTTATATCCTGCACGACCAAGTTTAAACCCGGTTAGCAAGCAATTAAGCCATGTATGGCAACAATATTAAGTGCCTTGTCGTCTATGTGACGCTGGCTCTCTGCCAAAACTATATCAAACAGTCCTTTAACTTCTACATCTTCGATATTAAAATATCTCTTTTTATTTGGCACACAATGTTTTCGCCAAATCATATTTTTATAGAGCACTAAAATGACAAATACAAATGAGGGCTGTCATCCGCAATTCCGTTCGTATATAAATTATAGATGTCATGTTTTTTATTTCCTTCCAATTCGTAGTAAAAGAAAATGAATAATTAATTCGGAATCGAAAAACGTTATAACTAGTTTTTTTGACGAAAATAAATTCTTGCTAAGAGAACCGAAGAAATGCTAAATATATTTTTTCTTATGAAGAACATAATCATTGTTTTTATTATACCAAAACGCCTTAATAGACGAATGAAGAGTGAGAGGGGACTTATAGAGTATATTTACCATATTAATGGAAGATTATTTTTACTATCCCAAAAATTCCTTTTATCTCGACCCCCTCCTTACCAAAGTTATTTTCAGTAAATAAGGAAATCCGTCTACAAATGTTTGTTTCAATTGGATCGTCCGTTAAGATTGGCTCGAAATCAAAATAGTATCGCTTACAACAAAATCTATTTACTGTGGAGTGAAAAGGCAAAGGCTTGCTAATTGAGTTGATTTATCAGTTTAATAATTGATGAGCTACTTAATGGATATTGAGGGTCGTGTTCCGAGATGATCAAAAGATGTTTCGGCGTCAGATATAAGTACCTTCTTACGTATATGGATTAGAGGTTTAAAGCAAGGAAACATTGCCAATGAATGTTGTGGAAATATCACGTTTGGATTATTTCAACAGGCTTTGACTGCCTCATTGGTCTTGTGGTCACAAGTGAGGCTGCTACGTATCGATTCCGAGTATTAATCGGGAAAAAAGTTCTATTGTATTTTTCTATTAAGAGTTTACTCTATATAGTTTGTGGTCTGACACCTCGTCTTTCGGAAAACTAGTACATCCATTAGTCCAGGCCCTGAGCTCCTAGGGCCAGGGTTGTCCGAAAAGGAACTCGAGCCCGGTATGAAGGTTAGAAGGAACGGGGTGGGCTTTTAGTCAGTAACAGTCTGACACTATCTCCCGCTCCGCCCAAGAGCGGGAGTTGTCATTGGATGATTTTTCCCACCATAAAAAAAGAGAGCTCTATCCAGCCGTGATGCATTCATCATCTCATCTAATGACGAGAGTAAAGAAACAGAGAATGCACTTGTGTTTACGTATACACTTGTACACTATAATATCTCCTGCGAGCTTGACTAATGTCTTTTGAGATTGGCCACCGTGATCGGAATTCGTTCGGGAGGATTATATAACTCAAGAGGCTTTCGTGTGAGTATTATATTGTTGTTTGAGTAATCAGTCACTTAGTGAGGATAGGCGTAACAGTGAGAGCACTTCGGATTATAGGAAGCGCTTAGTGCGACAGCCATCATCAAGTTATTCAGTACATGGTAGAGTGAGTTTCTAATATATAATATTTTTTTATATTTGATATTTCCAAGATTATAATGGGAATGGAAAAGTAAGGCTTTAAAATTTCTGAGAGAGTATCTAGGAATTTAATCTAATATTTGTGGTCTGAAATCTATGGTTAATGCTATTCAGAAACGAGAACCTCATTCTGTATATGTAGTTTTTGCTTCAAACAGTTAGTCATAAAATGCTGAAATAACAACAAAAACTGTTTCAGTTGTAAATGTAATTGTGAGCGAAAGTGTGGCGCAATTTTCATAACTTTTTTCAGAGTTTGGTACCGTGGAAAATATTGGGCATTGTTGCTTATAGTGAAAGGGAGCTAAAAATAGTAATTACTAAATTTTTGCTAGCGACTCTTCTTCTTCTTCCTGCCCTTGTCCTGTTTTATTTGGGGTCGGCACAACATTTTTTTTTCCATTCATTTTGCTAGCGACTATGCCTGCGTAAATGTCACTATGTAACTATGACTTAATATTTAATAATTAGAAATCATAATGTATTATATAATATTACTATTTAAAATCTAAATAACTATAATTACAGTGTAATAAAAAAAAAACCCTACGCAGGCTAATTGCAGCTAATTAAAAGATGGAGTCAAAAAACTCTTCCACATCGCTGTCGATTAATAACGCGACCAAATAGACTGGCGCCATTGCCACGCTGTATGGCAATGCTTATCCTCTGCCAGGGTAAAAGCCAGCCCTTGGGTCACGCGAAGTGTCAACTAGACGTTTTGAGAGATCTTTAAACCACTTGAGAGGACTCGGACGCCACGATCCCAGAATTTCAACTCCGAACGGTTCAAAAATATTGTTTCCAACATGTTTGTTATATTTCTGCCACTTGGGGTTCTCTGCAGCCGCAGAGGCAGCACCAGATAACACGAGGACCTAAGCAAATGGGAAGGCGCAAGAGTATCAACTATAAACTGTATCATCTGACAAGCATGGTACTTACCCTTTTCTTAAGAATAGCTAGCTTCCGCAATATTACCTATGATACTGATATAGCCCGTAGACACGTTTGGGCAGTGCACATTGGTCGTAGAACAGACTGATGGTCCATAGAGCCGAAAGGTTCTGTAATAGCAACCAAGTATCGAAAGATGAAGCGTTGGAAGGCCTTCCACATGGTTGCCCGATGACCTGGTCACGGGAATTCGTTGGATGCGAAACGCATAGGAACTGTCGTGGCGACACTTGGACCGGCCTACGTCCAACCGTTGATAACTTTTTTTTATTATTATTGATAGGCTTGCGTTTAACCACCATCTCACCTGATGGTAAGCGATCATGTGGTCGACGATGGAGCACGCTTGCCTAGAAGTAATCTATTCACTTTTGACTTAAAGACCCCTAAGTTGTAGCTATCAAGAAACACAGACTCCGGCAGGGAATTCCACTCCTTGGCTGTTTGTGTATAATAAATGTGTTCCTAAAACGCTTTTTGCGTATGGGTGGGATGTCTCCCATGTACCGGTGGCGAAATGATGATAAATGAACCAAACTTTAGGCAATTTTATGGTTAATTTTATAGTCATTTAGTTTGCTTATTAAAGAACATTGGAAAACTAGTTTCAAGTAATAGAGTTTACTTGAAATAAGTAGAGACGGTTTAATTCAATTCGTAAAACTAAATGTACTTTATATTAGATTTGAGAGTGAATACAATCTAATTTGGATAGTTTCAAGAATATAAGAAGATACATTTTAAATTTTACTTACGTCCAAAATGAATACTAAAAGGGGTGAAATTGATTGTTAAATTGTTGGAGGTAATGTCTGTTAGCACTAATCGAAATACAAAAATATTTTGCTGATAGAAATCTACAAATGTTTAAACAAATAATATCAATAACAATTAATAATATAATAATATTCCACAACTATCACACAACGCCGTCTAGTCCCAAGCTAAACAGATAGGTACTCATACTTATATATTTCTAAATACATACATATTATAGATAACACCCAGACACAGAACATTAATGATTATGCTTATCGCACGAACATTTGTCCTAGGTGGGGATCGCACCCACGACCTCCGGCATAGCAGTCAGGGTCACTAACCACTAGACCAACGGGCCAGTCAGAAATATTTTTTTTGTTGCTGTGACAAAACCCAAACCACCAACCAAAACTTCAGAAAAAACTAGTAAATCTGATTATTATAAACCTAACTTTTTCACGAGCAAACAAAATTCATTATGTACCAACTTTTCATTAAACAGAAATAAAGAGCTTCAAATAAAACAGCGTACACGCAGTGACAAAGGCTTGAAAAACATTTAATTAAAACTGGTGTCCAGTGTAACTGGATCGGGTGAATGTGGCCGTTCTCATGGCGACAGAAGGCGACAGTGATACGAGATACGAGTACCGTGAGACTAGTCGCCTGTCGCGCGCGACTGAGCGTCAGGCACGGCTGGCCTGGGCCGTAACCGATGGACTTTTTGCTGGGCATGTGTTGCAATGATAAGAGAAATAAGTTTTGATGATGTTTTTTTTAACCGTTAGAAACTAGTGGTCCACTGCAATCCTACCAGATGAGAAGCAGTGATGCAATCGTTGATAGTGAGGCGCACTTATTAAGAGCCTATCGTCATCATCATTTCAGCCGATAGAGGTCCACTGTTGGTCATAGGCCTCCCCCAAATGTCGCCACATTGATACCCGCAACCTTTACTTGGTCATCGGTCCACGTCGTGGAAGGTTCTGGGGAAAGGCGACCGCGTGCCGGAAGACACGCGGTGTAAACGATGAGGCGAAACGCTTAGCCCGAACCGAAAAGGCATGAACAATGTAAGGGTGGAGAGTCGCCGTTCGTCGAGTTTGATGATGGTAGAAAGGTGATAAGCGGAATCAAATGTTGTGACTTTTTGCTGTATGTGTTGCAATTAATGTATAGAAGTAAGTTTGATGTTGACAATCTCTAAGATGGTTTGAAAGTATATAATGTATGTTGGAAAAACGAATTTCTTGATCACTTTTTATAACATTATTGATGACATTTTAAATTTTATTTTTGTGACATTTTAAATTTTATTCTATTTTGATTTTGTGACGTTTTATTTATTTTTAATTCTCTTGACATTTTGCATTTTTCATTTTACTGCATTTTAAATTTTATGAGATTTTGAACTTTTTGCTATGATTGTAATTTTTACGACATTTTAATCTTTTTTAGTTTTATTTCATTTAATTTTTGTGACATTTAAACGTATTATTTTGACTTTCATGATACTTATGTTTTACTATTATTATTATTCTTATTTAATTTCAATTCTTTTCCAATTTTTTTTTTTTTTATTTGATTTTAAATTTTATGCCATTTTTAATATTTGTTTTATGTAATTTTTATGATATTTTAAATTTTTTGTTTAATTTAATTGCGATTTTGCTTTATTTAATGTACCTACTCGGAATCTCCAGTGTAGTTTGAACTTTTGAATGCCTTTTGGTAAATATGGCTGTTGCTTACTATATTTTTATGTCTCCATTTTTTTGTACCCATATTTGCAAAATAAAGATCTTATCTTATCTTATCTTATCTATATGCTGCTTCTCTTGTAAAGATGGAAGACGGTTTGATCTTACATTTTTTTGAGCTTGGAAATCATCTATCAATTAACTCCTCTAACTGTGGTTGAAGCGAGAGGGAGAATAACAATTAAAACTCAGCGGTGTTTCTTGAATTGCCTTTCACGTTCCAGAGCAACAGTTTTGTTTTTCACACTTTTTTAATCGTTGATTTAATGTCAATGTGTCTATCTTGGGAGTAATATGTATTATATATATGTTCTTACACTGTTAGATCAATAGCACTTAGCTTGTCATCTTCTCTTATGATAGTTTTTGAAACTACAAGTATTTAACTTGATCAATTTCTGAATACGATCAATTCTGATTTTGTTCAGTACAGTCACTAACAAAAATCAATATAGGTGTTATGTTTTCTGGTGTCGTTCGGACTTTATTATTAAGAACAAGTATCTTATTAAATTGATTACAATCTAAACTTAAAGGCAAATAAGTAATTTAACTCTAATTTTATATAAATGTAAGCAATGTGTTTTTTTTAAAAAAGATAACTTTAACTTTATAAGTTAAAGTTATCTTTTTTTTTATACAGAAATTATTATTATTTATTAGAAATTATACAGAAATACCTTTTAACTTAGAGTCATTATTATTGGAAACTGATTACTGATCATTATTATTGAATACTGATTGATCACTATAATACAGTAACTGTAAACATCAAAACCAGAATGATGACATTGAGACGAAAGGTTGAAATCTTCATAAGTTTTAAGATCCAGGTATACGAAGCGGAAACTTTAATTTTCTCATCAAAGAGTATGTTTTAGTCATTGTAATTAACGTTACAAACATCAAATACTATACGAAACTTAAATACGTTACAGATTAAGTGTACTCTACTCCGTCTCGAGTAAGATTAAAAATGATATCAAAAAGAGGAGCAATGTTATTCGTCTTATATATTAAACTCGTCTATATTATAAGATTTTGTTCATCAACTTAGTTTAAATGAAACTCTGTCTTCAAGTTTAATCTAAAAAGTTTAAGCTCTTTTTGAAGATGTCATCTTGGTTTTTTACACGTATTTTAATACTCTTGGTTAGTTTTAAGTAGGATGCAATTAAATAATGCTTAGAACTAATTAGATTATATACACCCCTACTTTTTAATTAGTACACAAAAAATTGGGCTCTATCTGTACCCGTTACTGATCATATTTTTGTATTCAAAAGTAGAAAAAACCGAAATCCTAAAATTGACCACGAAAAGGTAAATTCATCATAAATTCAATCATACATAACAATTGCTAGTAAAAAATACTGTGGGCAGTGTTGCCACAGCTGGATATAGGGCTCCAAGCGTCGCCATAATGATCGGCCCTGTGCGTCCCACGGGGTTATTGTAAATTTGTCACAGTGTGATATATATATTTTTTTAATTAGCTATAAAAATAATTACACTGTGATGAATTTAGACCCTCACCAGGGCCTCAAGCCTGCTATTACAATAGTGTCAGAATGGTCTATCATTGATGTCATAATTGTCGATTTTGATAAGTTTGGTAATCTATTATTATAATGGCGTCATTATGACTTTCCAATGGTCAACCACTGACACTCCATTGACCATCCACTTCTTTAGTGGCATAGAAAGCAATCTCGCACATATCGACAAATGAATATTTGACGTTTGCGGTAATCTGTTAAAACTTTGACAGTTTATATGATCAGTGTTTTACAATTAGAACGTTATTGTGTAGTTATTGGTTTTAATATGAAATTATCATTTTACCAACAATTCTATTACAAGACCATTGACCGATCAATGATCGATCATTATGAATGAGCAGATTACAAAATTTTTGCAAAATGACAATGGGAACGTGTTGGAATGACGAATTTATAAAAATAGCAGACTTGGGGCCGAAATCATCGGTCCACCTTATGGGAGGTCTTCTAAAGCTGTGTCTTTCCAGCACACGGTCGACAGACCATTTTTTTCAACATTTCAGCTCCATCTGTTCTGCGAGCAATGTGACCTGCCACTTAAAAGTTTGGCAGTTATATTATAATTTGTTGGTATTATTGCCGAGTGGGCAGAAAAAACATATTCGGTTTAGTAATCCGAATAAGAGTGCGTCGTGTTATGTCTCTTAATTCTGTGTTCGGAACATAAGGTTTTAAAACGTATAGATTGGAAATCACTTTTTATTAAGGTATTCCAATCAGTAGTACCAACTTAGGCAAAATAAGCATGTGGGTATACTTACTGACAGCTCTTTGCTGATCCGAGCCTGCTCCTTATCGTACGACTAGCTACTCATTGCTCTACGTCCGCAAGGCTGCGCCTGCGGAGGCCGGAAATTGTCCTGCGACTCCCGACACCTGTGGCGATCTTGCAGCAGCTGAAGATTGCCCCTTCTTCACGCTGTTCACCACCTCCTTCGTTCCTGTCTAACCACTCCTCAAAGTGTGGATTTATCACCGTGATTGTAGCATGTCTAAAAGTTCTTGCCCCTTTTTTTTTCGGTGGATAGATATCATCCAGATTACATCCCCCGCCTTTGGGTGGAGCGGGAGATAGTGCCAGGCTGTTGCTGACTAAAAAACACACCCCATTCCTTCGTCGCCTTACATACCGGGGCCGAGCCTCCCTTTCGGAAGTAGACCCTTGGCTGGAGTAGACTTCGACCCTGATGGGCCCCTATGGTTACTGAAAACTCCTTGAGGCGCGCGGGAACAGTGGCACGCCGTCGACGACTTGGGCTCGTTGCGGACGGTTACCGGACGGTTGGACGGATAGCTAAAAGTTCTTGCCCCTCAGTCATTTCATGAGCCAAAGAAAGATTTTGCCACTAATAATCAGTCCATAGTTACGATATACGTAGAGCAGTTGTGGTTTCTCCTATATATCATTATGACATACATTTATTTTGATGTTCTTTACCTGCCATGATAAAAGATATCTGATATTGGATTACTTTTCTGACGATTTCATCAATAAAAAATATAGTCTTGTCGCTGTATATATGATATTTTTCGTATATTAGGCTAAGATGAATGAACTTGTAGGTTGCTAAGTTCATCATAGATCATTGTAAGGCAAAATAAGAAATGACCACACTAATATTATAAAGGTGAAAGTTTGTGATTGTTTGTGTGGGTGTATATGTATTGTTGTTACTTCTTCATGCTCGAACGGTTGAACGGATTTGAATGAATTCCAAAAGATAAAATTTCGTGTGTATATTTAAGCGAGTCTCTGCGTCTAACTGACGTAAAGCCAACTTTCGAACACGGCACCGCTGGGACACCTATATGTTTATAATGTGATATGAGTTTCCTCTCCTAGAGAGGAGGCTTGAGTCCCAACAGTGGGAACATTAAGAAGGCTGGTGATGATGAGTTCTAAGCCATATAAAGAGGTCCTGATGAAAGAATCACTACAGTACCAACCGGTTTATTGTCTCCCTATATTACGGACATTAGAATAATGAATCCATTACCGGGTCACATTACTTTAATCGCATTGCTATTTCTATGGCTAAGTAAAAACGACGTGATCCAGTTTCTTTTACCCAACTTAAGTACGAGGAAATGGGGAAGAGTACGTATTTATGTCGGCTACTTTCAGCGCGCATGACATTTAAAAAAGTTTTCACGGAATAAGAAAGTGAGTAACCATGAAAAAATGGAGGATTGCCTTTACATAGCAATAGGACAGTACGGGCTAACTATAATATAATAATAATTTACATAACAGCTATGTGATTGCAGCAATCCCGGAAGATTGAAGATGAATGATAATAAAAGAGGCTAATTGGTGATCCAGATTTGGTTAAAACTAATCTACAAAGCCTTTTATGCACTAGTATATATCATTTAAAAAAAATTGTTATCGTTTATTGAATTGTTCCATAGTCTATCTCCAAAGTTCTATATCAGATCTTCGCCAAATTTAAATGGGATCATCTGGGAGTAAAGTAGCGGTCTACTGGGGACCTACTGGTTTATGCCACCCACTTGTGGGGCGAGGCCCTCGAGAGGAATGGGGAAGCGATTGCCGTTTCCTTAGACGTCTCGAAGGCCTTCGACAGGGTATGGCATGCTAGCCTATTGAGTAAGCTTCCAGCGTACGGCATTTCCCCTGGTCTGATTAACTGGGTAAAAGACTTCCTGAGTGAACGGTCTCTCCGAGTTGTTGTCGACGGATGCTCATCAGAGCCCATGACGATTAATGCCGGAGTTCCTCAGGGGTCTGTTCTCTCTGCAACTCTCTTCCTGTTGCATATCAACGATCTGCTGGTGCCCGGTATCTATGGGTATCCAGATGATGGCACAGTTGTAGAGAGATACCTGCCCAGTGCTCGGGCTAGTAAGGAACTAATCCGGTCTGAAAGAGAGGCTATGGTAGAGCGAACGAATATCTCACTTCAGGCAGTCTCCAAGTGGGGTGAAGCCAATCTAGTGGGATTCAACGCCGCCAAAACACAAGCGTGTCTTTTCACTGCCAAAAGGAGCCCGTGCACCTTGGTTCCTACTTTTCGGAATTTATCCCTGGAGTACACCGACCGCCTTCAGCTCTTGGGGGTTGAAATTCCTTCAGACCTTAACTTTGGGCGGTTCATTGAGTCCAAAGCCAAGGTAGCTGCTAGGAAGCTGGGCGTTCTTGCAAAGGTCCGGCGGTACTTCACACCGGGACAGCTTTTAATGTTATACAAAGCACAGGTCCGTTCGTGTGTGGAGTACTGCAGTCACATATGGGCTGGTGCTGCAAAATGCCACCTGGCAGCTTTGGACTCGGTGGAAAGGCGTGCAAAGAGGCTAATTGGTGATCCAGATTTGGTTAAGTCCAACCTTCAAAGCCTTGAGCATAGGCGTAGGGTAGCCAGCCTTTCGGTGTTTTACAGGATGCATTTTGGAGAGTGTGCGCAGGAATTGCATGACTTGATTCCGCCATCGCAATTCTACCATCGGACAACCCGACGTACGGCGAATATTCACCCTTACGTTGTTGAAACCTCTACGGTCCGGACTAAGCGTTTCGCCTCGTCGTTTATACCGCGTACGTCGAAGGACTGGAACAGTCTGCCTTCTGCGGTCTTCCCGTCCGATTATAATTTGGGTGTCTTCAAGGCTAGAGTGAATAGGCTCTTAATAAACTAGTGCGCCTCACCATCAAAGATTGCATCGCTACTTACCATCAGGTGGGATCGCAGTCAAGCACTAGTTTATCTCAATTAAAAAAATAAAAAAAAAAAAACCTCTCTCAAACAGAATCGGACATTTGACGAAGATATTGCTGAACAAAATACAAAAAAAACAGCTGACTTAAGAACCTTTTCCTTTTTTAGAAGACGGTAACAAAACACACTGCCTGTCCCTATTCAAAAATCATTATCAATTCTGTTACTTTTTCTAACTTCGAACTTCTTACAAGACAGAAGCGCGACCCTGTCTAAAGCTATGCTTTCCCCAAATTGTTGTACAAGTAACATATCCGTGGAATAATTTATAAGAAGGGTCTAATGGCCTGCAGTGTCGTTGTCGTATTGTCACGATTTATTTAAATCACGTGTTAAGTAACGTTGATTATCTTGGACTAGTATAAAATTGGCATTGTAACAACTAGGCAAAATTGTTACCTTCTGGGTGCCTTCCTTTAGGAAAACAAGATCGTCGAGGTTGCTCGCAGCGAAGGTGGTAAGACGATCTAATCATATTCGAGGGGCAAAGACTATCAGAGACCGCCCAAGGCAGAGATTTTGGAGAAGGGAAGCTTTTGCCCAGCAGTGGGACGCAATATAGGCTAATAAGAAATAAATATAGCTATTGGTAAATTTCAAACCTTTGCTATAGTCGTTGTGGTTCGTCGTTTGCGGACGGCTGCACGAATTTTGTTTCAAATTTGAACCACGAATTGACTACTCGTATTTACAGGAATTTAGGATATTTTTTGCATCTGGAGTATACTCCTTTATTTGAACTGTAAGTGTAAATCGGGAATAAAAAAAAAACCTAATAGTGAGATCATCCTCACAAGGGTCTTTCAAAGTAACTCTATCTGTTTGTTACGCCTTCGAGACTAAACCGCCAAAACTATTTTGATAAATTGTGGTATAAAGATATTACCTAGGAGAAAAAAATAAAGCTGCTCGAAGTACTAATCCTACACAGACGAAGTCGTGGACACCAATTAGTAGCCTATTCTGCCTAATAAAACAATTATATATTAACATGTAAGTTTCATTTCAATAGCTAATAATGTACGTCTCTTTGTTTCAGTACCCACAGCACACGCACAGGGCGTGCTTGGCAAGAAAGCTGCCCTGCCATGTGACATCCAGCCCTTGGCTGCGGAAGACCATGTCTCCATGGTGCTGTGGTTCAAAGAAACCGATGGAGAGCCTTTGTACAGGTAATATTAAAAAAAAAAATTACTACTTAAGTTACAATGATTGAGTTAGTTAAGGGCCAAGCGCCCGAAAAGTGCCATAAAACAGTGATTTTCTGAGGCCTACTCCTCCGTAACGGCTAGGTCAATTGGTTTAAAAAAAAAATATGTTTATTACAGATTCATGAACAATAATATCAACATTTTATTTTTTCGTGCAATTAATACTTTTGTCAAAAAAAAAATTAAGCAATTTCGCAACTTTTCCCTACTCCTTTGAAACGGCTTGGACCTTAAGAAACATTTTTACACACAAAAATTGGTGGTTAAATATTCTTCAAAGTGAACAATGCATATGTAAATCATTCAATATCTCGCAGAGAAAATGGATTTAAAGCGCTTTCCGGGCGCTGCTGGCCGCAAATAAATGCACAGATTTGCGTACTGCCGCCTAGGCGAGTGCGAGAGTTGCGTTCACATAATTTCGGCCAGATGGTTCAAGGAACTATACGCCTTAATTACTACACATTATTTCTCTATAACACGCATTATTGTATGGTTTATGCTTCCGAGCAGTAATCGTGTTTTTGGTGTGTTCTTCATGTCACTAGGGCATTGGTCCACCATATGGGTGGTTGCATCCCAACGCTGAGCCTTCCAGTCTCCAGTTTAGAACTTTTCGGCTCTATCGAACATCTATTTTACGAGTAATGTGCCCTGTCTGAACCACATAACTTTGGTTCTCCTGCGAATAATTTTGCTGTAGAAAACTCTAAGTATAGCCCTCTCTATATTCCTTTATGTAATTTTGAGCCTTCTGATGAAGTATATTGTTAGATATTATAAATAAAGATTAGGCAACCGTAACGGTTTTTCATGTAAAAATCTTTATTCAATTACCTACTTCTTTTGGTCTAAGATAATATAGAAACAGAAACCTCTTACGCCAACAGATTTTATGAACGAGTCTATGAGCGTGACTGTGTCTATGAACACTATACAACAGAAAATCTCGAAGCACAGCTTTTAAATAGACAGAGAATGAGTTAAAACCTACTTAGTTATTTGGTTAGTGCATTATACCGCTCCGGTTATTTCCGTACCATTCGGCAAACCATATTTTCAAGCTCGTTTCTTTTTATGGGTAAAACTAAATTTAAATAAAATATCCGAATGGCTGCAGCGGAGCGGAAGGTTTTACCAGTCACACCTATTTCTCTTGTTTTATGTCGATACATGAAATATTGACATTGCATTTTTATATGTCGGATCACTGGTTTAAAAATGTTAGTAGACTGTTACGTTTTGAAACGACGCGAATTAATCAAACGAAATAGGAAAAAGAGAGAATAGAATACTGTAGTTCAATATTTCTGGAAGCTTTTGGCCTAATATTTCTATCTTTTATTTTAATTATAAATGAAATTTCGGTTGTTTGTAATGGCAGGATTTGAGAACTACTGGACCAGTATGGTAATTTCTATTCATAACTAGCTAGAGGCATCGCCTACGTGAAAGTAAAAAAAAACATACTTGCTCTTGGAATAAAAAGTATACTATGTGTTATTACAGGATATGGATTATACAGAGTACATTGAAAGACTGGAACAGTCTGTCGATAGCGCTCTTCCCGTTCGAATATAATTTAGGTGTCTTCAAGAGTGGAGTGAATAGTGCCTTAATAAACTAGTGTGCCATCAGTTGAGATCGTAGTTAAGCACTAGTTACACACACACTATTATGATATAATAAAAAAGTATGGTCCACCCTTGTGCCAAATTCCATCCAAATATGTTTGTCCTTGAAGAAGAAACGAAAAATACTTTCGCTTCTTATAGGTTTTTGGGAAGAAAACCAAAGTCTGTAAGAACAGCTTAGTTAAAAAGTAACTTATTTATATACTTGTTCAGTAATTAAGCAAAGTTTTAAAGATTCTCAACACCAAAACCGAATGCGTATTTTAAACAGCATTAAAGTATAAATTAATAAAATTGTTTCATGAAGTACCTCGGAGAAGTTCGCAACACGTAACAAACTAGGACAATATTACACACACTTGGCTCTAATTAATGTCATAACTTCGCAACTTACAGTCGTTTATATAAAGTACAAACTCGTAACAATGTAAATGACATGTTCAAAAAACTTGTATGCAAATATAAACAAGCTGTGAACTGGCAACCATCTTGAGAACGTCAAACAACTGAATTTTTCAGCTAACACTGCAATGAAAGAGAAAAAAAAACAATATCATGGAATGCCAAACTGGTAGGAAAAGGTCGCGGTACGTACAAAGTACAATAAGAAAAGACTGAATATTTAAAGAAGCTCCGAAAGTAGAGCGAAAGTGAAAGAGATTTCAGACACTTGACTGTTTGCTAAAGCTGGTTCGTTTTATCGCGACAATATCAGTCATTGACCCTCTAGCACACACTATCCTACAGCTAAATAAATAACACTTTCAAACCACAACGTTATGTATTTTATTTTATTATTTAAAATACAATGGATCACGATAAATTTCAATTCAAACAATTCCAATGTTTTACATTTCAGCAATTGAACAACATTCAGTGCTTTATTTGCCACAGTGGACACAATTTTAAAAAAATCATATACCTATATTGCATTTCAGTATTACAAAACACAGGTGAAAGAGAATTTTGTATTTGTTAAATGGGCTTTTTATTGAGCTGCCAGGGTTTTTTTTGAGATATAAAATCGTTCAATGACTTCTTTTGCAGTACGGTGGAGTGAGGGCGTGTCAGACCTTTATGATTAAAACTACATCTGAATCTTTCAGTTGTTATTTGCATTCTAGAACCAGGACCTTTTTTCCAGGAATTCTCCATGGCTTTAGTTGGTATGGGCCCTGGTAGCGTCTACGGTTATACTGATATCTCATGAATACTACTTCACATCGATGACTCGGACTTATTCCGTTGCGGATGGGCGATAGGTAACCTACACGTTTCTTGTACGCCTACGGTGGTCGGTTATCGTTCTGCGATTCTCAACACCTTGGGTATCTCCTGTAGCGGCCGGTGGTGATTCTATTTCTGTTTATCAAAAGAATAACATTAAAAACCTACACGGGTCAACGACCGTTACTGTCTTTTTAAAACGCAACGGCTATACTCAAACAGGGTATCAAATGTTAGTACTAAAGTTAGGTGCAACACTATTCGACTATCGTTAGGTAGGTACTGGTCGCAGCTCTCTCGTCGATTGAATGCTAAAAGCTCCCAGATTGATTGCTGCACGTTCACAGACTGCAGTGAAGACTAAAAGGCTCAGACATTTTATCGACTAGCTTAATACAGATAAACATCGAGTTTACAACTGTAATTATTTTGTTGGAGACAGATTTCTGTTTTCTGGCGTTTGCAGAACTACTTTGTTTTATGCATTTCGAAAGGTCTTTTACTACCCTGGGGTTAGTACGTTTTAATTGTACGTAGTTATTTATCCAGATTGTGTAAACTTCTGTTACTACTTGTAACTGTTTCTAGAGTTTGAGCTTTACTAACTTTTAGTAAGCACTTAAAGCTTAATAAAGTGAAATAATACAGAGTCACTTGTAATTAATTGACAAACTTTCAAGAGGTGAAAGTACTCATGAGCAACTTTCAAATTGCTTGAAATACAAAATACATAGTAGAAGCAATTTATGTTTGCATAAACACTTTTCTGTGAAATATTTGAATCAAAGAATTTGGCTATACAAAGCAAATAGAGGCAGGTGGTGCTGGAAGAGATTTCTTTAGAAATAGGCATCACATTTGTACCTATTTTGCTGACTCATTCTTCTTGTCTTTATTTTATTTGTGCATATGTATATTAACAGTCAAATGAAATTTAATGATTTGGTTCTCACAACGTTTTCCATCATCGTGTTGAGAGCTGTGGGGATGAAATAAATCACACAAAGTAATACGCCTACCTGGGTTTGAAACCAAAACCTTCCCATCCAGGCACGGGCTTGCGGACGGCGAGCAATGGGTAGCTTGCCGTCCGACCGTCCGGTAACCATACGGACCGAGGCACGCTGCCTCAAGGAGACGTCAACAAACCGTAGGGACTCAGCATTGTCGAAGCATTGGGGCCAAGGGTTTGTTTCTGGGAAATACTTGGCCCTGGTACAAAAGGCAACGAAGGAACAGGTGTAGGTTTTTAGTCAGTAAAAGTCTGACACACCCTCCCGCTTCGCCCAAGAGTGACCCAAGTAGCACAACAAGCTGTATATCAACTGCCTAAAGCTTCAGCTGTAAACTCTAAGCTGTTCAGTAAGCTGTAGAAAGTCTGTATAAGCGCTTATACAGCTGATATAATTGCAAATAGGGCCCCAAATTATACAGCATTAAGTGTTAGTGGAGAATAGATGCTGTATATTAGATGTTTAACCTCTGCATGACAGCTACATAAAGGTCCATTTGTACACTCTAAGCTATACAGAAGCTGTATATAATTGTATAAAGGAGGATTAACTCTATACATACTCAATTATAACTGTGAAATACAGCACATTGTTGTAAATTTGTGTTTTAAGATATTGTTATGTGAGGATAAAACTATATTTTTACAAGACTCGACGGGTGAGATGCCATTAGATAATTTTCCCACGTAAAAAAAACCGGCCAAGAGCGTGTCGGGCCACGCTCAGTGTAGGGTTCCGTAGTTTCCCAACCGTCACAATAAGTGTGCCCACTTATGAGTTTAAAAAAAATGCTTGCATATACGATTACATTACAAACTTAGTCCAGAAATTATTTTGTAAAACCCTTTTGTCTCTTTTGTACAAAAAATGTTCTTTCCATCAAGTTCAAAATAATTTTCCTAGAAGGTTCTTACAAAGTTCTACTTTTCAGATTTTTTTTCATATTTTCTAAACTTATGGTTCAAAAGTTAGAAGGGGGGACACATTGTTTTTTACTTTTGGAGCGATTATTTCCGAAATTATTGACATTATCAAAAAATGATTTTAGTAAACCCCTATTCATTTTTAAATACCTATCTAACGATATATCACACGTTAGGGTTGAAATTAAAAAAAAAATCACTTCCCACTTTACATACAGGGGGGCTACCCTAATAAAACATTTTATTCCAATTTTTATTTTTCCAAATGTCGGCGTGATTGATGTACGTGTTGTTACCAAATTTCAGCTTTCTAGTGCTAACGGTCACAGAGATTAAGCGAGGACGGACAGACAGACAGACGGACAGACAGACATGGCGAAACTATAAGGGTTCCTAGTTGACTACGGAACCCTAAAAAAGACTTATGTCTCATCGTAAGTAGGTACAGTTACCATTGGGCTTCAACTAATGAGTGAGAGAGTATTAGTTATTAGAGTGTAGTATTATTTTACCAATAATTATCTTACATCCAAACACTAAGCTCCTAAGTACCACAAAGTTAACGAAGCCACTGTCCCAAGTACCACTTTCCGCTTAACTAACCCTGAGATGGCGATAAGGGGCAGTTAGATCCGCTCGGTTCATTACTCACTATCCATCGGATAACAATTAGCTATTTAGTCCTTTCCTTCCTGAGGATTAATCGCATTGTAACTTTTTAGTTTAGTAATAACCAGAGGTTGGAATTATTTAGAGTTATTAATGTAATAATAATATTATCACATTAATATCTCTAATTCCGACCTAATCTATACATCTATACATATAAATAAAATTGGAGTGTCTGTTTGTAATATTGAAATAACCGCTTTTTACTACATGCATATTATTATATATACGGTACATAAACCAAAATAGCATTTTTTACAATTTTTTATGTCTCTGTCTGTTTGTCCAGGCTAATTTCTGAAATTTCTGGACCGATTTTGACGAGACTTTTTTTGACAGGTAGCTGATGTAATAACTTAAATAACTTAGGTTGCTTTTATTTTAGAAAAAATAAATTCAAAATCCTGTAGTCCACGCGAACGAAGTCGCGGGCACAGCAAGTAATAAATAAAACTTCTTTATTTCCAACTAGCTTTTGCCCGCAGTTTTGCCCACGTACCTACATAAAATATAGCCAGTCACTCAGGAATAAAGCAGCTTCCTATTGGTAAAAAAGCTTAGCAATCGGACCAGTACTTCCAGAGATTACCTCCAACAAAAAAAAAAAAAAAACTTTACCTCTTCATTAAATGAGTGTAGATTATTTTTAGTTTATGCGAGCCCTGAATATAATTTGTTAAGAACTCAGTAACTGAATGGATTCCAATAGTTTTCACATCATGTTATATTTTTTCCCAAAAATATTTAAAATGGTTGACACAACCGACAGTATGTACAATACAGGTCATGGCAGGTCATAACGGGCATTAGGAACCAGCAAATAGCTGGATGCAAATGTAAAACTACCCCTCAGTCCCCTGGATGGCCCGATGACTATAACAAGCTAACAACGCAACAAAAATTATAAAGCAACTTTATAATTTTTCATGATGCGGTTTTGAAATTTTGTACTTAGATTCTTTACAAAAATACTAGAGATTACCTACAAACATAAAAAAGGGGTTTCAGGTTTTTCATATACTAGAACTAAGATTTCTCTAAAATGAATTTTAGAGAAATATTTTAATTTCTAAATCCAATCTTGTGACTGCTAAATATTATCTACAGTAGTAAATTAGACCTGTTAAAGATCTGTCGAAACGTCTAGTTGACACTTCGCGTGACCCAAAGGCTGGCTTTTACCTTGGACAGAGGATAAGCATTGCCATACAACGTGGCAATGCCGCCAGTCTTTGGGGTACATTACCAGTCGACAGCGATGTGGAAGAGTTTTTTGACGCCATATTTTAGATAGTGTATTTTAGCGTAGGGTTTTATTATTTCTTTATTTTGTAATTTACTGTAATTATAGTTATTCAGTTGTTTATAAGTGTAAATAATTAATTAATTTATAATAGTGAAAATGTAAATAAACAAGTTAGAGATTAAAATGATATACTAACGGTATATCATAGTTGGCACTGGTTGAGCTATAGACTGCCACGCTGCGTTTCGTAGGTTTAATTCCCGCACGAAACTAATACTTTCATGGCCTACAAATAGGTGTGTTTTGGATTTTAGTGTCTTGTGTATGTGAGTTTACATGTTTGTGGGCGCATCTATAATACAAAAGTAATTCCTAGTATGGAGTACGGTTAAAAAAAAAAATCATTGCAAAGCCATCGCTCTCCATTTTATACACCATTCTATATTTCGATTCCTGGAAACGTGAAATAAGAAACTATTGCTTCAAAGTATCACACTAAATGTTTTAAAAATATTATTATGTTAAAAAAAATATCTACAAGTAGAAATACTTACAAATAGATGCAACGTAAAACTATGGCATAGAAGAACTGAAAAACAATTAATTTAGCATACATTATTATCGGAGTTAATCCCTCGAGCGCCGATTATATTTTTTTTTTTTTATTGATATAAAGTAGTGCTTGACTGCGATCCCTCCTGTTGGTAAGTGGCGATGGTGAGGCGCACTAGTTTATTAAGAGCCTATTCACTGTAGCCTTGAAGACACCCAAATTATAAACGGAAGGGAAGACCGCAGCAGGCAGACTGTTCCAGTCCTTCGACGTACGTGGTATAAACGACGAGGCGAAACGCTTAGTCCGGACCGTAGAGGTTTCAACAACGTAAGGGTGAATATTCGCCGTACGTCGGGTTGTCCGATGGTAGAATTGCGATGGCGGAATCAAGTCATGCAATCCCTGCGCACACTCTTCAAAATGCATCCTGTATATACATACGTCTAAACAACTTGAGTGACCTTGAAAAAAGCATAATTGTCGTTTTGTACAATTGCCGGCACGGATCTTGAGCGCTGGCTTCAAGTTGCGCAGAAGTCAAATATTCGGTCTCTTTAGTGATGCGAAGTGAGACGCGGGGGCGGGAGTGTCAGTCAGCTCGCCGCGCCATCGTGTCATAGACGTCACTCATGATTCGTTTCCTGCCTTGCTGCATGTATCTAATAACGACGACGATTGGCTAGCCAATGTATGTAATGCGCAAAGCGATCCCCACTCTGAAGCCGAGCGCTCAAGATCTGTTTCGGCTATTGTACAAACGGGTGTACAAAGTTATTTGGCCGAAAATGTTGGTCTCTATAAATCGTTTTTCCTAGAAAAATCCAAAAAAAGTTTTATCTTTTTTTTTTTGGTGATAATACGCAAAAAAGCACAATTACGTAAAAATAATACCCCTATACGCGTGAAAATCGAACAGTAACAGTGGATATTGAACGGTTAAACTTGGTGTAAAAGAATACTTTAAACGCGGTTTGACGGCGATGTGTTGAGGTTAAATCGATCGAAACTGCGGTTTCTGTTAATAGCACGGAAATCTGATGGTACACTATCAGATTTACTAATTGTTCTAGATATTATTTAGTTTTATTGTCTCAGTATTTTGTTATAACACTACACTTAGGTACAGTTGACATCACGGATCTTGAACGCTCCGCGTCAGAGTGGGGATGGCTTTGCGCATTCCATACATTGGCGAGCCAATCGTCTTCGTTGTTAGATACACGCAGTAACGCAGTGAACGAATGAGGAGTGACGTCTAAGACGCGATGGCGCGGCCAGCCAATCACTGACACTCCCCGCCCCCGCGTTGCACTTCGCACCACTAAAGAGACCAAAATAATTTTGACTTCAGCGCAAGTGTTCAATATCCCTGATGGCAACTGTATATTGTTTATCATGTAGTTACTACACATTAATTTAGTATATATAACATTCATATTAGCATAATATGCGAAACCCGAAAAACGTGTCTAGTATTTTTATGTAAAGAATCTATGTACAAAATTTCATGACTGTATCATGAAAAATCACAAAGATATAAGCTTGGCATGTCAGCAAAAATACATAGTCACCGGCCCATCCAGGCGACGTAGCGGTTGTTATGCACTTGCACCCAGCTGTTTACTGATGCCTAATACCCCCTATGACCTGTTGTGACTTTTGTTGTACTTATTATTGTGTCGCTGGTGTTCCAACTTGTAACCTTTTTAAATATTCTTAGGAAAAAATGGTGTAAAAACTATTGGAATCCATTCAGTTACTGATTCTGGACAAACTATATTTTTAGATTTTGCATAAATTAAAAATAATGTGTAGTTAAATAAAAAAAAAGTTTCTACATATTGGTTTTGTTTCTACATCACGCCAAATAAACATTTACCTATTCTTTCTTTATTTATTCAATCAACAATACGAGCCAAATGTACCGATATATTTTTTTTGTCCACAAAAATAACCACTGCTCTCTGTCTCCAGTTACGACGTGCGAGGCCGGCTGGCGTCCCAACCGAAGCTCTGGTCTTCCACGTCGGGTTTCGGCACCCGCGCCTATTTCCGTGCGGCCGCCAACCCCGCAGTCCTGTTCGTGGACAGCGTGGTGTCCTCTGATGCAGGAGTCTACCGCTGCAGGGTCGACTTCAAGAACTCCCCCACCAGGAACCTCAGGGTCAACTTTACTGTTATTAGTGAGTATTGTCATTAAGCTTACTAGAAGATTGTGGTTTGATATACCCAGTATTTTGAGCGAAGAATTTTTCGAAGGAGTCACCGTACGAGGGGACCGCAAAGGGAGTTAAAGTGCGTTAAGTCGGACACTCCTTATCTCGTTCCCACCCAGAGTTTAACGAGTTATTTGATGATTGGGAACCTTAAAAATCCCTGAGTCTTGAGGATCCTACAGATGTACTGTTCAACCATTTTTAAAGTAGGTATTTTTTATACTAAAACAACCAAGAACTAATTCAGGATGTAAAAATACCGATTTTGATAAATTCTTGATTACGTCATTATCGTGTTTGCGTAAATGCCAATAAAAATTCAAAATCATTTATTTCAAATAGACAAATGGTCTATATGCAGGCACTTTTGAATAGTCAAATGTCGGTCAGTCCAAGAAAAGTGAAGCTAAATTGCACGTTCCAAAACGTAGGTCTCTATGGAGAAGAACGTGCAAGAAACTACATGGACACTCTTTTTAAAATATATTATGAGTTACATAGATCTTGGTTTAATATTTCTTGTCGCTTCTAATATGTGAGCACAATGTAGGTAGATACGTAATACCGATGCGCTACCAGCGGAGTGTGTGGATTTCCATATTATTTGCCTGCAATTAGGACAACTAATTTCTTTTATAAAATAAAGCTTAACTGTATTGAAGTAAACAAAGCTAGAATTATGATTGTAACTTAATTTTCTTATTGGGGTTAATACGGATGTGCACCATGTATTCTAGTTACATGTTGTTGTCCTACACACATTACATAACCTGAATTATGGTGACAACCTTATTAAAATACATAGTGACGTTTTATAGAATGTGGTTATAAATAATAATTAGCAAGGGTTTCTGATAACGTAACTAGTAGCTAAAATTATATGAATCAAGGCTTCAGTAGTCAAAAGAAAATGTTCTCAGCCAGGCTTCAACGCTTACAACACGAGAGATAATTTCATAACGATCATCTCAAAATGTTGATTTATCTTGAAAACTCGATTTTAAGTGTTGTACCGTTTGAATTTAAAAATCACGTTAAAATATAAATTATTCTGTTCACGTAAAGAGAGCAAAAGTAATATTTAAATATGCTAATGTTATAAAATATTCTATGCATTATAAATAAAAGTTATGTAAAGGTTTTAGTCGATCTTAAGGTTAGAGTTATTTTTATTTATTGCGCTGCGACGTGTTGGGCGGGTTGGTGAAAAGGGTCGGGCTAGTAAATGGAATATAACATATTAGGTATGTCTACATGAAAAACTACGCTTCGAGGTTTAGAATTATCGATATATTTCTGTATGTTTGTCAGTTTTATTTCCAGATATTCTAAATTGCATAATAAGGATACTATTAGAATATTTTATTCGGAATTAAAGATAAAGCTGTCACTGAAAGTAATTTATGAACTCAAAATACAAGGTGTACTCTTACACCCCTCTCTCTCTCTCTCTGTGTCTCTGACAGATCTTCACAAACGTTAAAGGCTTGCTCAGTTGACGAAACTGAACTACCTTCTATCTTACTCTTCTATTCAAAATTATGAACTTGATTGGGCAGTTGGTACGGAGGGGTTGATTTATTTTTCCGTCTCGCGGGAGACCTGGGAAAAGGAAAGAAGTAAGGGACAGGTCCCTTACACCTTCTATATGCAAAATTATGATGAAACTACTTATAATCAGAAACCAGTGGTGGCCCAGTGATTACGACTTTAACTCACAAAGTTGCACATAAGCAAGCGCTTTTCTTTGGGTAATTTTTTTCATTACAACTATTTTCTTTTTCAAAACAATTAAGAAAAATATTGTAAGGAAACCGACATGTTCAAGGACCAAAAAATCACCCCTTCCCTTTAAGGAAAGGCGACCTGAATATTGAATTACTAATTCTATATTTTTTTATAAAATAATTAATATCCTTAGGTACATAAACCACCGAAAATGAATCGAGATACATGTGATATCTATTAGGCACAGCATCCAATATTCCCCGAATACCACACGAACGGGATTTATTTATTTACAGTATTAAGGGCTATCTGAATTTTACGAGTGTAGCCACGCAATATGTATCGTCTAACATCGATCTTTGGTCCTAACTCCAGAATTCAGTCTTAAGGGACGATATTTATCTAGCAGACAGTGAGTGGGAAATAAAAATGGCTACAAATGTCATCTTATTTATATCTTGACCTTACACGAGGCGATTTAAAAAAAAACGTCTTATTTTCATAAATAACCGCCTTATTTGGGTAAAGTAAAAAACCTTCCTCTAATGTCCCAAATTTTGGGTCACAAAATATTTTTAGGTTGATTTGATTGAACTATAATTTGATTAATTTCTTCGTAACTAAGTTTTTTCTGAGAAAACACAGGAAAATTAAAATTACAATAAATAATAGCCAGTAACTTTAGAAGGTTTTAGATACAGATTGTTTTTCATTAAAACAACTTTTAAAATCAAAAATTTCTTTAAGTTCAAAGTTTTATTCATGACCCCGACTGTCACAATTTAGAATGATAAATCTAGTTTGTAACAAGAAATATAAGTCTTCTCTTCAGAATTTTAATTAAATATGAAGAATTTGACTTGAACACCAAGAAAAAATTTCATGTATATAAATGAGAGGGGTTTCACAAGAAATTGAATATGCGATGAGTAAGGACCGGACATCAAGCGTGGCGCGCTTTTTATAAAACCATTCAAATTCAGGACTATTCATAAGGCGTGCTTCAAATATATTATGATGGCTTTGTCACCCACACAGGTCAGTAGGTATAGTGGCATCATCACGTTAACGTTTAGGTATGTTAGTGACCTCAGTATATTGAAAGATTTTACATAAAACATTCACCAAGCGGTGTTTTCTAAATCAGAATTTTTTTAAGAGATAAATTAAAACCTCTAGCTATCTAAAAATATTTGAATGTAGGTGACATTCAAATATTTTTAGATGCAATTTTAAATACAGTAAACCCTTTTAAAAGCAATAAAAACGTACCACATGAAGATCTATCCTATACCCAAGAAAGCAAGACCACAGAGAAAACAAACAACTTTTTAATAATTAATTTCCTGCTGATTTCAAGATTGTTAAATGAGTTTTCTATGTCACGCCAGCCGTAATTAAATAGTGGTTGTTTAAAGCCTGGCTGGAAGCAGCCGCTGAGGAATGTGTGGTGAGCTAAGTAAAATACCCAGTGTCGCAGGATTAAGGGATGCGAGGAGAATTAATTTATTTATCTGAGTAAAACTAATCAGATGTTACCATGAAAGCAGGGCTTAGAAATTACTTATATTCAATCACAATGCAAAGTTTTATTTAGAAGTCAAATATAATTTACATCGTTTTGCTAAATGTAAATTTTATTATTTTACCAGTTCCAGATCTAAAATTCCAAGTAAAAAATACCAAATGTTTTTATTATTCAAGCCCAATTTTATCATTTGTTAGTTTAGAAATTGAAACTGAGAACGACTCAGTTTCGAATTTGTAATAATTTGAATAATAAAAGGACAAAAAAAAAGTATGATAAAAACAAAACTCAAATTAATTCAACTGTCAACGTTTGTAACACAATAAATATAATTTGTAAGCTGTCCGCTTGTCAGCGTCATCATTGGACGACTAATCATGATCTATTCTCACAAACAATGGACGCTGACGAGGCGATTTCAATGTAATTAATAAAACATGTTGTTAATGTCGTTTGTGAAATAGAATATTATATAATTGCCAACCTATTTTGCTTCAATCCGATTAGGCTGTTGGCTGTGCTCTGCGTGCGTCAGCTGTTTCTTATCGCGTGGAAATTACAGGACTTGACTTTGTACTGAAAGATTATTAATTAGGTGTGACTAAGTAAAACCAGAAAATGTTAGAATAAAAATCTACAAAATATTTTATAATCGTTGACGTAAAAAATTGAAAACTTGGCATATTTTAACAATGATTCGGTATATTTTGACAGTCCAGTGAAATTCATTGTCACGCCTCGTCTTAGCTTACGTTTAGGAACATGCCTCTTATCTTTGTGCCATTCCTCACACTTCTATTACTAACGAAATCTATAGTACAGTCGAAAATATGTTGGCCACTCTGAAGTTAGGCATTCCGAACTATCTCAAAAAAATACGCAGTACGCATTCGTCTGATGATTCATAAAAAGAATAACAGCGCTGCCAACTGTTCGAAGTTCGGAGCGGTTTTTTTTTTAATTGATATAAACTAGTGCTAGACTGCTGTGATGAGGACACCTTCTACCTATCTTGTCAATAGTGTCGATACTTCTTTTACTTAATTATCTAACTCATTTGTTGCTAAATTAATAGTCTGTATTATAATATGATCTTGAATATTAGACGAGCTCATGGATGGTATTAGCAGCAACAATAGCGTTTCGCCTCGTTGTTTGTACCGCGTACATTGAAGGACTGGAACAATTTGCCTGCTGCGGTCTTCCCATCCGATTATACCTATAATAGGTTAGTTTCCCGGGTCAAATTAATTACATTTTATTTAGTCCGTATTAGGAGGAGTTTTGATGTGTAATTCATTTTGGCTAGCGTTACTTAGACCGGGAGATTTTTATTTAATTGATTTAAACTAGTGCTTGACTGCGATCCCACCTGATGGTAAACAGAGATGCAATCGTTGATGGTAAAGCGCTCTAGTTTATTGAGAGCCTATTCAGTGTAGCCTTGAAGATACATAAATTGTGTTCCTTCAGATACCCCTTGTATTACAGGGTCTCGGTAACTTTTTCGAACGATCCCACTGTTTACTTTTTGCTTGATAGTCCAATAATTTACAAAGCAAATAAACTGCTAATCACATTCGAACTACAATAGACGGTAATGTGACATCTAGGCGACAGTGATCAATCGTATCTTTTACAGCTATCATTCGAAGATCTTTGACAGTCATTGAGGGTAGTCTCAGTCTTACTCAGTGGTATACGTATAGTGTTACCTAAGTCTCTGGGTCGTGGAGGAAGAGCTAGCCGTCCCTCTCTTTAAAAAGACAGTCATTCAGCTGCACCCGGTTACACACGAAACTGACACCAACATAGTTGGTAACCAACTAGTGCTCGATTGTGATCACACCTAATGGTAAATGTTGACACAATCGGTGATGGTAAAACTAGTTTATTAAGGCCTATTCACTCCAGCCTTGAAGACACCTCGGTAACTCTTTTATACTATCGCACTGCTTAATTTTTGCTTGATAGTACTATCATTTACAAAGCAAATAGACTGCTAATCAGAACACAGCTACAATAGATGGCAGCGTGACACCTAGGCGACAGTGATCAATCGTATCTTTTCACTCATAAAGCTACCATCTGACTTCATTATTCGTCCAATTGGCCTATTGCCAACATTGCCAAGCGCAAGAGTATTGCACCTAATTTATGTCACAGCGTGTTTCCGACGGTACTCGGAAATTCCAACCTAGGCTTTCATGTTTAGCTTAAGTTTATTCTACGTGTCAGGTATTGTAAAACGCTTTGTTTTCATTCCAATTGATTTGTGATAAATAACGCCTTATTGGTGAGCCTCACTTGCGCATACATTTGTACTTTTGTGAGGACTTGTTCTTCAACTTGCTTACGTAATTCGTGCGAGTTTGCGCGAGTTGGCACTTTCCGATATCACCGTGAGCCGCATGAGCAGTGGTGGCCCAGTGGTGACAACTAAAACCTATGATTTGGGCCTCGTTATCTTAGACCCACGCGTGCACTTACTTTGTGTAATTTATTTCACTACCATTGCTCTCAAAATGGTGTAGAAAAATATCGTTTAAAAAATTTAAGACCTGTGATATCTACCAATCTGCATATGACCCTGGATTACAGCAAATTCCCACATTCCTAAAGAGAACACCGAGTTTAAGCTGGGAGAAAATTTTATGACTGATTAATACTATGAGCTGAATCCTATGCAGGCGTTTTACTTTTTGTAGTTTATTTCACCACTACTGCTCTTAAAATGGTAAAAAAAGACATCACTAGGAAACTAGTATCCGTTAGAATCATAAATTCGGATATATGCTATACGCCAACCCGCAATGGACCCTCGTGGTAGATTACAGCCCATTTACTTTTCTGGAAAGGAGGAATGAGTCTCAGCAGTAGAAACATTAGACTTATTATGTTTATGTAAGTACACTGTTATTGACATGGCCAATTATCAAACTGTCAAAGAATTAACTATTGACTTGAAGAAAAAGATCTTCAGACTTAGGTTTAAACCATTGAACCATTTCTAGTTTGAAACTTTAATCGGCTAAGGTAAAGTTTCTAATACAAAGTGACAACTTGGTACTAAGCTAAGTTGTCAGTATTGTATAACGAACTATAGGTATTTCAATCACAGTCACGTTCATGAAACAGAAAACTTTTGTAATAACAATGTCCAAAGGTTAACCTGAGGGCGAGGACTTTAAATATCATTCTGTCAGATTGACAAGCGCTTTTAAAATGTCGCAATCAATATCGTGATAGCTGAGAGACTGTGTCTACAAGTCTGAGAACGTTTATGTTCAAAATAGGTAATCGATTAGGAAACTGTACTCAATATTGAAGCTGAAAATTTTGAAAGAAAGACAAGGCCTTACGCATGAGCTGCGAGAATGTTTGAAAGGATTACCTTGGCCCTGGAACGTTAAGACCAACTGAAGGAACATGGGTGAGTTTTTATCAGTAAAGACTCTAGAGCGGAAGAAGTCATCAGATAATTTTTATATTTTACTTACTCGTTAATTATAATTAGTCTTAATTTATTAATCAAAAATTAACCTATGGCACACAAACTTGGTCTTTGACTAACATCCAGGAGTCCAAACTTAAGTTTTGCCAACGGGCAATGGAGCGCAGTATACTAGGTGTTAAATTAACGGATCGAGTTCGAAACACTATACTGCGCTCCAAAACGAAAATAGTTGATGTGGCTCAAAAGGCTGCCAAACTGAAATGGGACTGGGCAGGATATGTTTGCTGCGTGCTCGACAAACTGAGTGCCAAAGTAGCATAAATTTGGTGCCCTGAAACAGTGCGACGGGGTCGCTGCAGATCACGAAAGAGATCGCGTGACGAACTAGACAGATTCCACCAGAACTGGCAAAAGGGAATCCGGGTGCAAGAAAGATGGAAGGAGTCGAAGGAAGGCCTTTGCCCAGGAGCGGGGCAGAACAGGCTAATATATAAAAATAATTTAGTTTTAATAATAGTAAAATCATATTATGACCGTCACTCCTTGGCTGAACGCGTCATTCATTGTGTATATCTTCCCTGTCGGAGTCTGTGTTTTCTGATAGCTACAACCTAAGGGTCTTTTTTAGTCAGGAGTGAATAGTTTACTTTTAGGCAAGCCTGCTTTTACATCAACCACATCGTGATATACCATCAGGAAACAAAATTATATAAATTGCCAACATTGTATAAAAAGGTAGCTTTTTTATGTATTTCATATTTCTATATCAATCAAGGGAAACAGAATTTTACCATTTCAAATATAAAAAAGAACAAATCAAGAATCGAATCATAATAGTATTACACAAAAAATCACTTTGCGTAAAGTACCTACGGGTACTACTAACCGTATCGCAATGGCAAAGGACCAAAAAGGAGGCTTCAAGAGCATCGGTCACGTCCCTACCTGCGATAATGGCTGCAATCAGTAACAGGTCTGAAAGTGGTTTCCAGCGCTACAGCAGTACGGCAATTACAAATTGGAAAGATTCCAATACAGTGGGTAAAGTGGGAGATCGTTTACAACTGTGCTTGAGCTCTTTTCTATTGTTTTACGATTATTCCTTGAGCGGTGAGCGCTCGAAGGTAACGGTTAGATGAACGGTTAAACAGTGATTTTTAATAGGGTAGGGATCATTAAAAACTACATAACCTATCTTGTGGGTCTGTGGTCATAAGCACTGCTGCTAAGCGTTGGGTCTTTGGTTTGATTTCGTTTTTAGGAGCATTGGCAGTATCGGCCCTGACTTACAAGTTGTAAGGTCGCGAGTTCAAACTCAGCCAGGCGCATTACTTTACGTAATTTATTTCAACACTACTGCTCTCAAAACTTTGAAGGAAAATATCGTAAGGAAACCGTATTGTCTTAGAACCAAGAATTCAAAGACATGTGGCATCCACCAATGGGCCAACCGACTGGGTACACGTGATGGATTACGGCCCATTCCCTCTCCCATAGCAGAGGCCTGACTCCCAGTAGTGGGAATATTACGAATCTAATTGTATTATTAGATATAATATGGGAAGATGGGTCAGTGGTGGTAAGCAATACTGCTAAGCGTGAAATCCTGGATACGATATCTATGTTTGGTAAAGGTATTTGGATAGAATTTCTTGCAAGCAGTTTGAGTTCTGTAATTTTGTCTCAATTAACGCAACAGGCTCATCCTTTTACAGGATTGTTTAAATGAATTGGCATGGCACGCAAAGAGCAGTATTGCTCTTTCATTTTCAGTGTAAATGTAACACTCTCTGGAGGTATAAGGGACAGAGAGTAAAGTCCCCCAAAACGCAACTCCGACCGGACGGGTGTTATGTCTGGGAAGCAACTACCCGATGATTTCGCAGGATTAGTTCTTAAGTGACGCCACGCCAGAGAAAGTTCCCTCTCATCTAGAAGCAAGAACGGTTATTTGATAACTTCTACCAAAATGTGGGTGTACTACCGGGTGTGTCTCTACCCAACCCATTTTTTTTTATGGTGGAAAATTCTCCAATGACAACCCCCGCTGGGCGGAGTGAGAGATAGTGTCAGACTCTTACTGACTAAAAGCCCACCCCTTTCCTTCTAGCCTTCATACTGAGCCTCGAGTTCCCTTTCGGATAACCCTGGTCCCAGTAGGCTTCGACCCGGCTGAGTCCCTGCTGTTGCTGACAAACTGGCTTGGTCCTGACAGTTACCGGACGGCCGGACAGCGAGCTATACATTGCTCACTGTCCGCAAACCCGCGCCTACGGTGGCCGGAAATCGGAAACGCCGTTTGCGAGATTACTGATTCGCAGAAGTCGGCGACCGCCTCTCTACCCAACCCATGTAGGAGTACAAGCATGTTTCAAATATGAAATTAGTTTTCAGGCAAAAAAGCACCTAAAAATGTGCCACCAATTCATTGCAGTAGTTACGAGTATGGTAATTTTATTTCCGTGTACATTTTGTTGCAGTTATATTTGAAAAGTTTTCATTTATGTTAACGGGGTAAAATGAATGAATAATTAACTGTATTACAAAAAAACTCGTTGTCCTTTTATGAAAAAATAATATGATACGGCGTGAAAAACTAATTGAACATTTTTATTACGAATACATTTTTATTTCTACTGTAGAAATTGTTAAAAGTATAGTAATAAAAAGGAAAACGTGAAAATTAAAAAGTGGTAAGTTATTAAATAGTAATTTCTGCCAGCGGTGTCGGTAGAAAATAGAAAATTACAACAAGGAAATCCGGGTTAAAAAGTGTGCTCTGTACTATTCCAATTCTACCCATATACCTTAAGTTTAAGTTACATCAAAATCTGTTCAGGCATTTGAACATAAAGAATTACCAAAAATACACATACAAACTTTTGCCTTTTTAATGCATATTATTAGTCTTTTCTATTAACATCATTTTTTAGGGTTTCGTAGTCAACTAGGAACCCATGTATAGTTTTGCCATGTCTGTCTGTCCGTCTGTCTGTCTGTCCGTCCTCGCTTAATCTTTTTCTTTGACCGTTAGCACTAGAAAGCTGAAATTTGATACCAATATGTATATCAATCACGCCGACAAAGTGGTAAAATAAAAATTGGAAAAAAATGTTTTATTAGGGTAGCCCCCCTATATGTAAAGTGGGAAGTGATTTTTTTTTTTAATTTCAACCCTAACGTGTGATATATCGTTGGATAGGTATTTAAAAATGAATACGGGTTTACTAAAATCATTTTTTGATAATATCAATAATTTCGGAAATAATCGCTCCAAAAGTAAAAAACAATGCGTCCCCCCCCTCTAACTTTGAACCATAAGTTTAGAAAATATGAAAAAAATCAGAAAGGTAGAACTTTATAAAGACTTTCTAGGAAAATTATTTTGAACTTGATGGAAAGAACAGTTTTTGTACAAAAAGACAAAAAGGTTGTACAAAATAATTTCTGGACTAAGTTTGTTGTATAGTCGTATAGGCAAGCATTTTTTTAATAATTGGGTACACTTATTGTGACGAATGGAAAACTACGGAACCCTACACTGAGCGTGGCCCGACACGCTCTTGGCCGGTTTTTTAGTTCAACAATCACATATCATTTCAAATTAATGTTATTTGTCTGATCATATTTTTGTGATGAAAGCGAAAATAAATGATGCATGACAAGTAAATGTGCCAATTAGTGTCCAATTAGTACTTATTGCCAATGAAATGAAAATATTTTAGTTGATAGTTATTGTTGGAGCATGTTTGAGTAACAGAATTGGAATATTTTTGGTCCTAACGTCCATGTTTTTGTGTTAAATAGTAGACAATTTGACATATTAGTTTTTGGAATAGTAATTTTGTAATTACAAAACTGTGAATGTAAAATCAAATTGTTATTTTCAATTTCGGTTTCATCCACACTAATATTTTAAAGAGGTAGTTTGTTTTTTTCTTTATAAGAGGTAATCTCTGAAAGTACCTAATGGTCTGATTATAAAGCTACTCTGTTCTTGAGTGGTATAGACTATATTTTATGTACGCGGGTATTATAATGTAAGCAGTGCATACAATTATGATGCCATAACTGTGAAAACAATGTGAAAAAAAAAATAGAAAGAGAATTAGACAATTTTATAGAATAGTTTTTATAAAAAAAATCTCTTGACTTACCGAGTGTTCAGAAAAAGTAAAATACACACATATGCAAATTTTATACACAAGTAATTTACGATTTCATTTTGTAAGGAAGAAAATGTTAATTTAAATTTTCTATTTTCAGAGCTCTAAATAAAATAGTAAGATATAAAATGAATTTAAAATATTTAATGTTTAAGATGTATTTATTAAAGTATTAAATCACTCACATTATATCTCAATAAAAAAAATGAAGCCGTTAAAAAAAATATGTTATTAAAATTCCCCTTATTTATTTCGGTTGTTCATTACAAAACATGGAGGTATAAATCCAGTAATTTTGTTGGAAATAAAACCGAATCAGTCTTAATATTTTATGTCATATTTTTCTCATAAGAAGGACCCGTCGAGTCTTTTGTGTTTCATTAAATGTGTGCGATCAAAGAACTTTTCCATTTCTAAACGTCCGCCGAAATACCATTACAGACATTTTCAATAATTCCGAAACGAAATTAGTTCCGGAGCGTTTCGGCTCCATTCGACATTCAGCCGACGAATAATGGAATATTAAAAAAAATAAATGTTATCACGCCCGTTTTCTTTTTCTACATTTTTAATTTATCTTCTGTTTGCGTTCTGGAGTCTCGAGAACGGAAAACTTTTGAAGTAGTATTTCGTGAACAATTGTAAATGTTTATAAAGAAACGGTTGTTTTCCGCTTAGAGAGAGTGTGTTTAAAAAGTTGGGTCTAATAAAACGCGTGTTGTAACGATGGAAGTTTGACTTCAGAATGTCAGGGAGAAACAAAAGAAACTTCCTGACATTGTCTAATGACGCCTTATTACGGAAACTCGAAGGAGTTTCAGTAGCCAATTATGTTATTATTTTACTGCACGAGTATACTACTAGTAGGTACCGCGACGATCGTAAATTAACAAAATAGAATATAATGTTATCTGTTATTTTTCCTTTTTGCTTGTCGTAAATGATGGCTGAGAGGAAATTGAGGCTTAATTGGCTAATTGGGTAAAACTTTGACCTTCAGCGAAACGAAATACCCGTTTGATCCCTCTATGAATTCAAATTGCCTTTATAAATTAATATTGGTTGGTACCTAAATGTTTCTTGCCTATAAATAAAGAGCAAAAATCTTAATGTTTCGAAGTGTTCTGTCATAAACAAATCCATATTCATAAAAGGTTATGTTATAAATTATCCCTACGTCAGAGGTCACCCTCGATTCCGCGTCTAAAGTTGACGATCCCATTTCTTTACGATCCCACGGGAATTCAGTAAATTCGTCACAGTGGTTGCTCACGTCAGAAAAGAAACTCGCATTTCTAAGACCAACCGTTGAGGTCGCGTCCGTCATTTTTTCCTTTTATGTTACTCGCATTAATGTACGTATAACTTATATTTATTTATTGAGTAAGTATATTTTATGTAGCTAACTCATTCGTCTTCTCATTTGAAGCGATCCTTTTCGTTCAAAGGTCGGGTATATTCGTCCACATGCCAATAAACCTAACCTCACTTTGATAAAAATTGCCGAGGAGTTTTTTACTTGCTTTGTGGTGAAGTTGTACATTTTCAGCGCTGGTATACATGACAGCTTGTCGGGAGCAGTTCGCCTTGTGGTGGCAAAGGCCACGTTCCGAGTGGTGTATCCGCTGCACGCGACAACATCATGCTATAAGGAACGAAAAATAGGAGGTAGGTACGACACAAATTCAACGCTGAAAAATACAAGCCATATTTTCCTACATACAGGGATTTATTTTTGGTGCTGTAGCTAAAAAAGTGATTGTCCTTTGGGACCCACTAATGTGATTAAAAAGAGATTGAATCGAGATGCCAAAAATAAAATTTGCTGCGTATTGAAGAATGAAAAATACGTCGGAAATAAATTTCTTCAATGAAAAGCTTAGTAATAATCAGCCGAAATTGGTAATCTTTCACCAGTCAGATTAACTTGATATTCATCCATTTTTCTCAAATATCTTTAATCTTTCTGTGGCAAAATTACCAGCCTCTGCGTGCCCGAAATATTCCAACACGTAAGCGTAATTCCCATACATGTGTCCATAATAGTAGTTTTCACGGCACATTAGCTCGGCAGTATGAATAGGTTATTTCGCAAAAGGACAATTTCCCATTTCGCCCGTTGCACGTGCGTCTACGTGCCCTCTCTTCCTAACTAGTTGTGCGATTAAATTTAACTTCTGCGGACGTTTTTTGGACTCATACGTGAACAAATTTCTTATTTTGGACGTCTTGGGTCTTATCCGAAGGTTGATGGGCAAAAATTCGAGACACGACTGCGTTGTTTAGTTACGGCCGCTGTTTGGTGTAAGTTTGGCCACTTACTCATGTACCTGGGTGTTTGTGTTGTTGTTTCCTTATAGGTGCCTTGATGATTTAATGGAAAATATAAAAGACTTCGAAAAACAACACTAACATAAGTACTCGTGAGAAAGTAGCAGTGTCGAAATAGAATTGTTAGTATCACAACTATGGATAGCAGCAGTGGCCAAGCGGGTTCGAACCCAGCCAGGCGCATTACTTTGTCTAATTTATTCATGATATTAATGACCACTGCTCTCAAAACGGTGAAATAGATATATCACTAAGTGGGATGCGTATTAATCTTATTTTTAGATACGTATATTTGGATATGTTCTTCTTTGAGGATTGGTTAAAGTGGTGCCAGAGCGTCCTCAGGTTTTACCTGATACAGTTCCTCATCTGACATAGAACTGTTTCAGAAAGTATTTGTTTCGTATTTGGCACGAAGAAACGCCCGGGTGACACCATTGAGTAGATTGTCCGTAGGACACAGTAAGGTATACGGTAGAAGTCTGCCTCGCTTAGGCGTAATACCGCCATGTCCTCGTGGAGGCTATCAGTAGCGGTGAGCTCTCGCGTCCTGCCCTGGTCCAGGTCATGGAATCCGGTGAGAGGGAATAGGTAGTAGTCATTTCCTTCTACGAATCAGTAATGCTTCTCCACGCCCCATCTGCCGCCGTTGGAGATAATTCGGGCAGTAGAAGTCGCTGGAGGATCCCCAGAAATCGTAGGCGCAGGCTTGCCGACAGCGAGCAATAGGAAGCCTGTCGTCTGACTGTCCGGTAAAGGTTAATAATAACATAATAATGATTAGTTTCCGTGGCCTTGAAACCCAAAGGGCAACGAATGGAATACAGATGAGTTTTGACATGCACTCGCGCTCCATTCAGAGTGGACAAAAATGTTTGATGATTTCCCAACTCAAAAAAAAAGTATATTAATTTAAACGGTTCTTTTATATTGATAGGCTCACGTTTGACCACTATCTCACCTGATGGTAAGCAATGATGTGGCCGATAATGGAGCTCAAATTACGGTGCTTTCGCATTCCATTTTACTTATTCATACATTCGTTTCATCCAGCAGTCTTACTCGCCAGCAAATAACCTGTGTCAAATTGCGATATTTCACTCAAACCTCTAGACGCAATAACGGTAGCATCACACGAAGACAGAACCCTATGAAGACAAAACACGCGTGAAAAAGGACCTCGCCAGTCCATCACCTTACATCATTAAGAAAACCCTGTCCCTTTCGGGATTGTTTGGGTCCAAAATCTAAGTGCGCCGGGATACGGCCCGGATACAGCCGGGACACGGCCCGTTATTCATTTATGCGGGCGATTACAGCTGTTGTTCCGTTCTTTGGGGTTTAAGGGATCCGGATTTATTTGGGGCCCGACGTGTGAGACATTGGGGAAGCCTGGGCCAGCGTGGAGACTGCGACATGTGAATAAATTAAATGTTTGCTTGCATTCTTAATGTTTGGTCTTCCGTGTAGCATGTCCTTGGCTTAGATTAGTCTTTCTGTTTTTAAAGAGAAATTTTCTACGTATATATAAGTTTATGTTTTTTTGGCGTCGTTTTAGAACTAAGCAGATCTGCTAATAAGGTAGGTTTGACTATCGTTGTATTTAATCAGTATAGTACCTGGAATAGCAAAGCATAAGCATAATCAGTCTTATAATGTTCCCACTGTTGGGACTCAGACCTCTTCTCCATGAGAGGGAATAAGCCGTCATCCACGACGCGGGTCCAGTGCGATTTTTGTTCTAGGACATGCCTGATTCCTCTAAAGATTTCTGTCAGCGTTTTAAGAGCAGTGGCGATGAAATAAATTACACAAAGTAATGTGCCTGGACCCCATTGTTCTTCAACAATTAACAAATCAATTTCTTTTTATTCGTATCGATTTCTCAATAATGTTTCACATCACATACTAATCCCTTATTTTTGTACCATAGAAAACCCAGCAGAATATTAAAGAAGGAAATCGATCTTCCTCTTAATCGCGTGTTTGATCAATTACAATCCTCGTCCGCTGAAATTACCCAAAAATTTTCTCTTTCTAACGCGTTCAATTTTCCGCAATAAAACAGTAAATTGCGTAAATTATTACTTGCTGTTTAAATAGATACAGTGTTATAATGAGCGATGTAATTATGTTAGACAAAGAGTTTCTGGCGCCGGGAACAAAGAGCGAGCGTGTCTTAAGCAGGAGCGAGGATTATGCTGCCTTGACACAGTCCAGCTGGAGCAGGAGGTTCACTCTAGGTCTATTTGAGTCTTTGTTATATAATAATAATAATTTAATTTATTTCTCCTCATATATCACGAACGATTATACATAATCCTATAAATTCAATTAACATAATATTGTCATTGATTTCTTCAGAGATTCCTTGCTTTTAGGTATTGGAATTTTAGGTTAATTATTTTATTTATTAATAAAAAAAAACATCTTATTCTTCTTCTTCGACTTCTTCGCGACTATCTCACCTATGGTAAGTTATGATGTGGTCTACGATGGAGCACGCTTGCCTTGCTATTCTTTCTTGACTAAAAGACCCTTAGGTTGTAGCTATCAGAAAAAACAGACTCCGGCATGGAATTCCACTCCTTGGCTGTACGCAAAATAAATGCGTTTCCAAAACGTTTTGTACTTATGGGTAGGATGTCCACCATTCCTGCTTAAACCAAATTGTTGATTGATTACAGTTTTTATTATGAAATGTGTGCATAACTCTTAGTTTTCACATTGTAAAGTAATAGTTTGTAGTACTTAAGCAAGAATTTATTTTGCAAAAGAACCTCTAAAAGCCACCAGACAGGTTCAGCAAATAATATCGTGAATGCTATTACATAGTAAAACTCAAAAAATCTGAGACAAGGTAGACATGGAATAATTTAAGGCTGAAAATATTACGATAGACTCTGCTTAGCCCCTCGGGAGATACAAGCCTGAAAAATGAACCGACCTCCGTATAAATAAAATCACGTAAGCAATATATTCTCGGTACAAACTTGACACACTGTTTGCCGCACTGCGTGATTATAATTCAGTCTAACGGATCCCCAATTAATGGCGTACACATGAGACGCTCAAATTAAAATGTTTAACAACTCGTTAACATCTTGTGAAGTGATTATTTTCACACGTATGAGCCACGTACACGCTACGTTCACGCCACAATCACGCTACGTTTTCGCCACGTTAACGCAACATTTACGCCACGTAAACGCCACACTACCGCTGTTCGTAGTATATTACCTATATAATTAAGGGAAATTTTAATTTGATATGGTTAATTATTCTTTACTCTGGTGAGGGTCAGTTACTATGGTAATAAACATTAATAATTTTGGAGAGGGTATAAAGCTGAAAATAGTCATAATTTATTATGTACTAACTGGTGCTTGTGGTTTCGTTTGCGTTGTTTGTAAAACTGTATAAATGCAACTAATTATTCTGTGCATCCAGAACGTCTGGAAGAGCGACTGGTCTAAGAATATTATAATCAAGGGTGATCTTCCAATCTCCCAAAAGCATAAATTCATCGACATGTGTATCCTGCACATCCTAACCTACGGTGCTCAGACCTGTTCACTCACAGAATTGCAAAAATTTCGGCTTAGGGTTTGCCAAAGAGTTATTTGGAGGGCAGCATGCTGGGTGTAAAAAGAACAGACCGAAAATGGGATATAATTTTGCACTCCAAAATAGACATAAAGACGTGGGAAAAAGGCAGCCAGACTCAAATGTAATTTGGTAGGTCACGTCAACCACATACACAGAGATCGCTGGGCAAGTGTCACCACGATGATGGCGAGATGATGTAGTTGGACTCGTACCGAGAGAAATGGTTTAAGACGGTGCGAGGGAAAGGTGTGCAGAAGGACTTGGGAGTGGTCTTTGCCCAGCAGTGGGACAGTAATGGATAGGAAAAAATGTAACGGCTTAAAGCCAATTACAGTGGCGTAGTAGTCAGAAAATGCTTACAAACTTGTTTTGTTCTTTTTTTGAGGTCGAAAATAATTAAATATCTTTTGCCGCTCTAGGTAGAGAAAGAGGAAGTTTCTAACTTTTACTGACTTAGACCCACCATTCTTTCAGTTGTCTGTTACGTTCCAGGGCCACTGTGACTCTTTCAAATGTTCCGTCAGTCCTAGTGACAATCAATACCAAATAGGTATGTGCTTGTTAAAATCACGGATAATGCAGTAGACTGTAATACTGTTGGCACTTTAATTACTCTTATTAGGTGAACAATATACCATTGTAGCTGTGTAGTGATCTTAGTTGTCATAAATAGAATAAACCAAAACTTTTCTTTACTATGTTTGTAGCCTAGTCTTGCTTTCAGTATCAAATATGTAAAGAGTCAGGACAAAGCTGATGCTAGGGTCACTCGCAGTCTTCAGTGTCTGCCCAATAACATATTTATGAGTATGGTACTCGTAAAATTACAAGAAACCTGCACATGGTTGAATTCGAAAGCGTCATTGTTGAGAGTTAGTGACAAATAGTTGAATATACAGTTTTGCCAACGCCACCATACACAATGACCTTAAAAGCTTTGCAGAACTTCACGTCAGTAGGTAAGCAAATTCAGGAACTCTTTAGATTAGTATATGGCGCCATCTTGCTCCACGACAATATTTGTGGACGTGAATGTACCTTCAATGAATTAATAAATAACCCAGCAAGCTTTGAATATTTTAATAAGACAGTCATACACAAGTTGAACACAAGCGAAAAACTGGCCAAGAGCGTGTCGCCACGCTCAGTGTAGGGTTCCGTAGTTTCCCGTCCGTCACAATTAGTGTACCCACTAATGAGTTTAAAAAAATGCTTGCACATACGATTATACCACAAACTTAGTCCAGAAATTATTTTGTACAACCTTCTTGTCTTTTTTTGTACAAAAACTGTTCTTTCCATCAATTTCAAAATATTTTTTGTAAAGTTGTACTTTTCAGATTTTTTTCATATTTTCTAAACTTATGGTTCAAAAGTTAGAGGGACACACACATTGTTTTTTTACTTTTGGAGCGATTATTTCCGAAATTATTGACATTATCAATTAATGATTTTAGTAAACCCTTATTCATTTTTAAATACCTATCCAACAATGTACCACACGTTAGGGTTGAAATAAAAAAAATCATTTCCCACTTTCCATATAGGGGGGCTACCCTAATAAAACATTTTTTTCCAATTTTTATTTTACCACTTTGTCGGCGTGATTGATATACATATTGGTACCAAATTTCAGCTTTCTATTGCTAACGGTCACCGAGATTAAGCGAGGACGGACAGACGGACAGACAGACGGACAGACAGACATGGCGAAACTATAAGGGTTCCTAGTTGACTATGGAACCCTAAAAATGGTTAAAGGAATCTTGGGGATAAAATGTCAGGTGTGCGAGCGAGAGAGAGAGATGGACTCTATAGCTCCATCCCTTAGACAATTCAGTTTAAGGCTTATAGTCCCTTGAACCATCTGGCCAAAATTATGTGGACGCACCTCTCGCACCCACCCAGGGGGCAGTACGCAAATCTGTGCATTTATTTGCGGTCAACAGCGCCCGGAAAGCGCGCGGCTGACCTTTAAATCCATTTTCTTTGCGAAATATTGATTGATTAACATATGCAATGTTCACTTTGAAGAATATTTAACCACCAATTTTTATATAATGTAAAAATGTTTCTAAAGATCCAAGCCGTTTCGAAGGAGTAGGGAAAAGTTGCAAAATAAGTAAACATTTTTTTTAGACAAAAATATCAATAGCACGAAAAAATCAAATGTTGATAACGTTGTTCATAAATCTATAATAAACATATATTTTTTTTAAACCTATTAACCTGGCCGTTACCGAGGAGTAGACTTCAGAAAGTCACTGTTTTATGGCACTTTTCGGGCGCTTGGGCCTTAAGTCGAATTCGTATGGTAGGACCTCTAGTCTCAACAGCAGTCTAGTAGTAAACAAACAGTGATAATGTAACGTTGGAACATCGAGAAAGTGCGGGAACCAGCAGGTGGTTAGTTTATCGCTCAACAACTACATTGAAGCTCATTTATCTCGGTTTACATTCAGTTGAAGCGCTGCGATATAAAAACAGAACATTTTCTTCCGTGTTTAAGGCTGGAGTTTATTTAGCAGATTTTTACACTACTGTATATACGAAGGAATACATTTGAAGTGAAAATTATTGCGACTATTCTGGATTTATTCAAAGTAATTTCGTGCAAAGAAGTATTTTTTTATTTTATTTTAACAGAGATTACTCCACACAAGCTGTAACATATTCGCAGATTTTAGCTATTTTTAAAATAGGAATTTATGATAAATCTTGATTCTGTCACTAATGTGTCTGTTTGTGTGTGAATATATATATCAACGCCGTTGCAATACCAATGTAGTGTGTCGATTCCCATTTCATTTTAACTAATATGTTTAATTTCTTTAACAATATCTGCCCATAAGTATAATTTCAATACAAGATTTGTGATTACAACTTAATTTTGTAATTGGGGTATATTATTATTCCAGTTAAATGATGTTTAAATACTGCCCTAATATTACGTTATCTCGTCATCATAACTTTGGTGTAAGAAAGAGAGACGGAGCTACAAAGGACGAAAAGCCGGATTCCCTGCCGGGGTCTGTGTTTCCTGATAGCTACAACTTAGGGGCATTAAGTCAAGAGTGAATCGGTTACTTCTAGGCAAGCGTGCTCTATCATCGACCACATCATTGCTTACCATCAGGTAAGATGGTGGCCAAACGCGAGCCTACCAATAATAATAATAAAAAAATCTTTATCTCAGAGAGTCCGATTTGAATATGATTTTTTTTTTTAGAAAACTATACTAAAAGTAAATGTTTAAAACAATTTTTCTGTGTCCACGCAAATATAAATCTGCGGGAAATAAGATTTGTTTTCTTTATTAAAATTATTTTAGAACGTTTGATTGGAAAACCATTAATATGCAGATTAAACCTATAAAAATCAAGTCCTCCGTTTCAACAATGAACAATACTTTTATTTTCAACGAAAGGTTTCATCTACATATTTTCTACATTGTTGCATGCACTCTTCACGATGAACATTTTCATATCCATTTCAATTTTCTCCTTAACCAAGTTCTAAAAAGCAGTGGAAGCAAGACATCACTGTATAACTTTTCACGTTACTCCAAATACGGTTTTCCTGAAAGCAAGGCTTACATTTAGACTTGGAACTGATAAATCCACATTAGCAAAGAGCAAAGTTTTCTTGTTCGTTTATAACGTTTTCACACGAAACCCGTTAAATTGAATCAGATAAAAAGTTTTGCCTAAACGTTTTGCGTAGGTTACCGTGTGACGCGGTTTGCGGCTCAACTTATAACCGAAGGCTGGCTTGACTGCGCGACCGTTATGGGACTTTGAAGGGATAATCTGATTTAAGTTCGCTATGTTGCGGCTTGATTTTATGGAGATAAACGAATGAATGTCAAACTATTATGAAACTAGTAATGGGCTACCTGTTATAGAAATAGTGTTTGTTTGAGTTATTAAATGGTTAGTTTTATGTTTTACTGGTTTTTCGGCTCTACTACCGTGAATTATAGTGTTGTAGAGCCTTCCTCGATAAATAGGCTATCCAAAATTGAAATAGGAAAAGTGGTGGTGGACGGCCTCGATATACAAGTTGTAGGTCGCGGGTTCAAACCCAGCCAGGCACATTAATTTTTATAATTTATTTCATCACCTTTGCTCTCGAAACAGTAAACCAGTATGTCCTAGAATCAAAAATTCGAAGACATGTTACATCCACCAAACTGCACTGGACCCACGTGGAGGATAGCGATGCATTCTTTCACCCAGAGAGGAGGCCTGCTGGAACGCAGTGGGGACATTATAAGACCGATTAAGCTTATATGATGTGACCTAAGTTGGAGTTCAGGGATTACTATTAAAATTTACATATTTTTTTAATAAGAGCTGACTACTATTTGCTTCTTTAAGTAGATGAAATATTGATATATTGTTTCTTCACCACTCTAGGTTGACTGGTAGAGAATGCCCAAGGCATTAAGTCCGCCTATGTACTTTGTGTTGCATGAAGATTGAATAAATAAATAAATAGTGCATTTAAAAAAAAAAAAATATTGATATAAACTTGTACTTGTCTAAGACCCCATCTAGTGGTAAACAATGATGCAATCGTTGATGGTAAGGCATACTAGTTTATAAGTTCGGGTTACATTTTTGGGATATTGATTGACATCCACATATAAGGTAGATTATACACTGTCGCGGGCTTTTATTTAACGGTTTATGTAGTAAATGGCAAGATAGCCCTCAGAGAGTTGGATTATTCCAACTAAGTAAGTTGAGCTTATCTTATTATTATGGCCTTATTATTATGGCACATAATCTATCATGTGTTTTTCCGATGTATAGAGCTGTATTACTGTTAAATTACACAAAAAACCGTCGTGTCCTTTTTTATGGTGGGAAAATCATCAGTGACAACCCCCGCTCTTGTGCGGAGCGGGAGATAGTGTCGACTCTTACTGACTAAAAACCCACCCCGTTCCTTCAGCATTAAGCCGCCTCATCTAGCATAAAACTGACGAAAAAAATTGTTGTGTGTAAAAGTGTTTTTTAAACCTATTTACAAAATAAATATCATTTATCATTCAAGCCTTCATACCTACCGGGGCTCGAGCTATCTTTCAAAACTAACCCTGGCCCCGGTAGGCTTCGACCCAGCTGGGCCCCTGCTGTTGCTGACAACTCCTTGAGGCGCGCGAACAATGCGTGCCGTCGACGACTAGAGCTCGGTCCGGACAGTTACCGAACGGTCGGATAGCGAGCTACCCATAACTCGCCGTCCGCAAGCCCGCGCCTACGGTGGCCGGAAATCGGGATCAGAATCCCGGCGGCGGCGAAAGAACCGTTGCCTGATGCGGTCAGCCTCCTCCTTCGCTAGCATTATTTCTTCGCAGAAGTCGGCGACCGCCTGCCACTCCTCCTCGCTCCGGAGCATGGACTGAACCAAGGCCCGGCGCGAGAGGTCTCCGCCGCTGATCGCCCCCACGAGGGCACGGCGATGCTCCGTCCAAGCAAGGCACACATCGACTGTGTGCTCCACATAGTAAAGATCGGTGTAACGACCTCTCGCGACGTGCCCTGGTATAGGGCATGGTCCGGAGCCAGAATGAATGGCAGGCGGTCGCCTTCTTCTGCGAAGCAGTAATGTTAGCGAAGGAAGCGGTCGCACGCGTGAGAGAACGGCCCTCACGCTCTTTCGTAATCTTTGCGTGAAAGTGTAATAAACATACATTATCCATCCACCTCACAAACTTTCGCATCTATACATCTATACATATAAATAAAATTGGAGTGTCTGTTTGTAGTATTGACTGCTTTTTACTACATGCATAATATATGGTACATATACCAAAATAACATTTTTTACAATTTTTGTCTGTCTGTCTGTTTGTCCGGGCTAATCTCTGAAATGGCTGGACCGATTTTGATGGGACTTTTTTTGGCGGGTAGCTGATGTAATAAGAAGTAACATAGGCTACTTTTATTTTAGAAAAATAAATTAAAAATCCTGTAGTCTACGCGAACGAAGTCGCGGGTAGAGCTAGTTTATTATATAAGTAGGATTACGGGCCGTTATTACACATTCCCTTTTCACTCAATTCAAATTACTTTCAGTCAGTAATTGAGTTTCAAACTTAGAACACATTCACATTTTACATTCCCATTCAAATTGGTGTAATGTAATATACATTTTTGAATACTATTTGTTCAAAAGCTTTGTACTTTGTGATACATGTCAATATTAGTTTATCTGGAATGCTTTTATGTGCTATTCCAAATGTTGTTAATGAAACGTTGTTATTTACTTACCTACATTTTTTTTTTTATTATTAATGATAGGCTTGCGTTTGACCACTATCTCACCTGATTATTTATATAATATAATATTTACTTACTCTTAAATTTAGTAATTTAGGCATCATCATTTCAGCTGAAAGACATTCACTGTTGGACGTAAATGCCTCCTTAAGTAATAATAATAATAATATTCCATAACTATCAATCACACGTTGCCTTTTGGTCCCAAGCTAAGCAGAGCTTGTGTTATGGGTACTAGACAACTGATAAACATATTTATATATTTCTAAATACATACATATTATAGATAATTACCCCCAGACACAGAACAAATGATCGTGCTCATCACACAAACATTTGTCCTCGGTGGGAATCGAACCCACGACCTCCGGCATAGCAGTCTGGGTCACTAACCACTAGACCAATAGGCCTGACGATGCCTAAGTGTCACCACAACGAACGGTTCTAGGCGTCTCGCATGCATCATATTCTCGCAACTCTCACCAGGTCATCAGTCCACCTTGTGGAAGACCTTCCAAAGCTGCGTCTTCCGGTGCGCAGTCCATACTTCAGAACCTTTCGGTCCAATCGACCATCTGCTCTGCGAGCAATGTGCTTTGCCCGCTGCCTCTTTATTGATTTAAACTAATCTTACGACGACTTAACTATATCATGACGAGTTCTGTAGATATCACCTTTTATGGTATTAGTTTACGATAATAACTTGATCCACGATAAAATTAAAAACCTATGCCACTATATCCTCAACCTGTGGATATTATTAAGGCGTTATTATTATACTACGAGCTGCTAGCCTTGAGGTTTTTACCAGTTGCATTTTGGGGAGTATAAATCGGACTTAAATAACCTTATTCTGCCAAACCCATTCCATCAGTGGACATAAGTTACATGGTAGACTTCCCACCACACAATATGTTTTGGGAATACATTCATTGTGCGTTCAGTTTCTGGTGGAATTCCCTGCCGGAGTTGATGTTTCCTGATAACTACAACCTAGGAGTCTTTAAGTTTAGAGTGAATAGGTGACTTCTAGGTAAGCGTGCTCCATCCTCAACCACGTCGCTGTTTTCAATCAGGTAGTAGACAGTGGTCAAGCCTGTCAAAAGTAAAATATAAAAACCTACATCCTATCACACCAATTTTCACATTATTTGTTTAACTAGATTTAGCACGCGACTTCGCCCGCGTACATAAAAAAAAAGTAGCTTTCTATCGGTGAAAAAATTTTAGCAAACGGACCAGTACCTACTTTGAGAGATTACCTCCTATAACCAAAAAAAAATAAACTTTACCTATTATTGTTTTAGTTTAGATTAGCTGACCCGGAAAACTTCGTACCGCATAACAGTCAATGAATGTAGTTTAACGTTCAATATAGTCAACCAATTGCAATGAAATAAAGCCTAAGTAATAAATTATCCAGTTCACACAATTTAAATGTAAAGTAAAGTATTTATTGATAATTACTTGGAACTAGCTTAGGTACTTTCTTGAGTTACACAGTCACATGTTTACTTAGACTAGTTAGTGGGTGCACTACTACTCTTCTGGATAGGTTACAAGGAAACCTGTGTTTAAAAGAGACAGTTGCGACCCCCTTTCGTAGGTTCATGGTTGACATATATCTAGGTATTTAGTCACAAGTATATAAACACTATTGAAAAAAATAAATAAAAACAATTAAAAAGTAGTAAAAAAAACGAAATCAAAATAATTATTAAAATTACAAAAAGATGCACATTGGAAAAAAAAAAACAAAATTGTCATGTAATAATTATTCTGTAGTGTGTTTGTTATTAGTGTGATGCATGTTAGATTTTTTTTCTATGTCCTGTGTAATGCATGTTTGTGTTGACATTTACTTCTTCAGGAATTCTTCTCTTTTGACAAAATTAAGATTCCATTGAGACAAGCGGACAGTGTTTTTACAGGTAGTAGTTTTTAGGCCATAAATAGGGATGATTGCATTCACTTTATTATAAAGTGATGGGCCAAGGTAGTTGACAATTTTTTTTTAATAAAAGTTATACGTGCCGGTGGAAGTGTGACTGACTCGTAAGGTCTTTACTACGTTTGGAGAGTTGCTTGAAAGGAGTTATTTTGTGTGGAAATAAACCATAATGTAGAATATATTGTTGTCTAACATTAAGTACGTTGCAAAGATTGTAGAGTTCGGTAGTTGGGAAAAGAATCGGTCTGAATGAAGCTACTTTTAGAATAGCTCTGTGAGCGATCACCAGAGGCATGAGTGTAGTCTTTGCAGCACCACCCCAGCAAGATATATAGTATATGAGGATTGACTGGCAAAGAGCAAAGTATACGCAGGGTTTTAAAGACATAGATAAGCTTACGTATACGACCGGTGAGTATGTTAATGTGTAGTCCAAAGTTCAGGTTTTTTTTTCACTTTTTTCTTAACTGAGTTTAAAGTAGGACATTCACAATTGAGTTGTTATAATGAGAGACAAGAATGGGCTTTTAGATTAGGGTTTTTGGTTGGGGAAGTTCTGAGATGGAGAAAGTGCTGAAGTTAGTTTTATTGGCATTTAGAGTCAGACTGTGAGAGGAAAGCTATTTCAAAGTAGAATTAAAGCCGCCTTTTGCGGCTGCTAGAAGTGTCGACCATGAGTTTACTGTGAAAGTGATGGCGGTATCATCCGCAAATTAAACTATTGACGCATTTGGAATTTTGAGGTTACAAAGGTCATTAATGAAAACAAGGAACAGCGTTGGTCCCAAGATGCTCCCTTGGGGCACACCATAGTGAATAGGAAGTTCATCACTCTTGTGGTTCTCTATAGTAACTAATTGAGAGCGATTGGTGAGATAACACTTGAGCAGTTCTAGTGGAGCCCCCCCCTCACACCCATACTTTCGAGCTTGAGTAGAAGAGTGGAAAAGGGAACAGTGTCAAATGCTTTCGCACGATCAAGGAATATAGTAAGCACTTTTTTATTAGCATTTAAGTTTTCTACAATATTGTTGACTAATACATGGACACCATCACAAGTAGATTTGTTCCTGCGGAAGTCACAGTGTTGCGGTGATAATCGTTTGAAGTGTTTGAAATAATAGACTAGCCGTTTGTTTATGAGGCATCTTAGATAGCACTAAAAACAGCAATTGGGCGATAGTTGTTTGGCAAGCTCCCGTCACCACCCTTAAAGATAGGATAAATGATGAAAGCCTTTTTAAAAGAAGTGGGGAACACAGCCGAATCAATACAAATATTGAAAATGTGGCTTAGTATAGGTGCTAGGGTCTGTGCATATCTTTTCAAAATTGGTCTGAGGTATGCCATTCCAACCAATGGCCCTATTAGCTCTTAGCTGGTTAATGGTTCTTGTAACTTCATCAGGATCTGTCTGTTCCAAGACAAAAAAAATGTATGTATGTTATCTACATCTATTTCGTACATTTTACGTTATGTGCGCTCAACTAAAAACATCTACAGATTTATTAAATGTTTTGCTGAATAGTAGGAAAGTATACAGGGTGAGATTTTAATAAAATCTGAATTGTAATAGGAGGAAAACAGAATGTAGGGCCATTGTTTTATTTTAGAGGAAAACCTTACAGGTGCGATTTCAATTGTTTGCAAAAGAAAATTACTCCGTGTTTGTTTGTTTACGTCGTATTTATATATTTTGTAAACACACCTCCGACGAAGTATTGAAAAATAAACATTCCACGCTAGGTAGGTAGGTATTTTCCTGTGTGCGAAATTTCTATGACAGCTTCTGCGACCTTTTAAAAAACAAAGAAGTTGTGAACTGCGAAGGAATAATAAACAGAAATTGTTTTACGCAAAATGGTATTAGAAAGTTCTGGAGTCAATTGTCGAAGGGGACGAAAGGTCTGAAGTAGCGGCTGCGTACTGGAAGACGCTGCGTTGGTAGGCCTCTCACCAGGTCATTGGTCTACTTAGACCAAATACCAGGTGAGGGTTGCAAAAACTCGATGGACATCACTGCTTACCAAAAAAATGAGAAATGAAGATACCCGCAGGAGAACTAAGGTTGCCGACATAGCACGAAGAATTGCCAAACTTAAGTAGCAATGGGCAGGGTACATTGTTTGCAGAAAAGATGGCCGTTGGGGCCGAAAGGTTCTGGAGTGGCGACCACATACCGGAAGATGCAGCGTTGGATAGCCTCCTACAAGGTGGACCGATGACCTGGTGAAGGTTGCGGGAAACCGATGGATGTGGGACGCACAGGAACGTTCGTTGTGGCGACGCTTGGGGGAGGCCTATGTCCAACAGTGGACGTGTATCGGCTGAAATGATGATGATGATGATGACAAATTATCAATATTTTTTAAGGTAGAGATTACCTGAGGTAGAAAAACGGGACCCTTTTACGAAGCCTCGACTATCAACCCGTCCATACATCTGTCTGTCTGTCCTGTCAGTGGGCTGTATCTCATAAACCAAAAGAAGTAGAGAATTTAAATTTTCACAGAAGGTGTATTTTTATTGTAAAAAAAAGTAATAAAATTAAAATAAAGTTAAAAATTAAAGGGTTATTTTGCCGGCGTTTCTTTTTGCTTGGTGGTTTTTGCAAGTCGGACTCACACTTGACTTTTTCCTCTATAATCAATTCCAATAACCTTCCCTGTAGGGTATAAGATGGTAAGTTGGTACCTTCAGACCACAAAGCGTAACTATGTTATTCCCGAGGCGATATTAATACAGAGCCGTTTGATTTACGTCCATACTGCGTGCTACGGCGAATAGCAATGTGTTGACTTATCGATCGGTAACTTACTATCTGCTGGAGAAAATGTACGTGAAAGCCTATGTTAGAAGCTAGCACTTTTTCAGCGTGTTTATTCGCGATAATGTTTTTATGAAATTTTAAAACCTTAGGTTTGGAAAAAACTAGTAATGACAGTCTTTATTAATCTGTAAATATTAATGATTTATTTTTAATGACTACATGGGACCAATAGTTAGTAAAAAACTTACCAACTAAAGGGTTAGTAACACTAAAAAAAATAAAAACCTTAATCCATTGTCAGCAATCGCAACCAGTGATTGAGCGCATTAGGCTTTTCGGCTTAAGTTCGAAGAATGCTATTGGAGCTGGTCAGCGGAGGAAGCCTTTTTTCTCATTATTGTGTGGAAATCATCTACACGCGCTACAGTCCATGTCCAAACGAACATGCCCGATGCACTGCAGTATCTAAGCTGCCCCAACAGCTCCCTGAACCCATTTTTATACTGAATCCGCAAGGCCTAATGCTTTCCGCGTACAGTTAACCCAGAGACTGCCCATGCAGAATCATCATTTCAGCTGATACACGTCCACTGTTGGACATAGGCCTCCCCCAAGAGTCGCTACGTCGAACGTGCATTGCAGCCGTGCAGAATGATTGGAAAAGAGCTTTCAGCAAAGTAGTTTTGACCTCATTACTACAACGAGCAAATCTGTGAGCCAACATGTTTCATCTCACTGCTACCCTGCGTTCATAATTCGGTTGAAAATCTAAAAAATTAAAACCTTTATAAAAGGAATGTAGTGTATAATTGTAGTATACATGTAGAGCCTGGCATTACTTTGTGTAATTTATTTCATTACCACTGCTCTACAAAAGGTGAAGGAAAACATCGTGAGGAAACCGACAAGTCCTAGAACCAAAAATTCGAAGACATGTGACATTCGCCAACCCGCACTGGGCCCGCGTGGTGGATACGGCCCATTTCCTCTCCTAGAGAGGTTTGAGGTTCAGCAGTGGGAACATTAAAAAGGCTAATGATGATGATGATGATACATGTAGACTCCTAGTCTACTATAATTACCATACATAATAAATAAATAAATTATTGTTGATTTTAGTTTCAATAGCAAAAGTATTGTACTATGCCTAAAAAAACTCATTTCTGCTAACAAAATATAAATAATGTTCAACTGATTTTCGGCAAACGGTAGTTACTCCTCAACTTGTCTTCCGACAAAGGCCTCCTCTAAAGATCGCCATTCCATTCCATCCTTTGCTGTTCGAGTCCATGTTGGACCCGCTATTTTCCTGATTTCATCTTCCCATCTCTTAGTTTGTCTTCCTCTGTTCCTTTTACCGTCTAGCGGGTACCATTCTGTTAATAGTCTTGTCCATTTTTCCTTCTTCTCTCTTGCACCTTCTACCATACATACTATTCTAAAATTATAATACAGAATAACTGATTTTTCAACTCATTTGTCCGCAGCACCACCTAATCGACCGACTATAATGGACGCAAAGACCAGAAGCCACACGCGTCTGCTGGAGCCCTACAATGAGGGAGACACCCTGGAACTCGCTTGCGAGTGCTTTGGAGGTAAGTCCAACATTACATTTCTATCGAAATCTACACTACTATTATAAACAGGTAAAGTTTGTTTTTTTTTGTTTTTTTTTTTTAGTTTGTAGGAGGTAATCTCTGAAAGTACCTACTGGTCTGATTGCAATTTTTTTTTCAACGATAGAAAGTTGCTTTATTCCTGAGTGACATAGGCTATATTTTATGTACGCTGGCGAAATTGCGGGCAAAAGCTAGTTATTAATAGAGACAACTGTATTACTGGTCACCATGGCAGAGCCCACCAGTAACTGGATTATGCAGGTCTGATAGGCAAACTTATTACTTGCGTTGCTTGTAATCCTCCGGGATAAAAAGTACCCAGTGTGGTGCCCAGAATATTAAAGAATACCAAGTTTCATCGTAATCGAACCGGTAGTTTTTGCGTCATGCCTGAACAAACAGACAGACAGACAAAAAAAAATATTCACTGTTTTTGGTTTGGTGTCGGTCTAGTAACACCCTTGCCATTTATTTGTTTTTTTTTTATATATTTTCAATGTACAGAATTTTCAATTCTACAGATTTATTATAAGTATAGATAATAAGGAAAAGAAAATGAAATTTTCTTCCAATTCTAATCAATGAGATATTATTTGGTATTAAATAAATTGGGCATAACATCAATCATTGGTGTTTTTAAAGTTAAAAAGACTCTGTTTATATCAATTTATCTAGCAGTTTGATCAAACAATCCCTTTCTAGACGAAAGCTGTATTAAGTGCTATCTAAAAACTGTTTTATCTTGACTCTATAACAAAGCACTTGCACTATAATACAGACTGTATTCACAGAGTTTTTGCGGCTAGAATTTCCCGCATTTGCTGTGAGTAGGTACGAGTATTTCACTTTTATTTTATCCCATTGTGAGCAGCACGGAAATTAGTGCTCGCCACTTGTGTGGCATTTTGTAGCATAAACTTTGTTTTTTTAGTGCACGAAGCGTGAAGACAATATTAAAGTAAATAGTTGTGAGCATCGGTATAAATGAAAAACTGGGTAAATGCGAGTCGGACTCGCGCATCGAGGGTTCCGCACAAACTTACCAATGTAAATAGTTCAATCTCTTGAATGGACTCTTGAACATTTTTCTGAATCGCAAAAGAAGTATTTTTTATGACGTGACAACAAAACTGGTATCACACTTATACTTTTATTTATAAGACCTTACTTTATGCCAAATTTCAGAATTCTGGGTCAACGGGAAGTACCCCGAATTTGGTTTTCCTCGAGAGTGTCGAAATATCCATTTTTTTTTTGTGACATATAAGGCCGTGTATGTTTTTAATTTCAATGCGATACCTCTACGTGTCCCCAAGATAAAGGCTCTTGACAGACAGATGGACAACAAAGGGATCCTATTAGCGTTCTGTTTTTTCGGTACGAAACTCTAAAAACGCTGCACTAAAAAAAGTTGGATTCAAATTGTAATTAAGCTGAACTCAAAAGACCAAGTCTTTCTAAATCAAAAATGTGATTAAATTTTTTTGTAGATTAAATCCACGCTGTTCTATATTCTTATCCATTTTAAAAGAAGAAGCATATTCAAATTGATTATCTGAACGCCTTCAAATCTATGCAAATGTACAAAAATATCAAATTTCTTAAATGCCTTGATCATCTTGAATTATTCATGGAATTCTAATCTTGATCTTGTAGGTAATCTAATCAAATATAATTAATCAAATTCTTGAACATGAAAGGCTTTACCTTTGGATTACTGACTATAGTTATTAGCTAATAATCTAAATATAATATTTAATCTTGATTTGATTAAGATTGATGAAACAATATTGAAAGGTCCTGAGGGTGACAGGTAATGTCATAAATTCACTAACACTGCAGTGCCTGATCGATCATTAGATGAAATTAGTTGCGTAATGATATGCGGGTTTGATTAAATTACTGTTAGGCTCGCGCTTGACCATTATCTCACCTGATCGAAAGACACAATATGGCTTATGATAGAGACGCTTGTCTGGAAGTAACCTATTCAGCCAGCCGTTTTGCACGGATGTAACGCATAACCAGCTTAAGGGCTATTTTAGTTGTATTTGTTATTTGTTTTATTTTTAGGTATGCGCCATGTTTGCCGTAAATAAACACTTTTTCTTTCTTTCTTTCATTCACTTTTGACTTAAAGATCTCAAGTTGCAACTGTAAGGAAGTACAGACACCGGTATGGAATTTATCATCATTATCGTGTTGCCCAGTAACTGGGTGATGAAGGTCAAATAAGCAGTCGCACCTTGTACGAGTATAAAACGGGTAATCAGCCACACCCGGTTAGGTTGAAAGACAAACCCAAGCTAATAATTGGGGAAATGCTAGAGAGGTGAGGATGATTTATTTACCATTATTAAGAAAATATACTAATAATAAGATAGGCAATAATAGTATTTTTTACCAAATTAATTACACACATTACAAAACAAAATTGGAAAATAGACAATGTACAAATCGATACTGGCATAGTTTGAATCTAGCTTAAAACTATCTGCATCCGAACTAAGCGATAGCCTGTATGTCAGATTACATTTCATCCTCTTACACCTTTTATAAATATTTCAACCCGTTAAAATTGCCACGGAAAGTATTACGTGTAAAACGGAAACAAATTTTAAGTATTTTATTAAGATAAGGTGGAAGTATCATAAACTGTTACTGTCAAACCGATAAACGTCCACCAAGTGTCGCCGCAATTAACGATCCTGTGCAAGTGAGGTACAAGTAGTTTGAGAGTAAAAGTATATCTATGCTAATTACCATCAGGTAAGATAGTGGTCAAATGCGAATTTATTAATAAACAACAAGTTTTTAATGAAAATATTTTTACATAGCAAGCTTTTATAGCAAGATATAATACCTATATAATTAATACTCGTCATGACGACTCATACGAGCCTAAACTCGATGAGGTTGTGTCGTTTAACTACCAAGCTCCTATAGCCACCTTCCGGTTCCATCATCAGAACAGCTCTATGTCTTAATAATTTTTCATTGTCATCTGATTTCACCTCATTCGGTAGCCAGAAAGTGGATCAAATTTAATTTGCAAGATTTGATTACAGATAAACATCGGGATAGGTGAAACTGAATTAATAATAGCTTGTAAAAATAACAGGGAGACTTGTGTTTTTTTTTTGTAATTTTGGCAACGTAATTCAAACTGCTCTACAAAACTATTGGTATCCAAACAAATAACAACGCTAGTTGGATTGATGAAACAATGAAAAGATACCAATAACATCCACGTTTCCACTGCTATTCATTTGATCGGTTCCAATGTATCGGTCTCGTTATTTTAGAGTACTCGTGATTTTTAGGTCTCTTATTGTTCGTCTATTTTTGCTGCATTCGAGTGTTTTACTATGTATTCAAGTTTTTGCGATGAAACAGCGCGCAGAAAATTTTAACTTGATCCAGTAGGACCAATACCTACAAGGGCTACGAAAATGTTCGAAAAAATTACTGTAGCTCTGGGACATGAAGGGTAACGGAGAGAACACATTGCATATGGCGAGCAATGAGTAGCTCGCTGCCCAGCCGTCCAGTAACAGTCTGGACCGAGTCCGACGCGTCTCGCCAACGGCACGTAGTGTTTCAAGCGTAGATGGATAGATTCTATATTGCACACTAAAAATCAAAATTACATGAGAAACTTAAAATATACACACTATACTTTCTTTTAGGTGACGTCAGCAAAATCAGAGGGGCCCAGCAGGGCCAAAGCCTACTGGGCCCATGGGTTTGCTTCTGAAAGGAAAACCCGGGGTCCTATAAGTCTGACACGCCCTCCAACTTCGCTTTAGCGCGCGCGCGGGAGAAGTCATTGATTTAATATTTTTTTTAAGGAGATTTAAAATAGTAAAAGTCTGTCATGGCAGTTAATTGATGATTTACACCTTTTCTTTTCTTTATGATGATTTTCTTTATAAAAGTAGGTTCAACAGTAATAATATTGAATTAATTTAAAAATGACACGGGTAAGACGGGTGTCAAAGCCATAAACCTCATGAAATGGCCATAACAGAGTTTCTAAAGCTCTGGCCCACCGCGACATTTCTGTGCTTTCTGCCCAAACTAACATCTATACATATAATAAAATCGTAGGAAAGTCAAAACTGTACATTGAATATTTTTTTAAAAGAATACTTGGGGCGTGATCTACAATTGATACCGAAGCCAAAAATATAGTTTTTAGAATTTTTGTCTGTTTGTCTGTTTGTCTGTTTGTCTGTTTGTCTGTATGTATGTCCGGGATAAACTCAAAAAGTACTGCATGGATTTACTTCAAATTTTGCATGAATATTACTAAGAGGTCGTGTCAACATATAGGCTACATATTATCACGCTATCACCTACGGGGGAGGAGCTGTGAATCTTTATTTTTCTTACGCATTCTGTGACAGCGTGTAATATAAGGACGCATATTTAAATGTTGTTTTTGAGTAAGTCATGCTATTATCTAGCTTTACACTATAAAAACTACGCCATTAAAGTAACTTGGGCAGAGAAACATAATTTAATGAATGTTAGTAGTATAAACACAATATTTTAAAGCAGCGCCATCTATGAGATTTCATAAAAATCAAATCAAGTTATATGTTAACAGTTTTTGGAAATTATTCATTTAAATTTGATCATGTTGGCGAGGTTAGTAGTTAGTTATCCTTAAAATTCATAGATGGTAATGTGCATTTGCTTCATATTATAGTTCGTTTTGACAAATTCAAGTTCCAAAAAAACCCTAAAAATCTTGAGCAGAGTTCAGGAAGACAATTTAAAAAAAAAATGCAGTGTTAGGTATTATATGGTGGCATTTCTCAGACTCTGTGAAGTCGACCAGTTTGCGAAATCTCTTACGTATGACGAGGTGCCTTCATATTACACGTACGACAAGCAAAGGGGTGTATTCAACCAACATCGACGAAGAGGTGCTGTGAAAGGTCGGTAAGTCCCCTCTTTGAGGCGTGGCTGGAAAGACCTCACGGCGTCCTTACCTTCCGCATGACGCAGGTACTCACCGGACATGATTCGTTCGGGAGATTCCTGCACTCGATTCATGCGGAAGTGACGCCCGGGTGTCGCCACTGTGCGGAACGTTCGGAGGACACGGTGGAGCACATAGTCGAGGTGTGCCCTGCTTGGGCAGAGCATCGCCGTGCCCTCGTGGGGGCGATCGGCGGCGGAGACCTCTCACGCCGGGCCTTGGTTGAGGCCATGGTCCGGAGCGAGGAGGAGTGGCAGGCGGTCGCCGACTTTTGCGAAGCAGTAATGCTCGCAAAGGAGGAGGCCGAACGCATCAGGCAACGGCGTTATCGCCGCCGTCGTCGCCGGGATTCTGATCCCGATTTCCGGCCAACGTAGACGCAGGCTTGCGGACAGTGAGCAATGGGTAGTTCGCTTTCTGGCCGTCCGGTAACTGTCCGGACCAAGCCCAAGTCGTCGACGGCGCGCACTGTTCCCGCGCGCCTCAAGGAGTTGTCAGCAACAGCAGGGACCCAGCCGGGTCGAAGCCTACTGGGGCCAGGGTTATCCGAAAGGGTGCTCGAGCCCCGGTATAAAGGCTAGAAGGAACGGGGTGGGTCTTTTAGTCAGTAAGAGTCTGACACTATATCCCGCTCCGCCCAAGGGCGGGGGATGTCAATGCATGATTTTTCCCACCATAAAAAAAAAAGTGCTGTGAAAGGTTTCCAGGAATTTTCAAGGACACCGCATTGGGTAGGGTTTATACCGTGCACCCGAATAGTGGCGAATGCTATTTTCTGCGGTTGTTACATCACACTGTCTCAGGCCCAACGTCTTTGGCGTGGAGTATCCCACTTACCGCGCAGCCTTTTGCCTAATTGGGATGACACCCTCGCGGAGGCAGCGTCAGTGACAGTCCCAGTCACATGCATCATCTGCTTGCCGTCATCTTGGTGTTTTGTGGAGTCGCGAACCCGGTAGCTTTGTGGGAGAAGTATCGCCATCATCTGTCTGAAGATTTTCTACGAGTTTTGAGGCGTGCTACTAGAGACGAAGTCGAAGTAACTGATGAACGCGTGCTGAACACCTGTCTCAGTTCACTTCAAGATGTGGTAATTTCTATCGGCGGCAATCCTCTGATCGAATATGGGTTACCAGCTCTCCAATCATCACCACATCAAGACCGTAGAAATTGGGAGTATAACGCTGAGACAAATTACGATCCGGGCGAAATAACCACCATACGAAATTACCATGTCGCTTTGTTCTCTTGACAGCAAAAACAAATTTATGACACCGTCCTTGAAAACGTTGGGCAAAACCAGGGTAAAATGTTTTTCTTGGATGCTCCTGGTGGAACAGGAAAAAACATTTGTTACCACTGGCATACTTGCAGAGGTCAGGAGCCAAGGCAAAATTGCTTTTGCAGTAGCATCGTCGGGAATCGCTGCCACACTGCTTCCGCTCTGCTTCCATCGATTTAGAGAGCGCCAAAACACCTGTTTGTGGTGTGTCACGTAACAGCGATAAGGGACACGTGCTCAAGGATTGCTCTCTGATGATGAGTGTACGATGGCCAATAGGAAGGCAGTTGAGGTCGTGGACAGAATCCTGCAGGACATCCGCAGGAACTAACATTTGATGGATGGTGTCACAGTTATTCAGTGGCGATTTCCGGCAAACACTTCCCGAGGTGACGCGGGGATCGAGGGCTGACGAGGTGAATGCTTCGTCGAAACGATCTTCGTTGTGGTCACGAGTTCGTACACTGCGCTTGACCATTAATATGAGAGCTCGGCTCGGCGGCAATGCACGTGCTCAAGAATTCTCCGATGTCCTTCTAAGTCTTAGCGAAGGCACTCTACCAGAAGAGAGAGGTGGACAGGTGGTGCTTCCAGAGTCTCTCGGTAGAGTGGTATCCAGCTTAGAAAAACTCATCCACTGTGTGTACGGGGACATCAGTCGTATACCGTACCATCACAATTCTTGGGTGTGTGAGCGGGCCATTTTGACGCCCAAAAATTATCAGGCTGCAGCAGTTAACGAATGCATTCTCTCGGAAATTGAGAAGAATGAAGTGGTTTACACCTCGATAAACACTGTTGTCGAGCAAGATGATGCCACACGTTATTCCGTGGAATTTCTGATTTCCCTGTCAGCAAGTGGACTTCCGGCGCATACCATCAAGCTGAAGGTCGGTGTCCCGATTATGCTTCGAAGTTGTGACGGGACCCGCCTTAAAGTCATCTCGCTTCACACAGATACACCATTGAGGCGGAAATTCTTACGGGTTGTGGCGTCAGCGAGGCAGTATTTATACCACGCTTTCCCCTCATACCCCATAACTTCCCGTTCCAGTTCAAGCGCGTGTGTGTTTGCTTCGCGATGACCATCAATAAGTCGCAGGGGCAGACACTTAGGGTAGCGGGTGTCGGCCTCAGGACGAGTTGCTTCTCACACGGGCAACTGTAAGACGCTTGCTCCCGCGCCACCAGTCCTGACTGTCTTTACATTTTGGTTCCTGGCAGTATAACTACCAAAATAGTTTATTGTAAGGTATGATACCTTTATACGTATTCCTGTCCTGGAATGTATTCCTGCATTATTTTCTCTATTTCCTTCAGTCACATCTTATGACTGAACTCAGCAGGATTCCCATATAACTCTCTTCACTAGCTTCGTTTGCGAAAAAAACGTATATTATAATGCTATTTTAAAAGTTGTTTATTTATAATGCTATAGCGACACTGGCACCTTAGGTATTTTTAGTGCTGTAGAGGCTTCACGCAGATGACGTCGCGGGCAGCAGCTAGTTAGTCAATATATTTTTCCTCAATATCCAGAAGTAGGTCAACTAATCATTTTACTGTTTGCTTGAGGAAAAAACCTAATCCATGCTGTATATTTGTGTATCTGCCAAATATTCGTGCTATGTTGATGTACTAGTATTGTGCATCTCGCAATCTGATAAATAGGGTTTGCTTATAAATTATTTGTGTAATATTGTTATGTATTGCTTGGCTGGGGTTTTGAGGGTTGCTTCGTAAGGAAGATGTCAGTAGTTTAGGAACGTGTAGCACGGAAGTGGTGAAGTACTTTGATTAATTTATTTACTAACCGAGATGCTTTACATATGAAATAAATGTTCTGATATATTTAACTCATGATAATGTGCTTATGGTTTGAAATACAGTTGGAATTGTAGTCTAAGGTTTAATGTAAATGTGGGAACACTGAGGACTGCGCAGATTCATAGATTACTTTCTCTTTAATTTCGATCCTGTTTCCTACTATTAATATTTTATTATGCTTTATAATCGAGTTCGAAAAGGAGGAGGTTCTATGTTCGGCTAAATGTATGTTTTTTTTATGTATGTTCATCGATATCTCGGTCAATTATGGACCGATTTTGAATTATTTTTTATAATAGTGGTGGTAACATAACTAAAAAGGTAAAAAAAAAAACTTATCACAAAAAAAATTAAACCGACTTCAATATAAAAAAAAAAAACACTGAAAATTACAAAATAACTTTAATTTCGGAAGTTGGTGTTAAATAACGAAAAGACAAAACTATCTATTATAGAAACACCGACTTCCAAAATTAAAGTTATTTTGTACTTTTCAGTGTTTTTTACATTAAAGTCGGTTTAATTTTTTTTGTAAAAAGTTTTTTGAGTACAGCATTATCTGGTCTACACTGTCTTCGCAAACTTATTAGTATTGTAATGCGGAAATAATATTCTAAGATATAATTAACAGCCCAAAGAATCGCCAAACTTAAATGACAGTAGGCAGGGTACATTGGTCGTAGAACCGATGGTCGATGGGGTCGAAAGGTTCTGGGGTGGCGGCCGTGAACCGGAAGACGCAGTGTTGCAAGGCTTCCCACAAGGTGGACTGATCGATGTTGTCGCGGGAATGCAATGAATGGATGGATAAATGACGATGATAGTTGTAAGATAATCAATTTTTTTTCTACAAGAGTAACTTGGCGTTAATTGCCATTTTTAATCATAAAGTTTTAATCACAATCATACAGTACAGTTATGGGTAGCACAAACACAAAGTACTTAATTATGAGCGATCGAGACTCGCAGAAAGAAGGCGGCGTGCGTTTACATTCGCGTAGGGTGAATTTCGGGAATCGTGACAGACGCTAACGCGGGCGGGCGACGACTGGCGCGCGCGCGTAAGGGGTACGCAGTACGCGGCTGCGTGGGTGTCGGGAAGGGGTGCGCGAGCGTCTAAGGTACTTGCTTCACCTACCTAGCGCTCGATTACGCGGCGCGGCGTTACATATTTCTTTTCCATAGCATTATACTAGCCTCCTTATAAACCCAATAACACACACAGCTCACAGCAGCACAGGATTATAATTTGATTCTTATAATCCTGTGCGATAAGACAGCCCATTGTACACTTATTTTGAATAATATTTGTCCTGTATCTTTTTTGTTGATACGGTGTACAATAAAGAATAGATATAAATATATATAAATGTCTGAGATAAAAAACATTTTGATTTTGAAAGGATTTTTAAAATGGAAGCTAAAAATTTTCATTACTAATTACAAGAATCCCAAAAAATAACAAGACGTCGTCATGAATTCTTAAATCCTCTAAGTGACGATGCCTCTAGAGGTCTGACAGAGATAAGAGTGTCAAGCAGTCGGACGAGACGGCCGCAATGCCAAAACATTTTATCTTTTTTTTTGTCACTCCTCTGAACTTTTGATGCCTACTTTAAATCTTTTAAGTAGATTACTTATTAGACGCGAAATGTTCTGATCCTTCATTTCGGGTTGAGCTACTTTTATTTATTCTGACAGTCAAATAAATCGTAATATTTATTTTTATTACGGCAACTGTTGAGTGTACGAGTATTTCAATACAAAAACACGTTTATGAAGTTACACGCGCCCTCATGCGTCGGTTCAAACACGTGCCAAGTCAAGACCACACTCATTTATGATTTTTACATTTGATATTTCATTTCTTTCAGGATTATAATTTCTATACATTGTAATGATTGGTTAGATATTAACGTGGACCAAAAGTTGTCTTTTAAATAAATTATTATTATTTATTAAACGATACCTAACCTAAGGTGCCTAAGGGTACCTTCGACATTTACCTCTATCATCATCATCAGCCTTTTTGATGTTCCCACTGCTAGGCCTCCTGTCTAGGAGAGGGAATGGGCCGTAATCCACCACGAGGGTCCAGTGCGGGTTGGTGGATGTCACATGTCTTCGAATTTTTGGTTCTAGGGCATGCCGGTTTCCTCACGATGTTTACCTTCACCGTTTTGAGAGCAGTGGTAATGAAATAAATTACACAAAGTAATGCGCCTGACAGTGTTTGAAACGACGACCTACAACTCTTAAATGAAAATGACCTACAAACTCTTAAATTTACATTGTCTTACGTTTATAACTAGGTACATATATAATGCGATAACTAAACTGCGTACACGTGTCCCACACACGCCGATCTGGGCGCGTGTGTCTCCACACATTTTACATGGCAACTTGACTTGTAGAGCTACACTTGGGGTGATTTTAATATCATGCGGATTACACTACGCATGCGGGATTGCTCCGCCCCGCATGCGTCCCACGAGTTTGTTTCCCGAAATACAATAAATACTTACATTATTAAGTACATTTTAATACTTGTATGTTGTATGTAGTCCTAGCTTTAGTATAATCACAAGTGATGTTTATTAGATTGTTTTTTTTTTTATTTCTTTGGATTTGTTTCTAACCTAAAAAAAAATATAGTACTGAAGGATTAGTACTACTTTTGAAAGCTTTATAAACTTAGATACTATCTCAATAGCAGGTTTTGTCATTAATTGCGTTAACAATAGTCTAGTCTATTTATTATATTTTTTTTTAGATGGTCTGTATTGACATATCTATATTATATATATATGTTTTTGTGATGACCTACTGACAGTTTAAGTAAAGTCAGTAGTGACAAACTAAAAATACAGGAATTTATTAAAAAAAAATAGCACTTAATATTACGATTTATCATAGCTCGAAAAACTAAGCTGTCGTATCGATCATCATTATGTTGAAAGCAACATCTACTGCAGTCCAAACAGTTTCCTTATTCTCAAAAAAATAAATCCAAGTGTAGCGTTGACAAAACAAACTCCAAGATCCTCTTAATCTTGAGGATGCTGAAATACGTCCTCGGTCGGGGACCCTGCGGGCACGTAAAGCTCATGTATTTATCAGTTAAGTACCGTCATTCATTACAACGAACACAGTCGGGTACACCTTTAAACTCTACAGGTATCTCTTGCAGGTTTTAGGAATAATAAAACTATCTTCGCCTTTACAGAAATGTAGAAAACGTTTTACATTTTTGTATGTGCTATGTTTTAAATAATTTGTTATGAAAGTTGGAAATAGTATTCCAATAAAACGATAGAAATTCGTGTAAAATCTTGTATTATAAAACATAGGCATTTCACCTGTTCTGTCAATAGCGATGAATTCAAGTAGGTACTCTTTAATTTAATCTGTGTGTTTTCAACAACAGTTGTGCCTGGGAATAATTTCATATACTCCTGATTTTGTGAGAATAACTGCAACTGTGTAAGATGTACATCATAGCGATGACCTTGCCTTTTTCCAACTATCGGTTCTGTGTCAGTTTAAGCAGATGAATTTAGATCCGAATCCAGCTTCAGCATTCGCTTTAAGAAAAAAATATACGTATATTTTAATGACCCTCAAAACACAATTACTCGGCTAAACGACAGTTTATTATCAGTTATTCGAACTTCTTTTTTGTAAGATAATATTTTCCTCGCAGGTGATCCCCGCCCTCGCCTCACCTGGTACCTGGAAAACACGGTGATAGACGACTCGTTCGAGCAGCGTCCAGATGGTGTGACGGTGAACACGCTGACGTTCCCCAACGTAGGCAGACAGCACCTGAACGCCAGGCTCGTTTGCCAGGCCTCTAACACCAACCTCGCAGCTCCTGAGGCCAAGCTGCTGATCTTGGATATCAATTGTAAGTTTATTGGGCTTTGGAAATAGTTTGAGGATATGGCTGCATAGATGCTAAGATGTACGATTGTTCGAAAGTCATCGCAACCTTGGAACGCAAAATACAACACAAGGAATACGTTTTTTTAGGAGGGAAATCATTTAATGTCTTCTCCTATGCTAGGGTGGAACGGGAAGGTCTGTAAGACTTTTTCTGATTAAAACCACATTTATGTTCAATTTTACCTTCTTTACCTTGTGCTTTCCAAGACCACGAGTTTCCCTTTAAAGTAAACCTTAGTAGGCGTCGGAAAGAAAACGAGTGGATTTTGGTCAATTTGAGTCTGACATTACTAGTAGCTCCACTCAGAGTGGGAGAAGATATTTTATGATATCTCAAAATAAAAAAAAAGGATAGACCAGTAGTGCCATTTTTGAAAAATATCACTGTGAAAACTTGAGTGAAGTGAACATGAAGTATGATGTCAATCATTTCAATCAAGGTGAAATGACAGATTGAGTTCAGTTTGTCAAAGTTTTCACGCAGTAGTGTTTGCAGAATGGAGTTCTTTGTCACTGAATCATTATTAATATATTATATTATCAAATTAATTAAATAACGCTCTTAAAGGTAGAAATGAACGGGACTGGAGATGGTACAGGTTCAACATGATGTTTACCAATCAATAATAAATTTGGCATTGATTTAATAAATCTACTAATAAATCTAACATTTGTTTTGACTGAAATAGCAGCAACAATGATTTTACTGGAAATCTGACATAATTTGACAGCAGATTTATTCCACAAACAATACAAGTTAGCCGTTAATTTTAGAATATGGCATTACCCTGTTATTCCTTTACAGTACGGTAGATATTGAATTCAACTTTTTGACTGGTATAAAATGTCATTTTTGCCAAAAAATTTACTTCTGGAAACCTGACATAATTTGACAGCCAATTACATGGGCTTCCACAAACAATACAAGTTAGCCGTTAATATTAGAATATGGCACTATTTGCTGCTGTTTTTGGCAGTGAAAATATTGATGAGACCCAAAAAGCAAACTAATACTGAACTCTGTAGTAAATTATACATTTCCTTGTATCCATCTCCATGATCCAAGTTAAGTGGCCATTTTTGGGTCTATTATAAGCAAGCACTCAATTGGAAGTTCCGACTGAGCAAATCCGGTAGTTGGTTTCAATTACGGGATACACAGACAGACGGCAAAGCTTTAGGATAGTGCAAATAATATTGTGATCGGAATATTGAAATTGATCTCGACCATTTTATGGAAATGTACCTTTCTGATATGAAAGTTATAAAGTGGATCTATGAGAAAGGACAAAATTGGGTGAAGTAAGTTAAATGTAAACAGTTATAAGTTTTCTAATGGAATTTAGTAGTACATATTACTTGCGAGTAAACTAGGGAAATTCCAGTTGAACATATTGTGAACGAGAATTTTAATATAGTAATGGAAGGAATTCTTATAGTGTTGCAGTTCGGTAAATATAACGTACTTGTGGATGTCACACTCTTGGCAGAAATGTTGATGAATGTGAAAAGCATGCGATGAGAATTCGATTTTTTTTCTACAATTTGTATGAAGCTTTCAGGAATTAGAACAAGCATATTTTTCCCATTGGAGTGTTATATTTATTTGTCATAATATCTCGTATTAAGAACAAATCTTTGTCGACGTGGTCCGATATTCGGCCTATTATTAGATTGTTAGTGATTAACTCAAGCGTTATTGATTGCTTCCGACAAAACCTCACTCCTACTTATTTATTATTGTGACAGTTATTTTTATGTGACCTAATATATATATGGGCATCAAATTCGATGTAGTGATCCAAATCTGATAGCCTCTTCCACTTAATTTGACGGCAGTACTTGAGTTTGCTTATACTTGTTTATATATCTTGTGTATATTTTTGCTGTGGGACTTACAGATAGACTTTATAATTTTTAATAAGCTGTGCTACCTCTGTAGCCAAAACATCAGACTGTTTCACATTGTGGAAACACTGATTCACAAGTTGGGAGTCTACAAAATAACACCAAAGTTAATAGGATACTTTAGAAAAAATATATGTCAGGCTGATAAAAAAATGTCCTTCTTTCCACACCACAATCGAACCACTACCAAAAAGTCCAGTTTTTTGCAGTAAGGCCACTAAGCGTGCAGATCCTGAACAAGCGCACCCAACTGTCAGCAGACAGGAACTACGAGGTGGAGTGCAGGGCCGTGGGCTCCAGACCAGAGGCGCAGGTTACTTGGTGGAAAGCAGGGAGACAGTTGAAGAGGAGTGCTAAGAACGTAAGTGTACATCAGTTTCTAAATAAGCTATCAACAAACATAAGAAGTGGAGTATAGGATTGTAGACTCCAAGCCGTAGGCACAGCGGACCTGGTGGACGGCAGGAAAGTAACTTAAGACGAGTATTAAAAATATGGGTCTTTTGTTTTCGTTGACACATAAAAAACCTAACAAAACAGATGCTTTAACAGTCTCGATAGATATAGGCACGGAAGTTGATATTTAGCACCTTAAGCTAGCTTGAAATAATTGTGGTGTTTCTTAGACCATTCCTAATGCATAATATTTCTCCAGAAAAATATAATAATATTAATCTTATCTTAAAAGAATAGGGACAAGAGAATTACGATGAAATTATTTTAGTTTAAGACAATATAGTTGTGTAACTCAATATTCATTACAATACATAGTCAACACGGTTACGTATTCAGCTTGAGGTAAATCTTTATTCTCATTATTCGATAAGTCTCTGATTACGTCAGAATGGAACGTTAGGAACCGACGGATCATCATTATTTTTTTGTTTTGTCAACAAATCTAATATTAGACTATTACCTACATTAATGTTTATATCATTATGTTTATATTGTAGATGTTTTCATGTTATTTTGTAGAGAGAGATCTAATGTTTTTCGGAGAATATGTCTAGTCTCATTTTTTTTTGTACTCAATCTCGGTATCTTTGATCTAGTATTTGTTTTTTGTTTAATTGATAACAAAAAATTTCACGATCTAGAAATAAGTTAAATGAATTAGGAAGAAACTATTCGATTTTGTTTTTCTGGCATGTTGGTCTAATCATTATCATCTTCCTGATCTTGTCCTATAATTCTACAGTATGTTACTTGAATTCAATGCAAAAACGTTTTCATTTTCCGTCTTCAACATTTGCGCTCACTTTTCACTTCTTATTTTTCACTTACCTAAATTATAGAAGCTGAAAGTACTTTACAACAGCTAACAAGAATTAGAAAAATATGTTCTTTACCACCTTTAAAACAGAAATATTGCAAGTGAAAGCCTTTTAACTCGTTATACCCCTTTTGTCTCCAATAAAGATTTTTCTCCTTCCCTTACACGAGTCTAAGTAATCAGTTGCCGCGCCAATTACTCTCTTTGCGGCTTCCCCGCTCAAGCACTGATTACAAGCCTAAGCTACGTTTAAAGCCCACATTGATTGAACTACCACATGACAAATATGCTCAGCATTAATAATCTGCTCCGTACAATAATCTACTATTTGCTTTCGAATGTAAACATGCCTACGATAGACTTTGAATAGTGGATGTTTTTAATTAAATTCTACCACGAATGCTAGTTTTGGGTTTGTGTTGACTTGAGTTTATAATTATGAGCGATTACATCGGTGGTTATATTAGTATAGTTTGTTAAATTTTGATGATTTTGAAAGTGTATCTATAACTCGTGGAGCTATTAAACAAGATAGTCATGGTTATGACTGTTTACAAAGATTTTTTGTAAAATTTCATCATCATCATTTCAGACGAAAGACGTCCACTTTTGGACATAGACTCTATCCTAATGTAGTCATAATGACCGCTCTTGTGCGTGTCGCTTTCCCGTGACCCTAACCAGGTCATCGGTCCACCTTGTGGGAGACTTTCCAACGCTGCGTCTTCCGGGCCATTAAACCAGAACTTTCGTCCCCATCGACCATCTGTTCTGCAAGCAATGTGCCCTGACTACTGCCACTTAAGTCTGGCGATTCTTTGGGCTATGTCGGAAACATTGATTCTCCTACGGATATCTTTATTTTTGATGTGATCACAGCAGGTAACTCCAAGCACAGCTCTTTCAATGGAAAAAGCCAATAGAACTAGCAGTAGATTTGACAGAGACAAAGACAAGGGCCGTTGTAAAATCTACTGCGGGTTCTATCGTTGTTATTTGATGATATTGAAAGAATAATGAAACAGCTAGAGTAGGAAACTATCAAATTAAAACAAGGAAGTGAACGCTTTTGGACCGTTAACAAAGTTATCTTATTATACTACTGCTCCGCGATTTCGTGTCAGAAGTTGAGTACTATTTCTTTATACCCTCCTGGGAACTCGGCAGTTACTAGTTGTGCACAAGTTACGTAGAAATCCTTTATATTTCCCGTTTATGGCACTTCTTGGCTTTTGCCAGGAGCAAAGGTGATTTGTGTTATTAAATTTTCTCTGTTATAACGTTAGTGTACCTGTAGTTAATGGTGACATATGGATGCACGGGGCACTTTTACCCTGCATTTGTGTAGAAAACTGCTGTAACATCAACCAATTTTTTAAAAGCGTAATCATTGAGTTTCATGCCAGTTCTTCTCCATAGGAAACGACCAATTTGGAATCGTGTACTAGCTTCTGACGTTTCATAAGTGCCCATGTAGGCCTATGAGATATAAAAATATTTTAATAATAATTTGAAACCAGAGGTTTTGTTTAAATACTTATTTATAAAAAAAAATAATAATATAGGCAGTTAATATGGTTCTGGGTTAGGCCAAGTGGTTCCACGGCGATACGCCTCTTCTTATAGTATGGTTAGAGAGGCACTACACTTTCTGCAACACAGGTTCTCATCGGACACGATTGTTTCGGGAATCACCACTAAGTGGATCCTTCGAAGAACACGGTGGAGTATACGGTGATAGTCTACTCTGCTTGAGTGGAGCATCCGTGTCTTTGTAGAGGCAATCATCGGTGGCGACCTTCACGTCCAGAAAATAATAAGTAGCAAGAGGGCCATTGAAATCAGTTACCTCCTTCTCCGTTTCTGCCTTTTTCTTCTGTGAAGCAGTAATGCAAGCGAAGGAGATGGCGGAAACTGTGAGGAAGAGGCATTACGCAAGTTGCATTATGTATTATTGAAAAAATATTTATTGTCAGATTGGAAAATAATATTTATGTATTTGAAATATCTCCCATCCATGTATTGTCACGTTATTCGAAAGTTCACATACCACAAACCATAAAATGTGGTGACACAATTAGCAATTAATAAACCACTAATTAAGGAAGTACTCGTTAGGGAATAGTCGCAATTAATATATATTATATCACTAAATTAATTACAGATTTATTGACATATCATTTATCTACACCAATATTTAAAAAAAGGAAAGTTTTTTTTTGTAGGTAATCTCTGAAAGTACTGGTCGGATTGCTCTTAGAAAGCTGCTTTATTTCTGAGGCTATATTTTATATACGCGAGTGAAGCTGTGGGCAATAGCTAGATCAATTATAAACAGACTAGTCTCTAGCAGCGGGTAAGCCCTCATGAAATCAGGTTTCTTCATTTCAACTTTAAATTCCCTTAGGGGATGAATTATTCTTTATTTATTTATTTATGTATCCTCTATTGTACACCGAGATAATAAATTATTCATTTGAGTCTTATATTTAGAACATACAATTGCCAGACTTATGGCATTCCGCGATCTCTTTCAGGCAACCTGGTATGAGAAGAGATTGACTGGACGTAAATTGGGGTTGCACATGGTGCATTACAAAACAAGCTAAACAATTGGTGAAGATAAAAAACAAAGTACTTTATTTAACACTAAAATAAATATATTTAAATACATACATACTAAACAATAATATAGGCAAGAAAACAAGTAACAACTACAGTTAATACAGCTAAAAACGAAACAAAATTACAAAGACAAGTAATATTCTTTCACAAGTGTTTAGAATATTATGTAGTGACTGCGCGCGTTTTATTGAAACTGGCAGAGCATTCCAGAGACGAGTGGCCTAGACAGTAAAGGACTTGTCCAAAAACGTAGTAGACTCAAAATGCCAAAGTTAATAAGAAAAGAAATGCCGAAGTTAAGAAGAAGGAACACATCGTCATTTTGCGTCTCAAGTTACCTATCTGATGACCTAAGAGATTTCGTATGCGAATCACAAAGAAATTCAAACGTTCTGGGTCCAAGGGTTTAGGCTGATCGTTGATGAATCAATAAGTGGACTTTGACCTTTTTAAATAAACAGAATAATACGATTTTTTACGTTAATTGGTTATCTCTTGAAAACAAACCGAGATGATACTCGTAGCTAATATTGGTTAGAGCTTTTTTAGTGTGGCCGAGTGGCAATGACCTCGACGTACGAGTTTAAGGTCCCGGGTTCAAACCCAGGCAGGAGCATTACTTTGTGTAATTTACTTCATCACCACTGCTCTCAAAACGGTGAAGGAAAACATCGTGAGGAAACTGGCATGTCCTAGAACCAAAAAATCGAAGACATAATTATGACATCCACTCACCCGCACTAGGCCCGCGTGGTGGAATACGATCCATTCTCTCTCCTAGAGAGGAAGCCTGAGTCCCAACAGTGGGAACGATATAAGGTCGACATGCTGTACTATAAAGCTTTATTAGGCACTACGCTAGGTAGCGCAACTCCAGCGCCGCTAAAAATATAATATAATAATTGGCTGCACAACTAGTCGTACGCCTGAAGTAACATACACCATTAAGGTTTCACATGACGATATAACAACCCGTTTTCATAGAAATTATAGTTAACTCAAAATATTATTGTATAGGTATTATCAGATAGCAATAGAGCGCCATATAATAGATGTTTAGCTAATAGATCGCGTTAGAAACACTACGCTGCGCTCCATAACTCAAGTAGCAGATGTCAGGGAAAAAACAGCCGGGCTGAAGTGGAAGTCAGCTGGCTACATCGCACGAATGCACCCGGACAGATTGACGACGATTGTCACTCACTGGACGCCTGAGGGTCGACGCCGTAGAGATCGATCGCGGCGAAGTTGGTGTGCTGATCTCTAGTCACGCCGCGCAAACTTTGCCCTAGACAGAGATATTTGAAAGGAGAATGGAGAGGCCTTTGCTCAGCAGGCTCGGCAAGAGGCCTTTGCACACGAAATAGGCTATAAAAAAAACTGGTATCTAGAACTTTTCCTGACAGCTAGGGTCTTTTTAAAAATGCTGCCTCACCATAAAAGCCCTAAGCACTAAGTGTGATATTTCCTATTATAATTATCTCTTACGGACAATTACGGCGACTAAAACTAAAAACAAAATAAAAACGCGGAAATGCAGCAAGCAAGCGTTATTAATGAGATGCTCAAAGCTTTGTCTCTATGAGGAAAGCTCTATATGATTTTTAGGCACCATACATACTATACTTATGTGTAATTTTGTGTCTTTTGTTCTCACGCTTTAAAAAAAACTACAAGTGTTTCCACCTCTAGTATTTTTCTTGTCTTGGCTGTTTAGTCTTTTAGGGTTCCGTAGTCAACTAGGAACCCTTATAGTTACGCCATGTCTGTCTGTCCATCCGTCCGCGGATAATCTCAGTGACCGTTAGCACTAGAAAGCTGAAATTTGCTACCAATATGTATATCAATCACGCCGACAAAGTGATAAAATAAAAAGAGTAAAAAAATGTTTTATAAGGATAACTTCCACTACACGTAAAGTGGGGAGTGATTTTTTTTTCATTTCAACCTTAGCGTGTGATATATTGTTGGATAGGTATTTAAAAATGAATAGGGGTTAACTAAAATAATTTTTTGATAATGTTAATACTTTCGGAAATAAACAAACCAAAAGTTAAAAAAAAAAATTTTCGCCCCCCTCTAACTTTTGCACCATAAATTAAAAAAAAAATATGAAAAAAGTCTCAAAAGTAGAACTTTATAAAGACTTCCTAGGATAATTTTTTTGAACTTGATGTATTGAACAGTTTTTGAAAAATTGTACAAAATAACCACAGTAGGCAAATCTTTCCAGTCCTTCGATGTACACGGTATAAACGAAGAGACTAACGCTTAGTCCGGACCGTGAAAGTCTCAACAACGAAAGGGTAAACACTCGCCATCCGTCGGTTTGTCCGAAGGTAGAATACAATTCCCGCTCACAGTCTACAAAATGCCAAAAAGCTGGCTACACTATGCCTAAACCCACAGGCAGTTAAGTAGTAAGTAAGTGAAGTTAATATTTGTATTGCTTGCAGATAGTTCTTCCGAAATTGAGTGTCTGGTGTAAGTGAGTTTACATGATTATGAAAGCGCTCACGATACCAAAGCAATTCCCAAAAGGTCCAACGCAACGTTAAAAAAAAAAATACATGTGGACTCTTGACTCAACCCAGCTTCACACCAAATAGCCCAAACATCTCAGTAACGCCATCTAGTAGCAAAAGTCGCCAACTATTATATGTATTTTCCGCACACATTCCCTTTTGTTGGTCTCCTAGGACCTAATGTGACATGGATGGCCTAGATATCAGTAATTACGTATCTTATCAGTCAACTACATCTAAATGTACCCTCTAGCTATTATTACGTGGTCCCCCACATGAAATAACATCTCTTTGAGCAATTGAAGTTATCGGGTTTGAAATAAACTGATTTTCTTTCCCTGAAATGTCTATTTCCTTCATAGACCTTTATTTTTTGGGATTGGAAACCAATTGCGAATTTCTTTTCCTTTTTCCACCTAAGGTGTTTCAATAAATGTTCGATCAAACTTCGATGGTTCGCGTATCAAAACTAAAAAATGTTACTCAAAATATTTATTCTTAAACCACTTACTATGATATTTTTACATAGAATGGGATGACGGCTGGACAAAAATATGTATCATTAAGAGCAACCAACCCTAGGTACATTTTCATATAACCGCTCTTACGTGATTATTATGTTATTACACATCTTTCTCCAGATATTTTGTGGATATTATCTTGGCTTTTTTTTTTATAATTATATTATCACGTCATTTTTAGAAACATAATTTCACTCAGACCATTTATTTCTTTGTATTAACTTTAATTACAATAAATTACAAAATAAATAAATAATAAAACCCTACGCTAAAATACACTAACTAAAATATGGCGTCATTATTATCTTGGCTTTTATATAAATCAAAATATAAATTTGTATAAAAGTAATTTATTAAAAGCCTTTGAAAATTTGTTATTTTACGTAAACTTTAGCCCTCCATAATGTAGATACTAATAGAAGCCTTGCACATTTAATCGAGATTCTGAATGACGACACCAAAAACACGTAATTCCTGGAACACGTTTTGTGAAATATTCCAGTTAATCACGGAATTACCAAATGCTAACAGAGTTTTCAGAGTCTTTTTTTCTTTTTTTTCGCATTGCATATCATCATCAAACATTGCGTTGGATTGCGTTAGATGAAGCAACGAGCTTTTAAACCATGCTTAAATTTCACTATAGGTGAGTGAGGCAGAGTCCTCTTAAGATAAGTGAAAAGGATAGTTACATTGTATGAATCCGAAAGCTGTGTAACCCGCACCATTCTATAGCATTTTTGAATTGTGTTTTGTTTTGTTGACCACTGTGGTGTTAAAAAGGTACTAAAACAATTCAAAAACCTGTATCGCGGTATTAGAATTTACCGCGCGAATAGAACATAATACAACAATCCGAAAATAGCTATGCAGGTATTTTCCCAGACCAGAAAAAACACCCATCTGGCCAGACGATCCTCATTTGACACCGGAAGTATGTGAGACTTTACTCCCTGTTCCACATGCTCCTAAAGTTATCTGTCTCTCAAAAAAGTGAAGCTATTAAATGCAAAGGGTCTATCTTTATGGAAAAGAATGTGGAAGAAACCATGTAGACAACTTTCAATAATACCTATATTGTACTAGTGGCTATTTTGTTAAAGTAACAGTTATCTATAGCGGATTATATTTTCGGCATCACGTTTAACCGTGATCAAACGATTAAACAACGCGTTGAATTTGTTAGAATAAAGTTTCAAAATCAATGTCCCCCCTTTCATCTGTTCATCTGCCATTGCGTGCGCTGTGTTAAATTTCCCTGTACCTTCATTTACTCTGTTTATCGAGATCGTGTGACTTAATAACGCTCGAGCATTTCCTGAGTGGCTCCAAGAATTTCCTGGTATATTCCGACAAACCATAGACGATTAACGTCCTAAAAGCCGACACAAGTCGCGTTTTTCAAGAGATTGAGTCCCATTTATGCGAAAATGTCACAGCAAAACGTTCCACTAGGATGCGCGATTACAGCGGAGCTGGGGCAGTCTTTTGCCAGAAACTATACAGGGTGTAAGGAACAGATTTCAGCAAACTTTAAAGGCTTGCTCAGTAGACGAAACTAAACAATCTTCCACAAGATTTTTTTCAGGAAACGAAGATAAAAAGTCGGCCTTTCCATGCGAAGTTATAAACTTGATTGGAGAGTTTGCATGGAGGAAAAAATATTGATCAACTAATAAAGTTTTTGTTCTATTTTGCTGTAAAACTGTTATAAAACTAAGTTTTATTAGTAATTATAAACTATAAACCTAATGTAGTTTAGAGATTAATTTTACGGCAGATATGAATATTAATAAAATGTCCTAACAGTTTTCATGTTCCAGTACTCACTAGTATTTTTTATTTTGTTTTGTTCTTTTTTTTTAAATTAAGTTTGTCACAAATAACTATTTACCTTGTAACGGGGACTATGTGGAATAGTTTTCCTTTTCTGTAATTATGACATATTTTTGTTGGTTTTGAGTAATTTAAACGACCAACCCAAATGTCCTTTCGTTGAGGTCACTAATGGTCCCGAGTTGAGCTACATGAATACTAAGCAATATTTGAACTGACTGGACAAGTCCAATTAAAGCCGTATGGTTTATTCCTCAAAATACCATCTCAGAGACTACGATCTGCATGACATTAAATCTTTGCTGCATAGACTTTAAAAGAGACTGGCCTCCGAGTTTGTTTCTGAGTTTTTCTCTCGGGTAGTCAGCTAGAAAACACCGGCATCGTCTTCTTTAAATTGACGAGAAAATTGCGTACAAGTGCTTTTAAAACCTATTTTCAAAATTAATATTATCATTCTATCGATCCTATTTACTAATTAACTTAATGCAAATAAAAATATCACAGAATAGGCTATTCGAGACATTTAAACACCCTCAATTCCATCACAGTTGAGGAGTTTCTTTCAATGGTGCCAGATACACTTGTTCCAAATTTCTATTGTTATTATAACTGAAAGCTGAAAAAAAGGATGTTCTATAAATATATTCTGGTCATATTTACTTCCTATTTGAAGGTTATTACAATTATCTGTTGGATAATAACCGACTGTTCAATTTTATAGTGTCTATAATAATCAATTTAGCGTAAAGAAAGACTTGACTGAAGAAATAAGAAATACTTTTATTCAGTAAAAACACAGCACAACGGTTATAAACACCACAAAGTAAACAAGAATAAAAGTACAAAGTGCGCCGAGCGTCCAATAGTGGTATGGATTCAATTTAAAACTAATAGGTATTCGCTTATACAATGCTAAAGTCAATACTTGAGTTAATGGCGCTGGAGCCGAATGGTCTCAAAATATAAACTGGAGTTTAGTTGTAAATTTATCAATCAAGTAATTAATTAATTAAAATCTATTACAGCGCGGAATGTTTACGAATAGATTTCATAAATCTGAAGAGTCTCTCTCCGACCCAAACTAATAAGTATTTAGGTACTTATAAAGTTTAAGATATCAATTGTTGATGTAGTTTTACGTTAGTTGCATAATGCTTATACTCGTATAGGGTGACTTATAATTAGTGACCGATAAGTATACACGTGATTGTACTCATGATTACAGACAACTTTCCCAAAGAAACTTTTTTATACTCATTATTTAGCTTATATTATTTTACCGGTGCGTGTAGGGAGCTACACTGATTACATGCACCGATAAGTTTGCAAGCGGCGCGGGTGCACTACCACTATTGTAGGTGGGGTATATGAGACAACGACGTTACGCGGCTAACAGCTGAAAGGTTGCAGACGCGCGCGCTCGTATTTGTGCGAACAGCTGTTTTGTTATTGTGATAAAACTAATGAGTATATAATAAAATTTCTTTGTGAAAATTGTTTGTAATCATATGTACAATATTGTGTATAAGTATCGGTCACTAATTACCAGTCACCCTATATAACAGAAAGTAATCGTTGAAGGAACGCTTCTTTGGCTGCCCGAAGAAGGTGTTCAATAGGTTGTTATCGGGTGGAAATAATATGTGTGCCTTTAACGTTTGGGTCATGCCATGATATAGGTACACTTTTTGATCGCACTCAAATAAACTCGAAAGAATGTAGCCAGGTTGCATTCTTTAATGTTTTTGATTTAGATAAATCAATCAAAGAGACCGTTTACAGGCAATTTGAATAGTTAAAATCTTGGTCAGTCAAAAAAGTGAAATTAAATTTTATGTGAGAGATTTACATTTTGGAATGTTAATCTCTATAGAGAAGAACGTACAAGAAACTCCATTGATATTCATTAAATTATATTACATAGAAAGTTTTGGTCACTTCTATTACGCGAGCAAAACGAATAAATAATAATAATAAAAAATAATAAACAAAAAATAAACCCCTGCAGCTAAAAGATGACCAGTCTCAACTGACGGCACCATTTCACAAGCAAGACGCGTACATCAGCCTCACAGCTTAACCACGCTTAACACTATTTATAGCTTAATGAATTGTGGCTTATTTGAAACCAATTCGCAGAATATTTTCCGAGTATCCGTACGCATCGAAGTAGAAACAGAACCCATCCCAGTTTCCTTGACAAGCGAGAATTGGCGCAAACCTGTAGCGCTTGACAGTACTCCGAAGCCGTGATGGGTTCGGTGTAGACCAATTAGAGGCCAAAGTCTACCGGTGTTTCGTTGACATTTTTGGGAACAACAAAAGCCATGCCTGTATAAATTTGTGCGAAAATCGTCATTATCATTTCAGCCGAAAACGTCCACTGTTTGAAATAGGCCCCCAAATGTAGCCATAACAAACGGTCCTGCATCCACCGCATTCCCGCAACCCTCACCAGGTCATCGATTCATCTTGTGGGAGGCCTTCCACGCTGCGTTTTCCAGTGCGCGGTCGTCACTTTAGAACCTTCTGGCCCCATGATCATTCGTTCTATGAGCAATGTGCCCTGCCCACTGCCACTAAAGTTCGGCGGTTCTTCAAAATTACCACGATAAATATCTTCCAGTAGCCCGATTCACGTAATGAAAACCGAAACGATATCGTAGTGATTTAGTCGTTTAGACCATTTTTGTATTCACATCCATCAATTGAGTTTTAACGAAACCGATTTTAAAGTCGTTTGAAATTCGTCGATTTAAGAAAAGTCTGTATTACATTAGATTATCCTGGTAGAATACTTATTAATGTAACTGCAAATAAGTCTATAAATCGTGAATATCGCTTTTGAATAGAACTTCGATCGAACGACTAAAACAAAACTTCAACGATATTTGGCTTGTTTGATTTTACTATAGAACGTCTTAATTAACTGACAAGGGATTGGTCCATCTTTACCGTATAGAATATTGTGGTGAATAAACCTGATATAGTGGTAGTGGACTAAACTGAAAGGCTTGCAATTTCTGTCCCGTTTCACAAGAACCTTGTGAAAATGGAGAAAGTTATGCAAATAAGATATTTTTCGATAAACTTTCTAAAAAAAAAAATCCAGGTTATTAGCATGGCATTACTATTATAGAGAAACCTTGTATTTATTAAATTTTCTAATAAATACGCTTGCAGTTTCATGTCTCCCTAATTTGTAGACTAGTTTTAGACTTAAAAAATAAAAATAAAAACTGTCTACTCAAGGCTTACTCTCTGCTGAAATTGGCTGCCAGATCCAAAATTCGGTTAGGAAGTTTAGTACTTCACAAAAATCTACACTTTTCGATTAATCCCATCTCCAATTAAACCAACACTGCTACTGGCTGGGGAATGGGGTTGCATATTCAAGAATACTCCTACATTTCCTAGACAAAGAAAAGTTGCGCTATACAAAGAACATAAAAAAAAACTCTAATTAAGCAGATTGTGAATTTCATTCTGTTTAACAAAAGTAACTTAATTTCAGAACTTTACGTTATAAGTTGATGGAACCACTGAAATTAGTTAATCGTGGTACCATTTCATTATCTAGGTAATTAGACAGCATTTTCAATTATAATTCTATACCACATTTTAGTGTTATTACAAATTTCTAATTATGTTATTTTAGGAAAGTTAGCTTCATACAGGGATTTTGATGAAAATGTGTTAATTGCTAATTTTCTCGCATCATTTATGAAAGTTACTGAGCGTGGCGGCCATTGTGTGGAGTGATGGGAGTATGTGGGTCAGAACGCTGGTACACAATGTTCCATCATGTCGGTAATTAATTCTTTTCATCGTCGAGTCGCACATAGTTTTGAGTGTCTGTTGCCACTTTTTATGTGGAATCGTGAATTTATGTGACTTTGTTCGTGAGAACAGTGCTGGCCGAGTGGTAATGGTTCCGACTTAAGAGTTCTAGGTCGCGAATTCCAACCTTGGCAGGCGCATTACTTTATGTAATTTATTTAATTACCACTGCTCTCAAAACTAAGGAAAACATCATGAGGAAACCGGCATGTCCTAGAACCAAAAATTCGAAGACATCTGACATTCACCAACCCGCATGGGCTCGCGTGGTGGGTTACGGACCATTCTCTCTCTTATAGAGGAGGCCTGAGTCCCAGCAGTGGGGACATTGAAAAGGCTGATGATGATGATGATGATGATGTTCGTGAGATGACCCCTTAACCAACCGCGTCGGATTAGTCCAACGAGTGTTTTGGTAAGGGTCGCAAGGGTCGTGTGTTAGCGACTGGGCACTCCATCTCGTTTAGCTCTTCAATCTCCCCATAGGTGACAGAAGAGTTGACGAGATGGCGTACTTGTTCGTGGGTGTATGGATATAGGTACTAAAGGTTTAATATACTCGTAGTAACAAAGCTAGTGCACCTCACCATCAACGATTGCATCACTGCTTACCATCAGGTGGGATCGCAGTCAAGTACTAGTTTATATTATTTAAAAAATACACAATGAACAACGCAATGGTTTTTGTTGAGCAGATAGTGAGAAAAAAGAGTACAAGTTCACACAGCAAAAAAAAAAAATAGCAGGTGTAGGATAATAAGTAGGATGCAATATATTTGCCAATCTGCTTGATGCAATTGAGACATTTGAGAGGCCAGCCAAGAGGATCATTGGCAATGATGCACTCGTCGAGTCGCTAGCCTAATGGTTTTTTACCGGTTGAATTTCGGGGAATGTGCATCGAAATTGCACAGTCTAATTCCGCCTAGCCCGTTCCATCATCGGACCACCAAGCATACGGTGATACGCCAAAAAACGTTTTAGGAACACATTAACTGTGCGTACTGCTAAAGGGTGGATTTCCCTGCCGGGGTCTGTTTCCTGATGGCTGATCAAGAGTGAACAGGTTACTTTTAGGTAAGTGCACTCCAGTATCAACCATATCGTCGACTTCCATCGGGTGAGATAACGGTCAATCGGAAACTTATCAACAATAAAAAAACATTGGACCTGCATACTGTGTTTTTGTAGGAACCTAAACGTTACTTGCGCACCTTTTCCAATGCTATTGACACAGTTTGAAGATTGAAGTTATGAGTTAAATTCCAGTTTATAAAATAGCGTGACTGTTGAACTTTTAACAGGCAGGATTTATGCTCATTTGTTAGGTATACACGACTGTAAGTGGGTCGAATGTGGACAAGTTTAGTTGCGCTTTGACTTGCATAATATTACCTTTTAGATTTAGTATTCAGGTAGTCGTTGTGATGCCTCAAATGTTAAGAATTCTCATGTTTACTGCTGTGGTTGCTGCTCAAATATGTTCGTTGTAATTTGTATATTTCTATAATAATCTACACTAATATAATAAAGAGGTAAAATTTGTTTTTTGTTTGTTTGAGATAATCTCTGGAAGTACTGGTCCGATTGCTAAATTTTTTTCACTGATAGAAAGCTGCTTTATTCCTGAGTGACATAGGTTATAGTTTATTATATTATATTACTAGGATTTGCCTGCAACTCTGACTCAGACTCGACTATGTCACTTACCCAACTGACTTTGAATATTATATGTGCCTTACATAATAATATTCACTATCTACAGCATTTACTGTAAAAACAAATACCACAAATGTAGAGTTGACTAGCCTATGTGATCTTTCTTAAGTCTTCTCTCTTTGATATCCAGTAAGAGAAAAATCGTTTATCAAAATAATTGGACAGTTACCTCATCATCATTTTTCTGCCCTTGTCTTATTCTTATATTACTCGGGGTCGGTGCAATACGTTTTTTTTTTCTTCTATTCTACTCTGTCACCCATCACGCAATTACTAACTGCCTTTTCGTACATATCACTCCTCATACAATCCATCCATCTTCTTTTTGGTTTTCCTCTCACTCTCCATCGTCATTTCAAACGTACGTGGTCGCCATTCCAGAACCTTTCGGCCCAACGGCCATCTGTTTTGTGCCACTTAATTTTAGCGATTCTTTGTGCTATGTCGGTAACCATGGTTCTCCTGCGGATATCCTAATTGCTGATTCGATCACGCAAGGAAACTTCGAGCATAGCATTGGGTGACTAAGTCTTCTGATACTAATTCTACAGCACACAGTTACCTGCCAGTTGCTAAATGCACAAGTTAATCGAATAAGATTTAATTAAATTACATAAAAAAACTTTACAGAATACCTACACGAGAAACAATAAGAGAGTTCTGAAGTACAAGTCGAAATGGCTCGAACATAAAGATGCAAGTGTAGGAACAGCTGGAGACGTAGCGTCTTGTGTGAGTGACTAACTGTTGCTGCCCCTTTGTCTCAGTAAGTACCGACTTCTCGCAAACTGAAGTTGATGGTGCCATTATTGACGTAGTGGGTGAATGAAGGACTTTGTTTTTCTAGCTAAATGGCATAAATGGTAACAGTTAATGAAATAGAAAAAACGAGCTTCTGCCAGCGGTAGTGCTTGTAACAGCAGAAATTTATACAAAGGGAATAAAAAGTATCCAATTTTCTGTTCCACTGCAGGGTTAACTCGAGTGCAAAATTTCATCTAAATCCATTCAGCTGATTGAACGTTGTAAAGTAAATAATATTTATTTATATAGGTTTAGGTTTACACAAAGGTTGTCTGTTAAAAATTGCTCTTAGCGATAAGACTGCTCATTTTGACACCCTATTAATTTTAAGCTCCTACAGTAATTTTATTTATGGTGTACAATAAAGAGTGTTCAATCAATCAATTATGCACACTTTACAAAAAATTACACAATTATAATATTAAAAAGTGGTATTGTTTAATTTACATGATCGAATGAGAAGTCTTTCTTATATATTCTTTATTGTACATAACATTACAAATTACTAACTAACTGACTGAATGTATAAAAGTAAGAAAACCTAGATGAATTGAAACCTAGATGATTCTATTTAACATAGATGAATTGAAACTTACAAACTAAAATAATTTACACGTATATGTGTACAGCACACAATACGTATAAACATACTAATTATATCCAACAAATAAAACCTATATATATATATGCATGTATATATGTGTATATGTATATATATGAGTCATGTTGACAGAAAATGTTCCTTGATCCTTTCTCTGAAGACGTCTAACGAAGGGCTAGCCCTTATTGAGTGTGGAAGAGAATTCTTAAGGCGACAGTCTCATTTGCAGAATTTTGAATTCAGGAGATTAGATAAAGACTAAAGGGTGTTTTATTCAGTAACTGGCTTATAGAATGTGGAGACCTGTAGCATGCCAATACTGCCCAACAAACATATTAGCGTTAAGACAAGCTTTATTAGACATGTATTTCGGTTCTACTTAGATATTTAAGAGGTAGCGTATTTCTTATAAGAGAGTTATAGAGTGTAATAACACCTTTATACCCTCGATTTTGGCACAAAATTTTGCAGGCTAAGCCTGTATGAATCCCTATATAGTGGTTCTACAAAGCCTTTAGTTGAAGTGTGTAAGAGGTGTTACAAGAACGTCAATTTTAGTTTGAAACTTTATAGCGCCTTTAGAATGGAGTTAAGTTGAAACCTAGAGTTATATAACATATCTATAGTGGTGTTAGTTAGAACTAAGACCGGTACGTTGATACCTTATAAGTCATTTGAAAAGTTTTCTGTGTCAAAATCAGATTGTAAAAGCTTTAAAGTAAAAAGAATTCTATTAATTGTCTAAATGAGTGCTTCGTTTATCTGCCGACAGTGCCGACATTGCAATATTCTCATCACAAAATGTACCTAAGTATTGTGGATTTAAAGTATTTTTGAAGTGTTAAGTTAATTATTAGTGCGCTTGCCAGTTTACTGTGATAGTGTATCGTGTTTCTCATCTCAATTTTAACGCGCCCTCAAAAAATTATGAATTAGAGGAATAAAAGGATAACATTTGAAAATGCAAATAACCTAAAATAGTTTTAAACGTCATTTTCAAGTGTTGCTCGGTTTTATTAGTGATTATATACATAAAACTAAGTCAAATAATTAGAAAAATGTAAATATATCGTTATTAGAAAGTGATTTTGTACCAATAAATTTTTAGGTTATGTTTACAGAAAGTAATCAAAATGGCTATTTTTTCTTAAAGTTACAGTCTTCCCTTAAATCAATTATGACACTTGATGAACTACAACGCCGGTGGTAAAGAGTATTATACGGTCTTGGGTTGATATAAGAGAGGAATTATACACTTATCGAAGACATTTACCTGCTGTGGAGACTAAAATACTGATTTTAGCTTTATTTATACATGTTTGGATTAGGGTTCCTTACAAAGTAATGAAACCCCTAATCTTCAAGTCACCCCAGGCGCAAAGTAACCTGCTGGTACCTAGGTACTTAAACTTAAATCACAGATACCGTTTTAACTTAAATTGTTAGCTTCAAGTTTTTTTTTCTGCACTATGCTTTGGCTATAGTGTTATTTTCTTTTACAAAAATAAACATAGCAAAAATAACTCAATATAAAATTTTAATTATTAATTATAGTTATTTTTTGTTTTCACGAATGGCGCCTTCTAAACTTCAGCCAGCCGGTAATATTGGGTCGTCTCGCGGGTCAGCTGTCTGTCAGTTCAGTCAGTCTTCAGTTCTTCTTGTTGAATCGACTTCATAAACTTTTGGTACTCTTGCTTAATTTTATATCTCACTGCACCTTTTTGTTTTTGTGCTCTCCAGGAATGAATTCGTTTCATTTTAAAGAAAATGCACAGCTTACAGTTCATACATTTAGGTTAGTTAGGTTATGCATAAACTCTTTAAGCGTACGAAACATTTAATGGTGTTTTTACAGAGTTACAAGTAATTCATACACCAAAACCTTTTATATAAGGATCGTACAAAACCACTGTAACTATTTAACCTATGATTGCCTTTAGTATAACAGGCGTAAACTGTATATAAGGGTTATACAACGCATGTAGAGTTTGGTGTTACTACACTCTTAATTAACTCCCTTGCAGAACCGCTAACGTTACTGAAGTTGAAATAAAGTCTTATGATCTAAAAGCAACTCCGTTATAGCAGATTTGTAGCAATAAGAGTTAAAGAGAGTTAATGAAGATCTTTCAACAGGTTTTAACGTTGTAAGCAGAAACAAGCTTTAACGTCTTAAGTATATACGTAGCCACTGTTACTACACTAACTACTAAGGAAATTGTGATTCGTTATTTACAGTTGTAATGCAACTTGAAGAGCTGAACTTATTTAATAAGTGTACTGAACCACCTTTAGTGATAACTGAATCCATTATAAATCAATAGTAGTACCTTAAACATTAAAATAGCCTGCAACCAACGCATAATTGTTTGTTGGGTGGTGTCTAAACGCTACTTCCACTTAGACTGGAAGCTAAATCCAATAACTACAGTTGTAAAAGAGTTAGGCAAATGAAGATGATCTAGTGAAAAGATTCAAATCCTTAGTAGTACGAGTAAATGCGGATTTTCCTACAATATTTAAAATATTACCTAGTCAGCAACTGGACGAGGCTGACGTTAGAGCTCAACAACTAAACATTGAGGTATTGTAAACTCGAAACAATTAAGAAAATATAATATTTTATACTTCATACAATGAATTCATCCAATCGCAATACACTATCGAGCATTGAGTAAGTTCGTAACAATTCAGTACCTGCTCAACCGTGTCGTTTACAATTTTAATCAACTCCCATATTCAATAGTACTCGGGAAAAGCAATTATATAAAAAAAAGATTGAAATAAAAACCGAGTTTCCAATACGTTATGGAATAAATGCCGGACAATAGTCATAATTTGTACCAGTAGCACGTTTTTCGTAGAAATTCTTAATTTTTTTATTCATTATTACATTAAATACTGAATTTATTCCGTACGTTTTTATTATTATTAATTGGTTTGACTACTGTCTCATCTGATTGTAAGCTATGATTCTGCCTAGGATAGAGCACGTTAAAAGTAATCTATTCACTGACATTTTAATTTATGTTAGTTTCATTTATTGCATGTAATTGACATCTTTCAAAAATTCTAGTACATAGTTTGGTATTTGTTTTGATTCTGTAATTTTTATTGATTTTAATTGGGTGTAATTGACATTTTTTTTTATTGTTTTATTAGTTTGGTGTTTATTTTGACACTGTAATTTTTATTTGTTGTTCTAATCTATCCAACTGCAGCGCTTTCTATAATTTTTAAATATTGCAAAATAAATAATTAAATGAATAAATATTAACATTTGTACGCCTAATAGCTAAACTTAGAGAACCAACAAAAATGTACTATATCATACTCATGTGTCTCTGTAACCTATGTTTACAAATAACAAAACCTGAATCTGAATCACTCTTGACTCATTAAACCCCAAGCGAAAGCCCCGGCGTTCGCAGATCGATTGTCTTACTATTGTGTCTCAAATTAACGGTATTTGAAAGATTAAAGACCTCCAGGTTCTAGGTACAACAGCTAATAAGTAGACTTCAGCTGCACGCATAATTAATGTTTTCTCAACACGTTTTTCATGTACTGGTTGCTCATCACCATACATCTATGAATCTGATAACTCCAGGAGAATACCAATTCGCAGTTTAAACCGATTGTAATGACAATATACAATCGTGAAGTTTTACCGTTGTTCTCTTAGTTACTCGAAAATTATCAAAAATGTAAATAAATAGAACCTACAAACGCAATTATTGTAATAATGAAAAACGAAAAACCAAAATATACACCGTGATGCAACCCTATTCGAGGAAATTCAACATTGCTAGAAGTAACAGTGAAAAATGAATATAGTTTTGATGTGCAAATGTTTTCAGCTTTACACACTTTTATTACAAAATGGTTTCAACTCGGTCTAAATAAATTAGTTTTTATTCTCGGACTGTTTATGAGCATATTTTTGCATAGTTTATCTTTTGATTGCTTTGTAAATTCATGAAAACGCACATTGACTAAATCAATTAACTTTTCCATATTTTTATTAAAAAAAAACATATTGTTTTTTAAATTAAAAGTACCTATATAAATGCGTAAGAAACTGCTATTTTATGAAATTGCGCAATTTGAGTTGGATCGACTTCGAATTATAAATTCAAATAAACTTTGTACTTAAAGGTAACACATGTTATTCCTTTTTCAAATTGTTTATTAATTTGTTTCTTTGGCTTTTGTTTTTCCACATTTTTTTTTCAGTTTCTTCTTTTTCTTCTTTCTGCCCTTATTCCATTTTACTTAGATTGGCGCAACACGTTTTTTCTTTCATTCTGTCATGTCACTCGTCCCACTATTACTAACTCCCTTTTTTTTTAATTAAACTCCTCACACAATCCATCCATCTTTTCTTTGCTCTCCCTCTCCATCAGGAAATTAATGTAAATACTGCAAAATTCCTAGTTGCTACAGAAACTGCCATAGTTTTTGAAATATCTACCTAATTCGTGAAACTATAGTATGTTGTAGATAACTGATTAATAATATAAAAAAGAAAATACATAATGCGTTTAGTGCATAAAATTTTAAAAAGTACTAAATAGCATTTCTAATTTATAACACCAAAAATACTAAAATAAAAATAAAATGTTTTTTTTTTTTAAATATATATAATTCATTTTAATAAAATAACCTACTCCAATATTTTTGTACGAAGCCAAAAAATGTTTTAAAGTGACCGTATTAACTTTTAACGATCTCTTAGGTATCAATACTTAGAGTAGACGACCTAAAATATCTCAGAAACGATTACTGTGCAAAACCTGTAAACTGAGCAGCGCATTCTTTATAAACCTAAATATAACTATATTAGAGTGAAAATTTTTAATGGCTGACCTAACCGCAGATCGTTTAATGCTTCGTTTCAACACAGTTAATTGATAAAGTTTTCGATTATAAAATACTTATTGGAAAAAAAACTTACCCTGTTGCTTTGGAGGTTTAATCGGAAAGTACAATATTACTAAAGAATATTGAAATATTTTTTACGTCATCAGTAGGCTTGTCTTTGACCTCTAAGTCACCTGATGGTAAGCGATGATGTGATTGATATACTCACTACTTGACTTAAATACCCCCAGGTTGTAACTATCAGGGAACAGGACTCCAGTAGCAAATTCTACTTTTTAACTGTTGTGCACTATGAATTATTTAGAATTAAGACTATATTATAATAGTACTTATAGCCAAAGCTTGTCAGGTTATCATGCTAGTTAGTTTGACTTTGACCAGTACTGAAATTCACATTTTTATTCAGCAGTTAGAGTATATTAGTATAATATTTACTGTAACGGTTGGATATAAGATTAAAGTTTTAGAACTATTTTATAGATAAATACTATCTCTATCCATCACACTTTGCACTGACAGAAAAAAAAAAACCAAAATAAATAATCGTTCACGAAGTTTTAAATTAAGATATCAATTTGTGACATGTTTAAACATCGTTCGATCAACAGACAGTCAATTTTGTTTTTATATGTTTATTTTTTGTAGGTACAGATGAGTTCAGCGTTCGTGTGGCTTTCGACTAATGACTAATGCCTGGACATTGTTGTGATTGATTGTCTAAATTATTTGTTTTGTTTTTAATGCTTTTTGTTTTTATTTAGTTGTCGATTGTACCTCCGTCGGGGTTTTTAGGTACTAGATTTTTATATTTGCGTAGGGATTATAATTTTATTAGTTATTAGGTCTAAACTTGTATGTGTTATGGCTAGATCTTAAAATTGAATTAAATATTTCATGATATGGCTAACTAAACTTGACCAGATCATTTAAACGTTAACGTTTAGTGAGATGTCAATGGAGATTGCCATGTCATCAAACTTTAACTTTTAAAACGATCTGGCCATTTTCTAAGATTTGGGAACAACACATGTAGGATTCGATACAACATAAATATGTATTCTAAACGAAAATATAAATAAATTTGAGGTGAAAAGCTATGCCCATTTTCTCGTTAATAGACTTGAATTTAAAATTAAATGAATTTTGGATCAATTATTTAACTGAGTTCAATAAAGTTAAATGACCGATTTTAGCAAATGTCATTTCTTTGACTTACTATTATTCCCATACACTAAACATATAACTTAACTAAATATTGAGTAAAGAGCCATCTATCAAGAACATATCTAAGCTTGGGCTAGTAGATTCCATCTTAGATAACCAAAATGACATTTGTCTAGAGCGAGTCGGTACTAACACATAAGAACAGAAACATATTACGATAGCTAATATTCTTGGCAAGCCTAGCATTATCTTCACAAAATAGTTGTTTACCAACATTATACACACTTTAAAGCACACTTAACACTTATTTTGGCACAGCATTCAGTTTCTAAACCCATAAAACAGGGCCCCTTACAATGAAAACGTTAGCGCTGGTCCAGCAGTAAAACTTATTGCAGACAGAAATGGGGTAACATTTTAGTACTCTGGCTAGATTAGGCACTGCAGCTTTGGTGTTATAGTGCGGGTAATGTGTTATTTTAGTACTCAGTATCCAGAACAGGGACTATGTTTTCAAGTACTGAATAACTAACTAAATTTTATCATTGCATGGAAGCGTACTACCAAGATTAAACGTTAAATGATAGGAAAATGTCGACGCTGTTTTATATAAGGATGCAAGGCCTACAGCCTCGATATATAATTAAATTATTTGCTAGTTTTATAGATTCGGGTACCTTATTATTGGCTGTAATGCTGAAAGATCTAAAGTAAGTTTTCATAAAAATTAGATGTTGTTGCAAGGTTATTGAAAAACTATAAAAAATTTGTGCTCTAAGCGCATTAAATTAATCAAAAATCTTTCAAAAGAGATAATTATATCAGACGCTAAGCTCAAAAAAAAAACCGCATAAATTCGGATTTAGGCCCTATTAGCACCAAACCACAGATATATTCTAGACCCATACAAAATGTACTCTGGTCGAATATAATGTTCTGTAGCTTATTGAATAAAATGTTCTAGTAGTGGTACCTATCACTAGTACTTTTAAAGCGTTTTATCTTTATATCAATAATTTCTTACATCCAAAGCTAGTCAAAATTTTGTATAATTATGTAATAATAGCAATGTTTTTTATTTATTTATCAAATACAGCTTACAAGTCTGTGGGTATTAAATCCACATATCACACGAATATATTTCTTTTGGTCTTAAAAAACTGTTTCTCTGCCAGTACCGTAAAATATTATACCGTATCTCAATGCCAAACCACTACAAGTGTGTTAAGCAGATAGGGAGTTTCACTCTGATTTACGACTTTTCGAAACACATATAGAGCATTGGTAAATTTACTTAATTTTATACACACTTGACCCAACATGTGTCATCCGTGTCATATTTGAGTCTATGTGCAATCCTAAAAACTTTGTAATATCTAATTTTCAATGTTATTTTTTTCGTAATTTACGTGCATTTTTGTTTTAATTTTTGGAATTCATTATACATATATGTTTTGGAAAGTGTTAGTAGTGAACTGTATGAGTTTAATTAAATTTAGCCCATTAATTATAAACAAATGACGCACAGTTTAAATATATTATATATTCATGACGTGTTAAGATTCTTCAGATACAACCATCTCTGTACTATCGTCAGCATAAAGAACGATGGGTTATTGGTGGACTTGGAAAGGTTATTTATGTATGTTATAAATAGCAAGGGACCTAAGATACTTCCTTGAGATACACCTCTGGTAACTTTTGTTGGCGTTGACATTGTATTTGTTTTAACTTTAGTGATACGAAAAATGCAAGATATTTTCATTTTTTATCTTCTAGATCAGACTTCCTCGAAATCCATAAAATTCTAACTTATTTAATAGCATTTCATGGTTGACGCTGACAAAAACCTTAGTCATATCCATATAAAGAGCTGTGACTTGGTTTTTGCTATCTATACCCTTTATTATTTTTTTGAGATAAATGTACAACTTAATGGACATTGGATTGTTTTTCCTGAAACCCATTTGTTCTTCTGCAGGGACTTTATGATTTTTCATATAAGTTGCTATTTTATTACTTTTCCAAGAAATTTCATAATGTGTAAGAGATATTGGTTTAAAAAGTTCATATTTTATCTATAGTTTTTTAAATATAGGAATTTCAATAGACAACATCTTCAATGCATATATTAATTACTCCGCATAATATTGTACAGGCGCTATTATTTCTGCTACTGCTTTACACGTGGTAATCATTCATCAGTACGCACAATTTGTGAGGGCGTAGCGTTAAAAGGCTTTCTAACGAGCTAACGAAGGCTGCAAGAATCAGATGGATGTGAGATGGTCAGGACCGGTCGTTGTGATGAAATTTGAGGCAGGCCGGACTTTCGTCTGAAATGATAATGCCGCAAGTGCAACAAACAGGAATTGTATAAATAATTTTCACTTATCAATCTACACCTTAATTTATCATCACACTGTAAACATTATAAACAATACTTTCGTAAAGAAATAAAATTTTCACTTTTATTCGAAATCGCACCATATAAAATACTGTCAAGTCTAGCACTATTATATATGAAATGACTGTGTCAGGCTTCAATCTACCATTACCCACCCTAGTGCAAGGTAGGTTGGGTAAGGTCTACTGCATAAGGGCAGATTGGATGCTGACATCAGTTTACTTGGCAAAATGCTAGTTAGATGATAAATGATGTCCTATAGTAACATTCCTATTTCTTTTACACAGTTTTCGGACAATAACGCAACAGTCAGCACCCTGAACTTGGTACCAATGGCGGAAGACCACGAGAAGTACCTCGTCTGCCGTGCCGAGAACCCTCGGGTGCCCAACGCTGTTATAGAAGATCGATGGTTTCTCAATGTGCAATGTAAGTTTTTTTTTTGTGCTGTTTGGTGTTATTAGACGTATCCGCTTCAAAAGATCTTTTTTTATAATTATTTACAAGTATTAGGATTATAATTTAGGTGTCTTCAACGCTAGAGTGATTAGACTCTTATTAAACTAGTTTCATTTGCCATTAACAATTGCATTATACTGCTTACCATCAGGTGGGATCGCAGTCAAGTACTTATCATCATCATCATAAAAAGACGTTGGTCACACACACACTGTTGGACATAGGCCTCCCCCATACAGTCAAGTACTAATTTATATCATCAGTTCATATCCTTTTCTTTATTGTTAAACATAATTATTTAAATCTGAGATCCCATCTGTTGATTTGCTTTAAAGTATTTAACTTGTTTAACGCTGTGTAATTTACATTATGTAAAATATAGTCCTCTTTTTACTGTGAAAATTTAGTGTTTTACAATGTCTGACCCTTTTTTTAAATAATTTGAACCTGAGACTGCTAAATTAGGGCGTTACGTTCATTTAAAATTTAACAAGTGGTATTTAGCACTTTTCATCAAAAGTGAATCCAACTAATTACACAAAACACATATCGCATACATTTAGCAAATACTTTTCAGCTTATAACAATATAAAGTCATTAAAATAATGAGTAAAAAGTTCGGATCAACATGAGGATAAAACTGTGGTTGTGTGTATGTTAACAAACCTACTAATGGTTCAAATACATGTATCTTGGGCCACCTACCACAACCCTTATTTCATGGTAGGTTTCATACATTTTTTATGAATTCGCCGCACAGGGTTGACGCCAGTGGCCGCCACACGCTACAAATCGCCGCTGCTCGCTACTTATGGCCCAAACCGGACACTAAACGCCAAAACAAAAAGTCGTCACATGCAACTTGTGCATTTAAAGCTTCTCCGTCAGAGTCCATTATGATACTGCACGTATGGGTTAAAAAAGTAGCAGCCACCGGCCACAAGTTGTCCTTTGTGGTTGCTTCTAGCTTTTCGTGGCGGCGTTAGTAGCTGTGGTAAGTGGCCCATGTGCGATGACACTTACTGATGTTTTGTTTAAAATCAAACAAATTACTGAACTACTAAACTAAATTTTTTAGACGAATAGCATTAAACTAGCTTTATTTAAATCTATGGTTATATAGTTGGAATTTAAATTATGATTATCGAAAAATTATTGAGATTAATGGGTCTCTAAAGTTATGCGAGTATTTTAGTTTATTTACATTTAAAGTTGGAAGACAGTTATCTTTGAGTAGGTGGAGTCGAAAGTTGTTTTTTTTAAGACTAGGACACAATTTTGTATCGTAGAGTAGAACAGAATAGAATAAACTTTATTGTACACCAAAAAGTAACACATCTTATACTTAAACTTAAATCTATGGGTACGATGGCGGTCTTATCACTGACATCGATATCTACCAGACAACCTTAGGATGGATAAGAACTTAAAATAATACAGGGGATAGTCTGCGATGTACTGCTAACATATAATCAATCTCTATATAAAACACAATACGTAACTATAAATATTTAGATACAAATTAAAAAAAAGTATAAAGTCACATACACGATACACCCAAATTAGAATAGAATATTTTGGAATTAGAAATTCGGAACAAATAAATATCTGCAGATAATAGAATAGAATAGATATATATATGTTTCTTCCGTGCGGAAATCGAACCTGCGACAAACAGCGCAGCAGCCGAATGTTCAAAATGACGACATAGAAGTTCCCTTCATGAGGGCTGGGTATATGGTTGATATGCATAGATATGCCTTATATTTTCCGTTTGACAACTTAGCAAGAGCATGCAGAAGTTCTAGCCCAACTTTTATTGTTAATAGCCTTGCATGAACTACTGATTTAGGCCAATCAATCATTTCTGAAAATCCTCAGCACCCAAGGATAGTTCTGAAAAATACCGTGTTTGTTAACAGATGTACCTATCGTGACACTAAAACTGGGTTCAAACCTAAACCCCAGCTACATCAAGGAAGGGGATGGCGTTTACTTCGAGTGCAGCGTCAAAGCTAACCCTAAGGCAAAGAAACTGACATGGTACAAGGGGGTAAGTTTCCTGAACATATGTAGGTACATATACACAGCAAATAAGCCACATGCCAATTGTAGCTAATCTAGTGTCAGTTGGCTTCTAATACTTTGAAAACTCAGTATCAGGCTAGGTCAGCCTAAATGCAGCCTACTATAGACGTACAGTCGACTATAAACTTGTGATAATTCATAACGTGGCTCAGCTATACGTAAGACTTATTATGATCATAGTGATAATGATAATATGAACAATCGCTGGACAGTTGCTATAAAAAAAACCGGTCAATTTGGAGGTTCCATACAAACCTACATAGTATTTATAAATAGTTCAATTCCCAAATTGAGTCTCGAAGATCATTCTGAATAGCAGAAAAGTTTTTTTTGACGTACGTTAGAAACGAAAGAGAGTATTTTTTTTTATATTAGTTTCAGCTCCATACTTTTACACGTTCCTAAGAAAAGGGTCTTGACAGACAGACAATAAAGTGATCCTTTAAGGGTTTTTTTGCCAAGTAACCTTAAAAACTCGGTTTCTTGAATAGCTTACTGTGTCGGATCAGCTATATGAAATGCTCTTTTATGATCTACATAATTATATAAAAGAAGACTGACATATCAGATTGATTGACTGACACATCAACGAACAGCCAAAACCACTGGAACTAGGAGCGTACAATTGCCGAAACGGATCTTGAGCGCTCGGCCATACATTGGATAGCCAATCGTCGTGGTTGTTAGATACATGCAGCAAGGCAGGGAACGAATCATGAGTGGCGCCTATGACGCGATGGCGTGGCGAGCGAATCACTGACACTCCCCGCCCCCGCGTCTCATTTCGCACCACTTAAGAGACCGAATATTTGACTTCTGCGCAACTTGAAGCCAACGCCCAAGATCCGTGTCGGAAATTGGAAAATGTTGCACAAGGTTTCCTTTTATGACGTAAACGAGCACTTTAATAGGATTTTCCAAAATTCATCCCCTAAAGGGATGAAACACTGAGGTCCGAAGTTTGTGTGGAGAAACCTACTTTGACTATTTTACTGTTTGCCGCAGACTGGAGCTATTGTGCACATAAGATACTTTTTACATCAGGAGTATGTTCCCTTGGGATTTTTTACTTTCACGTAGCTTGTTATTATATAGGGCAAGAAAACTGTGTCAATCAATGTGGGACCTATATCAGTACCCTGCTGGACACCGTCCTCTATAATTTCATGCCACTATACTCAATCCTCAATCTATTGTCCATCCAAGGCGGGTAAAGATATCAACACAATGGATTAGTTCTCCTTTTGTTACCATTTTTCCTTGAATAATAGAGACGGCACAGCGTTTCTTCAATCTCCAATAGTTTTAAATTACATGAAAAAAACTGCTCTTGTTGGAAAAGTTTTAACTGAGCTCGTTATACAACTTTCTTGTTAGTAAATGCGAAACCTGAATACAGTTTTTCAGAATCAGTAATTGAATCGTTTTCAATATTTCTTACACCATGTTATATTTTTTCCACCACCAACACTAAGTAAAACACAGGACATGTCATAGCGGGTATTAAGAGCCAGCGTATAGCTGGGTGCGGAAACAATATATCCCCTTAATCGCCCGGGTGGCCCGGTAACCATGTATTTACGTCGCCAACCAGGTACCATATCTGGTTGTACTCAATATTATAACTTTGTGATTTTTCATAATGCAGTTTTGAAATTTTGTACATTTGTAGATTATTTACACAAAAATACTAGACAGGTGTTTCAGGTTTCTTTTTTTTTATTATTGATCGGCTTGCGTTTGACCACCATCTCAACTGATGGTAAGCGATGATGTGGTCGACGATAGAGCACGCTTGCCTAGAAGTAAGCTATTCACTCTTGACTTAAAGACCCCTAAGTTGTAGCCATCAGGAAAGACTACGGCAGGGAATTCCACTCCTTGGCTTTACGCATTATAAATGTGTTCCTAAAACGCTTTGTGCGTATAGGTGGGTTGTCTACCATGTGCCGGTGGCGCAACGCTGTACATCGTGTGGTCCGATGATGGAACGAACTTGGCGGAATTAGATTGTGCAATTCCAGTGCACACTCCCTGAAATGTAAACGATAGAAAAACGACAGACTAGCAACTCGGTGGCGATGCTCAAGGCTTTGGAGCTTCGACTCTACAAGTGTATCATTGCCGACGATTCTCTTGGCTCGCCTCTCAATCGACTCCAGCGCATCAAGCTGGTATTTGGCAGATCCATCCCAAAGATGAGAACAGTACTCCATACACGATTGAACTTGGGCTTGAAAAAAATTGAGTAGCTGTTCCGCCGTGAAGTACCGTCTCACCTTTGCTAAGATCCCCAATTTTATGGCAGCCAGTTGAGCCTTTGCCTCGATGTATGAGCCGAAATGTATGTAATGTTTTGCATATACTAAAAATAATGTTGTACATTCTTGGTGAAACAAGAAGAACCAAAACTTATTTTTTGATTTTCTCAATAAAAAAGAAACTGTGTACAAAAACATACAAAATTTTGCACGTTTTAGTTAACTTTTTTACGGTTCCGTACTCAAAGGGCAAAAACGGAACCATATTGCAAAGACTCCGCGCTATCTGGCTCTCGGTCACCAGGCTGTATTTCATGAACCGTGATAGCTAGAACACAGACTTTGGCTGGGAATTCTATCCGGCAGAGAGGCCACGCTGTCATAGTTATAGTCAAAACTGTAACGAGTTGTCGATTTTTATGAGTAAACAAAATACTCACTAAAATATATTTATTTATTTATGAAAAAAAAAATGTTTAGTTTGTAAGTTTTACAAGACTACCTTATACAAGGCGCTAGATAACGACAAAATAACGCCACAATTTTGATACCATTAACTTCAAAAACGGAAATTTGATGATGATTTTAGAGTACCTACGCAGTGATATTACGAAAAGGTCAATGACCGTTATTTTACTGTTATCTGACGCCTACCTTAGTAGTTTCTCTCCATCTTATTACTTAATTAATTCATCTACCATTATAATTTGGTTATCGGTGCTGAATTCCAAAATGTCCCACAGGCGAAGGAGATCCAACATAATGCTAGCGCTGGAGTCATCCTGAGTGACCAGAGCTTAGTGCTGCAGAGTGTGACCAGATCAGCTGCTGGAGACTACAGCTGTCTGGCTTATAACAACGAAGGCAGTGCCACTAGCAATCCGGTGTCACTGCAGATCAATTGTGAGTATTTCACATTATAATATTCCAAAACTATCATACAACGTCGTCTGGACCCAAACTAAGCAGAGCTTGTGTTACAAGTACTAGACAACTGATAAACTTATACTCGTATTTCTAAATAGTACATATACAATTATAGATAAATTACACCCAGACACAGAACAAATAATCATGCTCATAATACAAACATTTGTCCTGAATGAGAATCGAACCCACGACTTCCGGAATAGCAGTCAGGGCCACTAACCATTAGACCAACGGGCCAGTCATTAAACTGTTAAATAAAAGTTTACATGAGCAGCTAAAGCTTAATTCTGTAAAATATTGGCCAAATCGTGATATAAAACGAAATTTTATAATTTTTCCAAATTAGTATGCACATGAGTGTTTGTTTACGGGTGGTGTGTGTGGTGTAGGTAGGTACTCACTGGGTAGGTGGCAAGTAAATGAAATTCCTTGTTTTAGTATCTCCAGGTATAATCTCCTTACACACAGCACAACAACACAAGTTAATAGAAGGCGCAAGATAAGCCGAGCACTTAATACTTAATACACAGTAATGATAAAGTCCTTTTAACACAGCTATAAAGTTAGCGCGGGTAGATTTCTCACACTTTATATAATCGGCGCAAGCGCACGTATATCTAGCGGACAGGATAGACCGTGATTTTTTTTTTTTTTTTTATCTTTTATAAACTAGTACTTGACTGCGATCCCGCCTGATGGTAAGCAGTGATGCAATCGTTGATGGTGAGGCGCACTAGTTTATTAAGAGCCTATTCACTCTAGCCTTGAAGACACCCAAATTATAATCAGACGGGAAGACCGCAGCAGGCAAACTGTTTCAGTCCTTTGATGTACGCGGTATAAATGACGAGGCGAAACGCTTAGTCCGGACTGTAGGTGTTTCAACAACGTAAGGGTGGATACTTGCCGTGCGTCGGCTTGTCCGATGGTAGAATTGAGATGGCGGAATCAAGTCATGCAATTCCTGCGCACACTCTCCAAAATGCAATCTGTAAAAAACCGAAAGGCTGGCTACCCTACGCCTGTGCTCAAGGCTTTGAAGATTGGACTTGACTAAATCTGGATCACCAATCAGCCTCTTCGCACGCCTTTCCATCGAGTCCAAAGCTGCCAGGTGGCACTTTGCAGCACCAGCCCATATGTGGCTGCAGTACTCCACACACGATCGGACCTGTGCTTTGTATAACACTAAAAGCTGTCCCGGTGTAAAGTACCGCCGGACTTTTGCAAGAACGCCTAGTTTCCTAGCAGCTACTTTGGCTTTGGACTCAATGAACCGCCCAAAATTGAGGTCGGAGGAAATTTCGACACCCAAGAGTTGAAGGCGGTCGGTACAATCCAATGATACATTCTGAAAAGTAGGAGCCGAGGTGAACGGGCTCCTTTTGGCGGTGAACAGACACGCCTGTGTTTTGGCGGCGTTGAATCCCACCAGATTGGTTTTGCCCCACTTGGAGACTGCCTGAAGTGAGATATTCGTATGCTCTACCATAGCCTCTCGTTCAGACCGGATTTGCTCTTTACTAGCCCGACCACCTGGCAGGTATCTCTCCACAACTGTGCTATCATCTGCATACCCATAGATACCGGGCGTCAGCAGATCATTAATATGCAGCAGAAAAAGAGTTGCAGAGAGAACTGACCCCTGAGGAACTCCGGCATTAGTCGTCATGGGCTCTGATGAGCATCCATCGACAACAACTCGAAGAGACCGTTCTCTCAGGAAGTCTTTTACCCAGTTAATCAGACCAGGGGAGATGCCGTATGCTGGAAGCTGGTGAGAAAACTAAATGTAAAATAATGGTGCAACTCGGCGGTAGAAGAAAATAAATCGCCGGCGCGTCATCGACTGTGCGCGTGTCCATAGCGTCACGTCAATGTGTATGTCGTGTTTAGTGTTGGTGAATATGTGTGTTGTGAACTTGGAAATATATAAATATATATGAATGTATAAATAGACATAATAGAAGTAGGTGAATATATATTTATTGTGTACGTGTAGTGTATACAGTGTAAATATATGTGAGTCACCCATAAGTGTAAAAATGATTTTACGTTCTCAACTGCGTCTGACTGTCTATTCACGACCGACTCAAAAACTACTGAACGGTTTTCACTGCATAGAGTGATTCATCAGAAAGATATTGATGTATAATATGAGTATGAGTAGGAACATGTAACTAGTGATGACATATGGCTCCAAAATGTAGTCGCTTACAATGGGCCTTATAAAAAAACTGAAAGTCACCCAAAGGGTATTGCAAAGGGCTATGCTCGAAGTTTCCTTAAATGATCACATCAGAAATGAAGATAGCCGCAGGAGAACCAAGGTTCCGACATAGCTCGAAGAATCACCAAACTTAAATGGCAATGGGCATTTCACGCAGACCAGATGGGGACGAAAGGTTCTGGAGTGGCGACCGCGTACCAGAAGACCCAGCATTGAAAGGCCTCCCATAAGATGGACTGATAACCTGGTCAGGGTCGCGGGAATCCGATAGATGCAAGACGCACAGGGTCGGTCGTTATTGTGACGCTTGGGGGAGGCCTATGTTCAACATAGCGTCTTTCGGTTGAAATGATGGTGATGAGTAGATACATGCATATATAAGACTGGTAGAAAAGAAGCTGACAATCTCAAAGATTTGCAACAACTAGTTGCTAGTTAACACCTTATTCTGACATCAATAAATTTTGATATATTCTTCGATTTTTTTTTTATATTTACGATAGCGTGTTATGGTTTTATCTTTTCAAATAATGTGCTAGATTGGCCAATTTCTTGGAAATTGTACCAAAGAGCTTTGAGTAAATTTGAGTTTGATTTCAGTACGTACCTAGTTTATGTGGCTCAGTTACTTTAGGGTTATTTGATCAACCTACATAAGCGGTTTTTCTGTATACACACTCTCGAATCACGTTCGACACGGATCTTTCTATTCTAGATTAAGTTTATATTAGTTGGGTAAGAAATAATAGGTTGTACGTATAAATCTTCTTCTCTTTCATCGTCTATAGACGGTCTGACAACGTCTTTGATGGATTAGAGTAGTTAATCTACATTTTGGAGACGTAATCATGAATTGAAGAGTTCTATTAATAGTCAACTATTAAAATAAACCCAAATTAATTAGCTCAATTTGATCCTTTTTAGGATACTTGATATGTTTACCTTTACCCTTACTTTATTTAAGTGAAAAGGATAAAATTCTTTATGAGAATTTTATCCTTTAAATAAATAATGTATATAAAATTATTATTCCTTGGAGGAGCGGAGAAGGAATGGAGGGAGGCCTTTGCCCAAAAGTGGGACAGAAAAGGCTAACAAAAAAAAATCCTTGGGTACCAATGCAATAATCCCAGTTGATAATATGATTATAAAAATCTTTTAGAATATTCATTCCAAAATGACAATAATTAGATAGATACATGTAAGTAACTAAAGTAATGCACACTCTTTTATACCCAAATTAGAAATTAAGTTATAATTATAATTTAAGAATTGAAATTAGTAATTGTTGGCAAATAACATTGGAATCGACACACTATACTGATGGGCATCGGTATTGGTATCAAAATTGGTTTATCCTAAAATAATCAAAAAATATTTGAGAATGTCTACGGAGACATTCCAGCTGTCGTTGATATCCTGTTGTTATATACGGATAAAACAACGAAAATTTTATCCATTTTCAACACACAAACTCAAGTATCTAACCATAAAATTCCACACACAGCGATCAAAATGTAATTTAAGTCTGACATTTAAACAGAGAGGCGTAGTTTCATCTACGCCCCTGTCGGCTCCGTTGGGATCACACGTGACGGCACATTATAGCTGTGACTTGTAAGAAAACTGGAAGAAATCCAGATTCAAAATGAAATGAATGTGGTCTTGTAGACTTTGTTTGCGACAGTTTGTGGAAACCCGGGGGATTACGAGCAGATTGAGCACTGAATCAGTCCAGAATTGTCAGGGTGTGCAGATTTATACGCTGGACCTAATTTAAATTGAAATAGGTTTTGTGGTTATGTCTTTGAATCAGATAGATGGAGACATTTTAATGTAAGGAGAAATTATTGTGAACTATGTAAAAAGTTGGTTTAGCAAACTACAGTGTAATTCAAATGAAACGTTTTATGCCAATGGCCTCGGCACGTGCAATTTTTAGATCATCTTAAACTCATTGAAAACCTAAAAGCCCGTTTTGACGTTTGAGAACGAACCTAGAATGTAACTGGAATAAACAATAAAATATATAATTAATTACGTAGTGTTTAAAGAAAAAAACATACATTTTTTTGGCGCATTAAATAATATGATGGAATATATTGCGAGTATTATTTTTGCGTATTTAAGCTTTTTATCTATTGACAACTTTAAGGGCTAGAGACCGAGAAGGTAGTCCCGGGAACAAAAATATCCTATTTCCTCATTCTACAACATAATCTACTCTAGTATTCACTTATTGCTGTATAGACTTTAAAAAAGATTTGAATTCCTGAATTTGTTTCGATGTTTCTTCTCGGAGTAGTAGTAAGTAGTAGTAGCTAGGAAACACCGGCTTCATCTACTTTAAATTGATGAAAAAATTTGCGTCATGTAAAAATGTTTAAAAAAAATAAATATAATATTCCAATTGACAAGTTTCAACCAAATCTATCCGGCGTTGAAGCGTAATCGACTATCGAACATCGAGATTATCACTGTATAGTAGTAAGATGGGTTACAATACTGCAGTATAATTTATTTGAGACTTCCTACATGTTAATTTAGCAGAGTTAGTTAAGTAGCACAAAGAATAATAAATGGATCTGCAGCAGTGAGCACTTAGTTTACCATTCTGTCAATCCTCAAGAGAATAGAAGTGACTATTTATATGTATTTAAGAGCTGTTTTCAGATGTTGCATTTTAACATAATCAACATACGCTATTTATAAATAGGCGTACCGGGACTAAACGATATGTATGTTTTGCTTGTTGTATACTTATAGTAGGTAGTACGTACTATTTGGCATTTAGATACAAGTCGCGTAGGTGTACACGTGTGTTATTAAATCTCAGCACCAGGTGCTATAAAACATTTAGATTAAATCATGATGATTTATTTGTGTAGCTTTAGAGGTATAGGGATTGCAATCCTACAGCAACAATTAAAAAGAAAACAGACTATTAGCCGGCCTTTTTAGTGTCGTGATTCCTGACCCGACCACGACATGGAACGGAGATTTTACTTAAAAAAAACGACACTGAAAAAGTATGAAACAAATCAGGATGCTGAAATGAACAAGGTAACTGAAAAAACAAGAACAGAACAAAAGGTTTTCGTAATTGCCTTATTTGAATTCAATTTTATCCAAATCAAGATATATTCTGTGATATGAATAGTAAAAGAATTTCGTGTGCTATAGGCATAATTTGACACATATTTTTGGCATACTCAATAACTTCCCACTATTGATACTTTATTAGATCTGGTTGTGGTCGGGCCAGGAACCGTGATCCCCAGCCCGACCACAATCGTACTGTTATTATTCAAAAAGTACAAGGCACAAATTCCTAATAATAAAACACAATTAAAACGACCCTTTTTTCCATAGTAAAATCTCCGTTCCATGTTGTGGTCGGGTCAGGAATCACAACACCCTTTTTACCCGACTACGACAAAGCCAAAGGAGGGTTATGATTTTGACAGGTTATGTATGTATGTGAGTATGTTCATCTGTTCCCTCATAGCTCCTAACCTACTTATCGAAACTCCACATATGAGGTATCGTTAGAACGACTGAACGTATGCTACGTGACGTGTCACAAAACTCGATATAGCGGCCACTAGCGGACAAATAGTAATGTGTTGAAAATAAAAATGGAGATAAATACGCCGTGTTTGGTAACATTTGATAGGGCTTCACTTGTACATTTCCATAATAATACTCAAATTTAAAGTGACGCCCTCTAGCGGACAAAATCGTGTTAAAAAATGTAAAGATAAAAACACCGTGTTTGATATCAT